>OX637332.1:14064800-14483362 GCA_951799405.1 Agapetus fuscipes | reverse complement strand
ATGTTGAAAATTTAAGTGTTAATTTTAAAATGAATCTCTGATAGCACTATCTTGGGGGGGGGGGGGGGGGCACTGCCCAAGTGCAGCCCGCACTAAATACCACGTAAAATATTTGGCCCTTTTACAACAAAAGGTTGCTTACCCTTGTATTAGATAATATTTTTGTTTAATCAAGACAAAGCTTTTATCATTTTTCTATAATACTTATAGAACAGTGGTTCCACCCTTTTTTCGACCAGGGTCCTCTTTAATACAGTGTAACTTCTTGCCGCGTATTCCCCAAAGAGGTCGCATTTGGTGAGTGGAACCTATTTATTTTTACAGATATGGGGGCTGGCCTTACGCCAACCACTTCAGTTAAAGCTCCTTAGGGGCCTGGTACTCATTCCTTGTGAAGGCTGAGTAAACCTTTTATTTTGGGTTTGAAATAAACACCAAAATGGGAAATCATTTCTGTTACCCTGGGTGGGATTCGAATCCGAGCTCTCACCATGGAATGCAAGCACTCTACTAACTGAGCTATCGGACCACTTTGAATATTGTACTTTTGACCAGTGACCATTAAATTTTAGCACATATCACATGTTTAATAATAAAGAGCAATAACTCAAAAAATAAGAATGTTGGGAAATCACGTTTGAAGTTAAGACAACCAGTACAACTTGTATGGGATGAAAAAGGCGACTGATGATTTATCTCGGTCATATTTGTCCAAATTGAACGGCTGTCGCATTCTACCTATTCTTCTCGCATTGTTCTTGCGTTTTATTACAAAATCTCAATTTTCTCAATTTTTGAGTTATTTCTCTTTATTATTAAACGTGCAAATTATAGTTTCAATGAGAAATATATTTTTTTCACTAAAACTTCTCAAGAGATTTAGATACTTACTCATCCCTACAGATTAGATCATGTATACTCTCCATATCAATTATTAGGCACATGGCCGTCGGAAGGGGGGGGCCGTTGCCCCCCCCCTGGAATTTTTTTTTTTTTTTTTTGTGCACAACAGGTTACCCTAATTACAGTGCACCCTCACAGCTATCAACACGCTGGGAGGAACTCTTTTGCTAGATTTTTAAATCCTAATAAATTACATTAAAAATGTCTATATTTGACTTATTTAAGAGCTTTATACTCCGAGTCACTGGGTGTTGCGCCACGACATCAGTACGGCTTTTCGGTACATGAAATAGATCATGTCCTCGCCCTCGGGTGTAGTCGTCAGGCACATACAACCTGTAGCCCTCCAACAGGGTGGGACTGTCAATTAAGCCGTTGATGACCTTATGAGTGAGCACCATAAGGGACCTGTTGCGCCTCGTTTCAAGGCTTCTAAATCCAGTCTCCCGAAGTAGCTCCTCATGATACATGAATTGTGGGTAACTTCCACACCGCCTCATGAGGAGATACCTGAGAAACTTTTTTTGGACTTGTTCTATCATACCTATGTACTTCCGCTGGTAAGGAGTCCAAACCTCGACAGCGTACTCTAATTTGGATCGTATAACGCAGCTAAAGACGTCAACCATCACTCTGGGCTCAGTGAGTTGTTTGCTCACTCTGATTACTAACCCAAGCAGCTGGTAGCACTTAGTCATCAGCTGCGTTATATGATTGGAGAAAAATCTCGAAGAGCAGGAAAGGTGATAGAACCAGCAAAGCAGCCAGCAAACAAAGTGGGAAAATAATTATATTTATGAACATTCCCAATGATTTCTTATAAGTAAATATTATAGAAGCTTTACTAAAATATGAATGAACTAAGGATGATGTACCTGCCGCTAACGCGACGGCGGCATCAAGGCGAACACCTACAATGAACAATGAGCTCAATCTTTGAGGTGCAATAAACCAATTTGTGAATAGATATGAATTTTTCTGCATAAATACGTAAAAATTACATTTAGGCACGTACGTGCGCAGGTAGATACGTGACTATTACAAAAAAAAGCGTCGGCTGCCAGCTTTTAATAACTCATTAAGCCATTTTGCTGGCTTTTAAAACTCATTAAGAGCTTTGGCACCAACTGAAAACATCCCTTGTACAAAAGATGTTTAATTTATGCTATGAATACAAACAAATGGTACCAACTTACTCTCCCAATTGATAAGTAGGTACGTGTACAAAAATTGTGAGTGTTTTGCCCCCCCCCCCCTAGGTTGTGTTCTTCCGACGGCCATGATTAGGCATTGCTTTCAAAATTTATATTCCTTGGCAGCTCTTTTATGTATGCTGTATAACCTCCCACTGACCATCATTTAAGAAACACTGGCATTGAACATTGAGTCAACTTATTCAACCCTTTCCATGCTCACCAACAATACAAAATCTTGTTTCACCATGTACAAAATTTTGGCGCCCTTGAGATGGTCCTGGACCATTAAATGGCGCCACAGGAAAGAAATCATCCATCATCATCATCATCAAAATCGAAAAGTTAGGTCTGTGATGTTTGTTTGACGTAAATACATAAATGTATGACAATAGAATATTCATCAATCTATTTTCTAGCTTTTTTTCCAAATTTTCTTTCTGAAATTCTTTTTTTCCGTAGTTTTTTTTTTGATAATAATTGCAAGTCCGACAAATTAATTTGAGAGAAAAAGTGAAAACACAACTAATAGATTGTTAATGTTTTCAGCGAACCTAATATTGATTGTGAAAGTGAATCATTGGGAAACATGCTTGACACTCAAGATCTGTCAAAAGAATCTCCTGCGATCAAAGTTGAACAAGGTGAGGACAAATTGAAACAATTCCAACACGTAAAAATAATGAATTTTGAAATATTGACTAAAATTATCAATTATAAAGGGGGATAAACTAGAGAAAAGAATGACTTTACAATGGCAACTTACTGCAATTACTATTCCCAAAAGCTTGAAACTTTTTAACTAGCTGCATAATTTTCTTGAATGAGTATGCATGCACGTCTCTACCTGCATTTACCTTCTTTTACAGCCCTTCATAATGCTAGGAATTAATGAGTGCACGAAGCTGCTGGCAGGTCCATCTTAATGTCAAAAATTTAATCTCTGTTTCATTTACTTACGTTAGTGGGTAAAAACTATTGTCCTAATAACTTCTGATAGAATTACAATTATTTAAAAGTTGAGCAATTGTCAGCTTACTTTTGAGTTTGTACATCAAGAAAAAACTTTACATTTACTTTCCTCATATAAAACTATGTATGCATATTAGATTATTTATTTTTCTAACACTGTGTGAATCACACCTCAAGAGCCCTCTGCAAGCTTGGTCGTTGCTGTAGAAAGCGTCAATTCTCAAGCAAGAACCGTTTGCTGGAAGGCTGGATGAACCTTTGGTAACCGGTATTTGTTTTATAGGCAAGTGATTTTTTCAACCCAGCGAAAAGAATATTTAAAAACATAAATAGTTTTTGTGCTCCGTCTTAAATCAAACTCAAGACGTCTGGATTACATGTCCGTAGCATTAACCACTAGACTACAGACCGGTTTTAGCGCTTATTTTAATTTCACCGTCGCACTGTTTTCAGACTGGAATTTCAAAGTGGGTGGAGTGAAATGTGTGCTGTGTCATCGACTGTTTGCCAACCGCTACAACCTGAAGGTGCACGTTAGAGACAAGCATGACACGGCTGAAGGTACCCTGGAATGCACCATCTGCAGCAAGAGAATGAGAAATCCGTCTTGTCTCAGGGTTCATATGTACCATCACAGAAAGCAAGCTGCGCAGCAAGGAGCTCCCTTTAAACCTGAGCCCTCTTCCCCTGGAGATCCAACTCTGTTCTGAGAAGGACAATTTGTATTCAGATAAGAGCAATTCCATGAGATTAATTTTTGACACAATGCATTATTTGTTTATTTGAAAATTGGTGCTTGTCCACAGGGAGCCTAGAAAGAAATGAGAAAAGTTTCTGTCCAATCTAATTCAGAGCCATATAAAGATGTAAAAAAAAATGAATGTATTATTGTATATTTTATGTTAAAACCGTAAATATTCAAAAGTACCATTTTGTTTTGTTGAAATACTTGAAATAGTAATCATGCTCTGATTTAGTAAACACTTTTTTATTTTATTTAGTCCATTGCTGTGTTTAACTTTAATGTGGATGAAGAGCTGAAAATTGTTTAAAATATTGTTTAATTAAAAATTTATGGCTTCTGTATTCCGAATATAAAATATTCCATTAACTCCCCTCGATTGTGGAAATATAAAAAATGTGGGAAAACTAAATCACTCACTAGGAGTGCTGTCCTATGTTCGATACATTTTCGGTTAACACAATCGAGGGGAGTTTATAAAAATGTTTTATACTTGGGATATTGTTTATTTTTTTTACTTTTTAATAAATGACCTGTGTTACTTTCTTTTAAAAATAATTTTTGGAGCTTAGTAGATCTTGGCTGACTGATGACAACATCATTAGTAAAATAACTCAAGAAATAACAATAGCTTGTGTCATCACTTAAATGAAGGTTAATAAACAACATAAAAATGTACATAATATGAACAAACTATATCAACAAAATTACTTGAAAACAATTTTTCTCTCGTATATTATGGTTAATTCTGTAAGAAAATCAGATTCTACGTTCTGTAACACTGGCAACCTGTTACTTACCTGAAATTACAAAAGTAAAAATAATATCACTTTATACTTAGTGTAGAAGTAACAGACACAAATGTAAATAATCATAATAAGGTCAATTCAAAGAAATATTATGAAGAATATTGACTTTGTATTCAGAATAATACTAATAAAACAATATATCGAAACCATAAAGTACAAATTGAAGCATTAAGAAATTCATTATCGAGTATTGACATTTACCTCTTACTAGATTCATGGTTTTTTTAAAAATAAAATTAACAATAATTTATTCATTTTTTATACATAGGAATTTTAATTTTAAATATAATAAAGTAGTTCAATTTAAGTGCATAATATATTAGGATAGGTTTATTTCTGTATTTAAATTATCATGCTCATAAACTTAGATTTAAGTTTTTTAAACAAAAAAATAGTTTATATTTACTGGTTACATTAACTGGTCACAAATTAAATAACTTATTTCTAACTTCTCATTAATTGGTATGTCATTAACAAAGTTGGTGTTTTTAGTTTTTTTTTTGTAATATAAATCCTTAATGAATATCAGTACTTATTTTATTCATAAAAAATCAATCTTAAATGTTAAATTCGTCCACAGCTGTGTATTTTTTCATTTTATACACATACTCATTATGTGTTCTGAGAGATGTCTGGAGTCCATATTATGAGAGAAACAATCACTTTTTCCCTTTTATGTGGTTTTTTAGTCTATTCCTGGGGCTTTGATTTGCACTTTTTTACACTTTAGGCACTTTTCTACTCTATGGTCGCTTTTTCCCCATTTCCTGTTTCCCTATTTCCAGTTCCCCCATATACCGGTGGCCATTTGACATAAAGCGTCATTTTTCCCTTGTGGTCACATGTCAGTTGAATTCACCTTCGAAAATTTGAGTGAATTGACAATATTCCTGGGCAAAAACATTTAAAAAAGAGTGTTATTTTACCATCTTGTGTCCCTGTGAACAATTAAAAACTAAAACAGGCGAAATTGTGGTGTTTAAAAGTGTATAAGCGTGGCATACCTACAAAAATATAATGTATTTTTGTGGGTATGCCACGCATTTACGAAAAACGTTTTTCGTTATTTTAACGGAGTTTTTACTTTAGATAACATCAAAATCAGTGTTATGAGTTGTGATAACAAAAAAAGGCCACCTCCCGCCGAAATCTCACAGGATTCAGGTGATGTGGATGCATTGAGGTATATATACTAGAGACGTAACGTTGCTCGAAACACGTAGCACCCTGTAGTAAGTCAAAAGTCGTACTCGAGAAAAACCCGATTTTGAGGCTCGTCAGTCTCACGCAGACTTACACAGCGAACGGACGTGACAGGTGGTAATACATATTGCCATAAATGTCTAAATATTGTGATTGGAGTTTTCAAACACCATTGTTTGTGAACTTGATCAATTATACAACATGCACAAATGAAAAAAACACAACATACTAGCACAGATTAATTATTAAAACAATTTATTTTTAAAAAAAAATAAGTTTTTCTTAAATATATTTTAATTAATGTTACACATTTGACACCGACAATAAGGTTGTATACTGCCGGGTTGCTGGTTGAAGACTTGCTCATATTATTTTTAAAAGTAAAGGACTAAAGTTACATTTCATTTTAATCTGACATTCATTTTTAATAGTATTACTGTAGGGGAATTTTATATCAGAGAATTATGACATCCAGCCCTTTTTGTCGTGTTTGAAGTCTGCCATGTGTTTGCTAAAATTATTGCTATCTCGTTTTAACCTGAGAGTACAGTGCGCGTTATTCGATGCAGAAGCTGGGTAAAAACTGATTGTCTCCTTGCATCTGCATTAAAACGTTTCCAACGGACTTCGGCTTGACATTTTTTTCCTGATTGTATGATGGTTGCGACTCTATAGTATATATCTCAATGTGTGGATGTAAAAATGCGGATATGACACTTCGGAATCAGGTTCACCGCCGCGGCGTCAGAAACGGCTTAGGGTTGTCTTGGACCCAAGGATAGATTATCTGGTTTCCCAGAGGGAGCCACTTAATGCTATACCAGACGAGTCCTTCACCCGAAATGGACTCTCAAATAAAGGAAATGACCGAATCCGGAGTTATAGAGGCAGCGGAGTCATCTCCCAGCTTCTTATCAAAAATGTTCCTAACACTCAAATCGGTCGATTCCCCGAGAATGATTTTCAACCAAAATCGTTAAAACTTCTTCCTAGACCCGGCTCCGTTCAAACTCATAAGCCACTACAAAGTGTCAGAGTTTCTTATCAAAAATGTTCCTAACACTCAAATCGGACGATTCTCCGAGAATGATTTTCAACCAAAATCGTTAAAACTTCTTCCTAGACCCGGCTCCGTTCAAACTCATAAGCCACTACAAAGTGTCAGAGTTTCTTATCAAAAATGTTCCTAACACTCAAATCGGACGATTCCCCGAGAATGATTTTCAACCTGAAATCGTTAAAACTTCTTCCTAGACCCGGCTCCGTTCAAACTCATAAGCCACTACAAAGTGTCAAAGTTTCTGCAGCCAAACGATTGGTTGTCGAAAATAGACCTATCGCAAGCTTACTTTCATCTCCCAATAGCACATCGGAGATTTTTGCGACTGGTCTATCGAGGAGAATTACTTCAGATGACAAGTCTGCCCTTTGGCCTTTCATCTGCCCCCAGAATGTTTGCAACCCTCACAAATTGGGTAGCCCAACTACTTTCTGCTGCGACGAGATATCCGGACAATCGTTTATCTCGACGACTTCCTCCTTGCGAACCAATCCAAGGACGATCTTTGTCGACAATCGCATCTTTGGCCTTTCATCTGCCCCCAGAATGTTTTCAACCCTCACAAATTGGGTAGCCCAACTACTTACTGCTGCGACGAGATATCCGGACAATCGTTTATCTCGACGACTTCCTCCTTGCGAACCAATCCAAGGACGATCTTTGTCGGCAATCGCATCTTTGGCCTTTCATCTGCCCCCAGAGTGTTTTCAACCCTCACAAATTGGGTAGCCCAACTACTTACTGCTGCGACGAGATATCCGGACAATCGTTTATCTCGACGACTTCCTCCTTGCGAACCAATCCAAGGACGATCTTTGTCGGCAATCGCATCTTTGGCCTTTCATCTGCCCCCAGAATGTTTGCAACCCTCACAAATTGGGTAGCCCAACTACTTACTGCTGCGACGAGATATCCGGACAATCGTTTATCTCGACGACTTCCTCCTTGCGAACCAATCCAAGGACGATCTTCGTATCAATCAATCGCATCTAGCAGTAGATATCCTACAATCTCTGGGGTGGTATGTAAATCTCCAGAAGTCAGTGCTCTTCCCCACTCAACAATTAGAGTACTTGGGAATCGTTTGGGACACGCATAACAATTGCAAATTCCTTTCTTACCGGAAGCGAGAGGCATTGTGCCACTCACTTCGAGCAATACTGACTTCTCGAAAATGGTCCTTAAAACTGGCGGAAAGTCTCCTAGGAAGACTAAACTTTGCCAGCTTCATGGTCGCCTCCACTGCAGACAATTGCAGATAGCGAGCAGGCCACTGAAGCACCTGTCACCAAGAAGGTCTTTCTTACCGGAAGCAAGAGGCATTGTGCCACTCACTTCGAGCAATACTGACTTCTCGAAAATGGTCCTTAAAACTGGCGGAAAGTCTCCTAGGAAGACTAAACTTTGCCAGCTTCATGGTCGCCTCCACTGCAGACAATTGCAGATAGCGAGCAGGCCACTGAAGCACCTGTCACCAAGAAGGTCTTTCTTGCCGGAAGCAAGAGGCATTGTGCCACTCACTTCGAGCAATACTGACTTCTCGAAAATGGTCCTTAAAACTGGCGGAAAGTCTCCTAGGAAGACTAAACTTTGCCAGCTTCATGGTCGCCTCCACTGCAGACAATTGCAGATAGCAAGCAGGCCACTGAAGCACCTGTCACCAAGAAGGTCATGACAAATGACCGAGGACAGCTTACAAGTAATAGAGTGGGGGATAGGGAATGCGAACGAATCATGTTCCATCCACAGGGAAACCTGCGAACGTTTCTTGACAACAGATGCGTCAGACTAAGCTTGGGGAGCAACTCTGGACGACTTGATGCTGTCAGGACAGTGGACCGTTCAAACAAAAGAAGCGGCACTCCAAACGAAAAGAGTTGTTCGCTGTTTTCACAACCCTGCAACGCACAGCGCACGACCTTTCTGGCTCCGAAATTCTGGTACAATCAGACAACAAGACAGTAGTCGCCTACATCCGCAAGGAAGGGGGCACCAGATCCAAAACACTCCTAAATCTTACCCGAGATCTGTTAACTCTGGCAGGCCAATGGGAAATCTCGCTAACAGCGCAGTACCTACCGGGAAGATACAACGGAGACGCGGATCACCTATCAAGAGGAAGATCCCCTCCAGAGTGGCATCTTTTATCAACAGCAACGAAGGCCATTTATCATTTCGGAGTACCAGATATAGACCTGTTCGCATCCACGACGGCACACATGAGTTCAACTTACGTATCCAGAGACTCCACAGACTCATGCGCAATCTTTCAAAACGCGGAAGAGAAAAGACTGCTCCTGTCAGGATGGAAAGCTTCCACACTCAACACATATAAACCTGCTTGGCAAAGATGGTGCCGCTGGATACTGGCGGAAAATACCCATCCCAACACATCATCTCCGAATCAATTGGCAAGGTATCTAGCGCAACTGTTCATAAACAAAAAACTGTCATACAGGACTATACTGGTACACAAGTCAGCCATCGTAACCTTCTGCAACCCAATGATGGAAAAGAATCTCAGCTCAGATTTCCTAGTGAAACATACATTAAAAGCCATAGCAATGGTAAGGATTAACCCTCCTAAGTCCCCTGTGTGGAATCCGCAGATAGTGAAAGACTGGCTAGTCAGGAACACTCCTCGTTCAGATTCTCTCTATGAAGTTGCGTGTAGAACAGCAATCTTACTTCTGTTATCCTCAGGAAGAAGAGTACACGATCTGACCTTGCTAAATATCACAGAAGGAAACATTCTAGACGAAGGCACATCAATTGTGTTAATTCCATTTGTTGGATCAAAAACAGATACACTTCTGGAATCCAAGGAACACAACGTCAACCCAGTCTTCTGGATAAGGAAGCTGATTGAACTATCACGCGAAAGGAGATCAGGACAAAATATTTATAACCTGTTCATCAGCACCCGAGGACAAGTGAAGGCAGCTACAAGAACAATCATAGGAGGATGGGTAAAGAACACGCTAAAATCAGCAGGAGTAGAGGCCACTCCCGGCAGCACACGTTCAGCGGTCGCATCACTTAATTGGCTGGAGAACTACCCAATAGAAAACACT
Source organism: Agapetus fuscipes (assembly GCA_951799405.1). NCBI lineage: Eukaryota > Metazoa > Arthropoda > Insecta > Trichoptera > Glossosomatidae > Agapetus > Agapetus fuscipes. The sequence goes on along the minus strand of OX637332.1, from coordinate 14,473,406 downwards.
TTCAGAAAATACTATCAGAAAGAGATGTTGAAACATACAGCTCCAGAAGATCCCTCCCTATTTCAACCAGTTAATATCAAATAAAGACGTCCCCGGTCACCAGGAGATAATAGACAGATCTCTCATAATATGGACTCCAGACATCTCTCAGAACACATAATGGGGGAGTTTTACCTACCATTAAAACTCTTATTATGTTTCTATAGATGTCTGGAGTCCAGGTAACCCCTACCTGGTGTATTATGAGCTTTATGACAAATGGCCACCGGTATATGGGGGAACTGGAAATAGGGAAACAGGAAATGGGGAAAAAGCGACCATAGAGTAGAAAAGTGCCTAAAGTGTAAAAAAGTGCAAATCAAAGCCCCAGGAATAGACTAAAAAACCACATAAAAGGGAAAAAGTGATTGTTTCTCTCATAATATGGACTCCAGACATCTATAGAAACATAATAAGAGTTTTAATGGTAGGTAAAACTCCCCCATTTATTTTTCATTATTTATAGCACTGTCAAGCAATCAGATTTAAAGGGATAAACATAATTTTAAACATAAGATTGACATGCCATGCTCACCAATAAAATTTACACAATTTATCTTATTATTCAAATGTGATTTTGTACCTAGTACTTAGATTTACTGATTATTTATTGGAAAAGGACTGTATGGAGAAGTCAAAACATGACACATCACAACTTAATGCTTTGCGTACCCAACCTCAGATAATTTTTTTATACACTTTTTTATTATTATTTTACTATTTCAGTTTAGTACACAATTACAGCTTTTGGTCGGTTGACTCTTTATTAATACAAATTTAGCATTTTTTTAAATGAAATCACCATCCAAAATGTTCAAAAATCAATTAAAGGTATCTAAATATCTCTCTGGTTTCATTACGAATAAATCTATACAGTGTTATTCTTACTTGTCATATTTCGCCGTCGGCATATCTGGCGACTACTTAGTCTGGGTACAAAGCCGGACTAGACCAAATTTGAAATATTGATTCTCGTTCATGGTATAACCCAAGAACAGTTAAGCCTGCGACCAATTTTAGACGGCTGAAATTACATCCGTTCAATGTCTTATTTAAAAAAAAATCTGTTCTAGAGATATCACTTTATAAATATTATTTAAAAAATAGGGAATTTTCAGTCCTATTTAAATAATTATTAAAACAATAACCATTGACAATAACAAACAAAAAGATGAAAAATAAAAGCAAATAATCAATTTATAAATTTGTTATGCAGTTTATAATTAAAACAACTTTGAAAACAATTGATTAGCCAAATGAATCCGTATATTTTTTGTGGATCGGGAAAAATAAACCAAATGTGGGGAATATGCGTTAAGGACGACCACACAAAAATGGCCGCGGCACGTCTCATTGCTGACGTCACAATGGCGGACGGCTGATCGTTTTGTTTGTAAACAAACCAGATGTCGGCCGAAATGCTTCTAAATTTTTTATTTCAGAACGAAAAAGTGTCTCATATGTGTTTGTAGAGTGTTGAATATCCTCTCCACTTATTTTAAACTATCTGCTTAACTTCAGTTTTGTAAAATGTGTCATATTAAGAAATTTGCCGCGAGCCGTGATTCAATCTTTCAAATGATTTCTTTTGCTTCTTATTTTTTTGTGTTTTGTGTGCCAGAAAACGATTGATTAGCAAAAAGGTGCTGAATTCTGTCAATTTGACCAAAATGACAAAAACAAATCGCAAAACAAAACAGTAATAAAGAAAATATTTACGATTTAATATTAAATACGACAGTTGTCAAAATCGACTGCCATTTAAAATCGTCTCCGAGCTGGATTAGTGTTTGCCTAAGTTCGCATACATTTGAAGGTTAGGTTTGGGCGGGCGTTGAGCTCAGGACACGAGCTTAACTCCTTTAGAAATGTTCAAGAATCAAAATTAAGCAAAACGTGGGCTCAACGGGCGACGAAAATGTCTAAGAATAGCACCGTTAGACTTTTAGGCCGGGTATATTGAACTGTAGTAATATTTTAGTTAACTATTACTTGAACTTTTATTCAAAATACTCAATCTCGAGTTAACTAAAACCGAACATTGCCAAAGTATGAAGCCACGCCCCCAAATCTTGGAAATAATTAAAATGCCATTCAAAAGCTTTAAAACAAACAACTATTCATAAAAATCATATCCCTTACCTTCATTAAGCTAGAAAACGAGACAAAAAATGTTCAGTTTTCAACAATTTTGATGTATCCTTACATTAAAAAAGAACAGCTGCTGTCAGTGAAGCGCCGCCATCTTGAAAATCGAAAGTTAAAGTTACTAAATATTTACTGGCGAAATTCGGTGAGTGAAATATTATGATGATTTAACTAAAATTGCATTTTAGTTAACTTTACGATACTTCAAAATACCGGGCCTTACTAAAGATTTCTGTGGAGGGAAACACTCAAATGAGTCTATAACCAACATGATACCCTCACCACACACAAGAGTTTAGTCTCTTTTTAGTGAGGTATAGCGTGAAAATCATTAATCTATCATGTATTAGAAAGATGAGAAGAAATAAAAGTTGTTTAAAATAAAATTATTTTTTTCTAAAACGTAGTTTAATTTTCACAATAATATTTTATATCTCGAGCACTTTCGACCTTCAATACTCAGGTCATTATCAAGAGTTATCAAGGTCATTATCAAGGTCGAAAGTGCTCGAGATATAAAATATTATTGTGAAAATTAAACTATGTTTTAGAAAAAAATTATATTTTTTAAATAAAATGAATTTTCACTGTGTGAATACACAAACCCTACAAAATCTTATAAAAGTTGTATTTAAAAAAAAAAATCTTTTAGTTCAGTTCAATTTTTACACAAATATTTGCACTGCGCTAACATAAAATGTTTTTTTTTAATTATAATTATTGAATCTATGTACACACAAGAAGCCAAAATATTACAAGTTTACAATTTAAATGTTTTCTTTTAATTGTACATTTTTTAATAAACATAACTTTAATATTTACAATTAATTTAACATAGTTGTGTACACCTCAAGATCAAAAGTTATTCTAATATTCCATTGTTATTATAATTATGAAAAGTAATTTTACTGAAGGGATCATAGCCATAAGCCGGTTGAGTTGGCACCAATTCCCCGAAATTTTCAACATCAATGGCTGTCCTTCCCACATTCTCTTATTCATCCAATCTTAAAAGTAGATTCTCTATACCATAAACTTATATTAAATAAGCAAAAACGACCTTTTAAAAAGTGATGCAGTGACTATCATTTGATTGCTTTGTGAATTGTACAAGTATTTTTATTTTACTTTACCTGCAACATTTTTTTAATATTTTCATTTTTGATCTCGATTGAAAAGCAGATATTTATTGACAATATTATTTTGATAAGTATTTTGATAAAAGTTTATTATTATTCCAATGGTCCATATCATATACAAGTTTAAATAAAAATATTTTTTAAGTTTTTTTAAATGATAAATGTTTGTAGGTGCTCAATTTTTTTCAACCATCTCTTGTATTCTGGTAAATTAAGAAAGAAACATTTTTAAAACTGTAATGTACAACAATTTTTTTCTGGTGCTAATCTCAAAAATACTCTGAATCTTGTCAGTGGTCGGCATATTTTTCAAATGCCAAGAAATTAAAAGAACATTTTTAAGGGTACAAAGGCTTTGTTTTACATTATTTCAGAAAAGTAGCTTCAAATTTATACACAAAAATATTTTTTGAGTATAAATTAAATAACTAATCAGACTCCACAAATACCTTCAAAAATGCTATTTAAAAAAGAGTTAAACTCATGCAGTGTTATTCATTAGATTCCTTTTAGTTAAATGCTTGATTTTGAGAAACCATTTTAAATCTGTACCAGCCTGCTAAACCAAAATAACAAAAAAGGTGATTCATTAGCGAAATAGTTGCATTACTTTTTTTGGTTTACTGAAACCTGTTCAAACCGACTTCCGGTATAAAAAAATACAAAATGCTCGACATTTAGGTATGTATTTTGGTGTCTATGATATTTTTTGAGGTTTTTGCATGATTTTTGACAACTTTTGGAGACGTTCGGGAGCATTCGGGTAAACGCCCCCTCCCGAACGTTTCTTAACACTCGAGCTGTCAAACTCATGTCATCATTTTCAAAATGTCAACTGCAACTTCGAATGAACTAAAAATGGAAGTTTTTTTCAAACCATGACTTCATTGTGGCTTCAGGTTTTGGCTGTAGGCATTACGAAGAAAATCTCAAAAAATTCTCAAGAAATTCTTACTTCATTTACAAGAAAAGTGACTTTTAAAAAATTACTGACTTGAAAAATGATACGACCCGGCATCTGTCACTTGTTTTAACACAGTTTTAATAATTGTTTCGTCGCTGCATCCCGTAGATTTGTTGTTCTAGTGTAAAATTCCAATGTTTTAAAGTTACTGTAATTGCTAAAACTCCTATTTGATTCATAAATCTTTTATTCTGAAAGTTATCTTGTACATGACGATCAGCTGGGGAATGAGGAAGATCGCCATTTTGCGTATGTCAAACTAGTTTAGAACAAAATAAACCTACTCGGAGGGGGTTTACAAATGTGATCATGTTTTAAAACACGTTTAGTGTTAAACTGTATTATAAAGTTTGTATGAATCACATTTATTGTAAATGGAGATTAAATCGAGAAATTAAACCAGATCTCTAAGGGCCGGTCTTATAAACGAGAGACCAAATATCCGTAAGTATCTCGACAACAAACTAACGGATGGACGTTTACGGATTGATCTTACCGATGGTCGTCCTATAAAGCTTTTTTTACCGTCCGTTAGTTCTCAAAGATGCACTCGTATTTTTCTATGACTTTTAAGTGCATTCATGAACATACGTCACCCGCTTGCTGTCAGATACGAAACATAACCTAAAATTTATTGTGCGCGTCATATTCCCTGGTTAAAGTTTATCAATAAAATGAATGTAAGTACAGTTATTTACTTGTGATAACTTATGTATTATTATTTATATATAAAATGACTTATGTGCAATGGTTATATCTTGATAAAAAGTTAATTTTATCATGAAAAACAATGACGCTTCTCTTGCATCCTTCTAATGTGATTTTTATAATTTCAGACAAAAGGCAGGAGCAAACAATTCTCGGCAGAGGAGGTGACAAAATTAATTGAGTTATTAGAGGATAACAACGTACTTTTGTCGAAGAAGACGGATGTGGCATCAAACGCCACTAAAGAACAAGCGTGGCAGTGCTTGGCGATGAGCTTTAATGCCACCAACAGGGTGCCAAGGGATGTGGCCCAGTTAAAACTCAAGTGGGACAATTTGAAGAAGGCCGCAAGGAAAAGAGCAGCACTTAGCAACAGCAATTACAGGTATTCTTTATTGTTTATCAATATTGTAGATTCCAAAATGTTCATAATCATTTCACAGTCATGCCAAATATCATCATTGATAGAACGGCGGCAGGAGTTGCAAGGTTTTTCTTATTTGTATGCACACATGCAGAATGTGTAGGCGCGAACCTACATGTGCCTGTCTGTGGGCATGCACTTAATATGAACCTTAAATGTTAACATATCTTTGCAGCTTAGATTATAGATAGATAGATTGTCATTTGCCATGTGAAGCTTATTTTAAAAATGGCAAAATGCATTTCGCTGTACAAATATTATATTTTCATAACACTAGCCGGCCGCTCGATAGCTCGGTTGGTAGAGTGCTTGCATCTTATCCCGTGAGCTCGGGTTCGAATCCCGCTGAGGGTGACAGAAATGATTTCCCGTTTTGTTGTTTATTTCAAACCTCATAATAAAGAACCGACAAGGTTTACTCAGCCTTCACAAGAAATGAGTACCAGCCCCCTCGGGAGCTGGGAAACCTCCCACTTCACTGAAGTGGTTGGCGTAAGGCTGGCCCCCTTACCTGTAAAAACAAATAGGTTCACTCGCCATATGCAACCCTAACACGGCAAAGAGTTACACTATATGTGTAGCTTAGTTGCGTTGCATTTAGCCAGACACATTTCTGCCCTAAATTCTGTTTGTTAATAGTGCATAAAATAAAACATAATACGTTTGTTTACAGGGCAACTGGTGGAGGTCCAATGCTACCAGTAAGCGAGGATGCTACCCTGGATAAAGTGACATCACTGATCAAACTGAGTTGCTATGGCCTAGAAAATCAGTTTGATAGTGACGCCATACAAATTGAGTACGTCTCACAGCCAACAACCAGCCAGCCAGTTTTGGAGTTTGTAATAGACGTGCCACCAAATGATAATTTTCCTCCAGAAGAGCCTGTGAGCAATGTCGAAAGTAAATGGCAGACGTGGACCCCGGCATCATTAAAAACACCTGTTGATTCAAGATTGACAGTGAGAAATGAAAAAAAAGAAGCAATCGACAAAAATAAGCTAACAAAATCAAAAATTCGTCGAAACAATGCTATAGCTAGCTACTACGAGTATAAATTTGAATTATTAAAAGAAAGTAAGAAAATTTAATTTCAATTTAATAGAGGAAAAGATGCTAATTTGGAAAACTAAATTTGTTTTTGTGATCATTGAGGCATTAGCGAGGCGTAATAATGTATTGTTCTGTGCCATTTAGATATTATTTGCTGCTCTTCAGTTAGATTGCCTTGTCTTGTATCCTGCCTCCATTCTTTTAGGGGTGGCCGGTACCTCCACTTGACTCTGTCCTTGCATACTTCTTTCATCTCATCTAGTTTCATCACTCTTTTCATGCACGCTCTTCTCTTATTTCCATTCTGTAAATTCCATTTGTTCGCAATCTCACATATCTGATCAATTCATTCTTTCCTAGGTCTTCCCCTTTCACGCTTACCTATTACATTCCCTTCATACACTTTTTTGTCAGTCGGTCTTCATTCATCCTTTCAATATGTCCAAACCATTGCATCACATTGCTGTAAACTTTCACTTTCACGCTTTCTTTTACTCCGCATTCATTCAGAACCCATTCGTTTCACAATTTATTTTTCAGTGTTTTTTTCTGTCATACTTCTCAAATGAACCGTTTCTACGGTGCTTACCTTATTTGCTTCTCTTTCATTCACGGTCCACAACTCACTTCCATACATCAGGGTCGGCAGCAATATACAATTGTGTACCGCCATTTTAATTTTTTGTAGATTCTTTTATTCTTCGCTATTCTACCGAACGCTCCCATCACGCATCTTCTTTGCTGGCACTCTTTCTAATTCTCTCGCCATCTTACAATTTGCCTCAAACTTACTTCTACTTCAACTTTTGTTCCATTCAAATTAATTATAAGTTCCTCACATAGTTATGATTTATTTAATAGTGGTATTCCAAATATGCATAACTTACTCTATAACTTTTAAGATAAGCACTTCCTACATTTTTTAATTAATTAAAATTATTATGTATAATTATGATTTATGTTGAAAATCTTGAGGTTTATAAACTCTGTACATTATCTTGTTCACTTTTTAAATAAATAATTAGTAATAAACTATACTTTATCCTTAACTGTGTTCAATAAAGAAAATGGATATAAAACCTTAGAAATTATTTTGAGTTGGAACAATGGCTCTAATTGGTTTATTTCAATGTTAAATGCATTTCTTATTAAATATGTTGCCTACCTTATACTTACATGTGCCTTTATTGGATGCACGCCAGTGGCAAAGGGTGCCATACAAGCCGATTCCCATCGGTTTCCCGTTTAAAATGAGGCAAAAATGATAATAAAGCAGACTGCATGGTTTCAATGGGGGGAAAATATGTATTGTTTCTTTGGTTTTAAATGTATTTTTTTACTTTGTGCCTATATTTTTAAACTACTTAGTTACATCATTTTAAAAGGGAAGCCGATGGGAACCGGCTTGTATGGCACGCTTCACCACTGATGCACGCCCCTGCTCATATAATATGAATAAGTAATGTAATATTGATACTTGTAGAGGAGTGTCCCCAATAATAAGACAAAAGGTTTTAAGATTTCAGAAATATATTAAAAAATGGACAAAAAAACATTTCAAAATACAACAAAAGTAATATTTACATAAAAGAAACATCAATATTCAATCTCATAAAATATATTTACCTATCATCTAATTTGCAAAGATATACTAACATTTAAGATTCCTATACCTTGCATGCACACAAGCAGACAAGTGCTTACACATGCTGCATGTGAACATTACAAAATAAAAACTCAAATCGCAAATGAAAATAAGCCCTGCAACTCTTGCCACCATTGCCTAAAATAGAGGTGACATTTGCAAAGTGAACCAATTTTTACAGAGTAGGTGACCATCCTCATACCAACCTTATAAGTCGACGAACAAAAATTATAAAATGCAATATTTAATATAGGTACATAAAAAAAAAAACAGAAAAATCATTTACCTACATGGAGCTGCAAAGTACATTATAATACAGGTATGTATATATTTTTAAAAAAGTCTTAACCACCAACATTGTCGATTAACTGCCATTTATTCGGCCCTTGCATACTTCTTTCATTTCATCCAGAGTCATAACCTTCTTCATACAAGCTCTCCTTTTATTATGACCCCATTAAATCAGAATGTACAAAAAATAAAACCAAAGTTAGGAGTATCTAAGAAAAATATAAATCAAACATCAAAATATACAAAAATAAAAATCAAAGATATCGGAAAGAAATACAAATCAAAAATCAAATTTAATATACAATCAAGAGAAACAAAACTACAAGTCATCGTCATAATTTCTTACATTAAAATTTAATTACACCAAATTTTTAAAATAATTATCTATTAAATCTCTTCTGTAATAATCTTGTGTGCCAGGACCCGATGCAACACTTTCTGCTGATGGCAAATCGTTATCCTGAGGTGACTCTTCTTGGACATCTGGGGGTAGGATGTCTTCACTGTTCAATCGGCAAATGTTGTGTAAGACAGCTGTTGCCACAATGACAGACTGAGCTCTATTCACAGCTATTCTCAATGGCATGAAAAGAACTGGAAACCGCCGCTTCCATACGCCAAAACAACGTTCAATAGAATTCCTCGTTCGAATTTGGGATTCGTTGTAGAGAATCTCTTCTGATGTCTGGGGATTGGAAAGAGGAGTCATGAGGTACCGTTTTACAGCATATCCGCTGTCTCCAACCAACATAGAGTCTCCAAATTCTCCACTCTCAAAACGGGACTTCAACATGGATGAATTGAAAATATGAGAGTCATGTGAAGCTCCCGGCCATTTCACAACAATGTCTGTGATGCATAAATTGGCATCACAAACACACTGCACATTCAGTGAAAAATAGCCCTTCCTATTTCTGAAGGCCTCAGCATCCCGTCCTCCAGGCGACTGAATCCTGATGTGCGTACCGTCGATTGCTCCTATCACACAAGGAAATCTGGCCAAGTTATAAAACAATTCTTTGGTAGAATTATCATTGGTTATTTTTATATAGCGAGCTCTTATGCCACATATTTTCTTGGATACTTCCCAGACAATATTGCTTGCACTTTGCTTCGATACTCCCACAAAATCCGCAGAGGCTAATAATATTGACCCTAACGCATACAACCTCAATGCAACAAGTAGTTGGGTTGATGGTGTCAATGCATTATTTCGGGCTGTAGGTCGGGTCAACGTGCTCCCAATCATGTTTAATACATTTTGTGCACTGCTCTTTGTCAATCGAAAGCGACACACAAAATCTAAATCATCTAGGATGTTGAAATAGTCCACGCGACATCTGAACACTCTTTTTCTTCGTCTTCCTGCATCCTCGTCAGAAGACGACGAATACAGCACATTCTCAATTAATTCACTATCACTGTCGGAAAACATTTTAGAGTCAGCACAAAACACTTCAATAGGACAGAGCGTAGAAGTCCGATATGGATTACACTGGATGACACAAAACTCACCGCAAAGAAACAATGCTTTGACAGATAACCTAACCTCAAACCTTAAGTTACCGGCCGGTATCTGCGATTAATCGCTGCCTCGGCTGTCGGTTAGTTCTGTCGGTAACTTTTTACGGAAATTAAACGAACGGATCGTTATAAGACGAAAAATGTGACGTTTGTATTATTTTTCGGTTAATTTGGTACGACATTTAACTAACGGACGTTTATAAGACCGGCCCTAAAGAAATCTGGTTTAAAATTTTTAATGAATAACACTGAAAATGTTGTCTTAAAAATGACAATATTGAAAAGCACCCAAAATTAATTCCTGATTTTATCCCCAAGAAAGTAAGATTCAAATATATTTTTTAAATTAATGTGAATAAAACTCAATACTTATAGGGTTGTTTTACAGTAAACATTGAATCCAAACTGTCAGTATTGTGTAAAAGGACTTCATAAATATTCCTCAATTGTAAAATAGCTTTTGAAAAATGTTATATTTTTGGTGACCAAGGTGACACATTTTTAAATTCCATTCTGCAAGCTTCATGGTAATTATTTTCATCTTTTCTTGTGCCATAATAATAACCAGGTGACATTGGCAACATACTTAATGAACACATTGTTCATACTTATCTTATAACTTTAACAAATGTTAAATATTTCTGTACCTTAGAGCATAAACAACGGTAGTCACATTTAGTAAAATGTGTAGGAGACGAGTTTTAGTGAAAATGTGCACTTTTTTAAACCATCATAACTTTTAAACTAGACGAGATATTTTTGATCTGTAAAAGTGGTTTATCTTCTTTTATCAATATTTATTTAATGTGAAGTAATGTGAAGAACGTATGTGGAACTTCCGTGGTTTATGCTCGCACTTTTATGTGCATCCCATATTTATTACACTTGATATCTCAGTAACTATGAGTCCGAGGACTCCAATATTTTTACCACTTATAGAACAGCTAATTATAATAATTTCTGCATCATTAACTCAAAAACGCAAAAAAGTGGGCTTCCGTTGTTTATGCTCTAAGGCAGCGGTCCGCAACCCTGGGGTCGCGACCCCGTGTGGGGTCGCGAAAGATATTTAAGGGGTCGCCAAAAAAGTCAACAAGGTCCTGTACTTATCGAATTTTATTAAGGTTTATGCATAAAATATAGCCTCTCTTTACATACACAATTACACAATGTCCTTTAAACGGAGAGAATCGAAAATAATTACGACTGAACGACCTGTCCAGTCCCGCCCCTCACAACCTCACCGCTCCCGCGCCCGCGATTTTTTTTTCGGGGGTCGCTCATAACTCTTTTTTTAATTTTGGGGTCGCAATATCAAAAAGGTTGCGGACCGCTGCTCTAAGGTACAGATTTAAATCTCTTCCATTTTTTGAATTGAAAAAAAAGGCTTACCAATTTTATAAATTGTACCCCTATTTATTGTATTAATTAAAAATTAGGGTTAAGTTTATTTTAAGGGATAATATACAAAATGGTAAAAAGGTTTTTAAATTATACTATAGCTGGTGAAGATTTTACATCTTTGTATTGTGTAACTCATGTTGTAATATTTGATATTTTGACTTGCCCATAAATCCATGACCAGCTCTCAAATGAGCCCAACGCATTTAAGGTTAGAGTAAGATGATTTTTATTACTATAAGGAACAATATGCAGTTTTACTCGGTAATAAAAATAATATTAAATTATGTAAAAATTAAATTTGACATTCCACATTTTGATAATTGTATGTAAATTATTTTAGGCATAGTTTATGTAAGAACTGACTGATTTGATAATTTAAAGGAGTAGAATTATAATAATTATCATTAAATCATTAAAAACTCAATACATCTTGATTAGACTTACTCTTTATACAAATAACAGTATTTATACAATGATACACTTTCATCTCTTGCATAAAAAAACATTTTGATTCTCATAGCTCACTTTAATAGCAAGAGTATAGGATGATATTGCTAAAATCTTTGTTTTAAATTGATTCAATCATGCTATCATTGAGTCAAATTCCATAATGCATATCATAGACCAGTCGATAGCTTAGTTGGGAAAATGTTTGCGTTCAAAGCCAGAGTGCTAGGATTTCATCTCTATCAAGGGCGACAGATATGTTTTCCAGTTACGTAGCTACTTAAAACACATAATACTGGCAAGGGTTACTCAGCCTTCACAAGAAATCAGAACCTGTCACCTCTAGAACAGGGAAACCCACACTTCAACTGAAGTGGGTCTCCCTGTTTATTGAGAAAAGAAATACAGCAAGGAGTTGTACTACATGTGCAGCTTATACAAGTTTTGTTGAGAGAACGTGTTTTTGACAGGTCTTGAGAAAAATCATTTAATACCTAATAAAAATGACCAATTGTTTTAACAAGGCAGTATGGAAAAATATGTGATTTATGGAATGTCATAGAAATCATCCTGTATTCTTTCAAATATATGTAGACTCAAAATGCACATGACATATTAAGGGGTGCTGTCACTTAAATTCTCTTGTACTAGGGTTGGCATTTGTCACAGGTTCAATTAAATAGTTGCTCATAATAAAATTTCCTGTTTAGTAAGAATGCCCTTAGTTTTTTTTATATGTGCAGGTACCTCATAACATTTTTTTGTAAGTCAGTTTGCTGAGAAATCTCATCTTAAATTAATATTTTTAATTCTATTGGGTCAAATGAGTTTTGAACATCCACGAGAGCAGTTTAAAATTCTCCCTTTTAAAATAAAGCACTTTCTTGAAAAGATCCATATTTATTAAGTGTCAGTTTTTTAACCTGTACTACAAAAACTGTGCATGTATCAGTTAAACAAAGACATTTTTGGCCACCCTATGCATATGAAGCATCTTAAATTTAAGCTGCACACCATCAACTAGCCTGTGTATGTTAGTGCATACATTTGATGCATGTGCCTTCATCGAACAATAGCATTATAATATTCATTATATCTTAAGTAACTGTTAGACTGTTAATATTCATTCAAAAATATTTTTATACCTTTTGATATTTTACAAACATATGTATTTTTTGATAATATGAGAAATATATTTTTTAAATATTTTTTTGAAATCTGTCTTGATTGAATAATATTATTATAACACAACACTTTTATTCTAATTATGTGAGCAGCCCACTGCAGGCATGGAGGAAGTATTAAATGGAGGGGTCGTACATGTGATTTAGTACCAATCAACACGATGCACCGTCTTTGACACCATACATTGTTTATAATGCTGTCTCGCTCACGACATATGGTAAATCACCCGTATCAATTTCTCACTGTGGCTGCTACATGGAGATGCCCAAAATCGAATGCTCAGATGTACTAACAGCACTGAAAGGGTTAGACACACGCAAATCCAGCGGCCCCGACGGTATTCCTGCTCTGGTACTCAAAAACTGTGCAACTGAACTAGCTCCACTTCTACACAAGCTCTTCACGCTGTCTCTTGAATGTGGAATTGTCCCTTCCAATTGGAAGGTTGCAACTGTTCATCCCATCCCTAAAAAAGGGAAACGCTCTGATCCTGCGAACTATCGTCCCATTGCAGTTACTTCCTTACTATCCAAAGTAATGGAAAGGATCATCAATGACAAGCTCATGAAGTATTTGGAGACCCACAAATTGCTCAGCGACCATCAATATGGCTTCCGCCGCAATCGTTCTAGTGGGGACTTACTTACTTATGTGACACACATCTGGGGTCAACGCCTCGATCAGCTGGGCGAAACTCAGACTATCGCACTAGATATATCCAAAGCCTTCGACAGGGTATGGCACTCCAGCCTCCTAAACAAACTGACGGCTTTTGGACTTCCACCTCCACTAGTCCAATGGATATCTAGCTTTCTGAAAGGCAGATCTATTCAGACGGTTATAGATGGCTGTACATCGGGTCAGCTATCGATCAACTCTGGTGTCCCCCAAGGATCTGTCCTATCTCCAACACTATTTCTTCTGCACATCAATGACCTTCTGTCCTGTGCATCGATTCACTCCTACGCTGATGATAGTACCATTCACGATGGCTTCTTATTTGATAAACCCCAAAGCATCTCAACCCTTTCAGATGCCCGCAAACATTTAACATCAAAAATCAACACTGACCTCAAAGCTGTCAGCCACTGGGGAGCTGACAATCTCGTTGAATTTAATGTTAAAAAAACGCAGGCTTGTCAGATATCCCTGAAAAGGGCTCCAAACCCCAATTTCCCAACTTTTGACAACGTCCCCTTACCCAACCAAAACCACTTAGATCTTCTCGGTGTTTCTCTTTCATCAGAGCTGAAATATCAAGACGCTATCTCATCTCGAACCACTTCGGCCTTCCGGCGACTAGGCGTACTATATAGAGCTCGTAGATTTTTTACTTCAGCTCAACTGCTGACTCTATATAAATCCCAAATCCGTCCAATTATAGAGTATAACAGCCACCTCTGGTCCGGTATACCAAAGAAGCTGTGTGACCAACTTGACTCTGTGCAAAGAAGAGCGGTGAAGCTGATTGATGATCCCATTCTCACAGCCAACCTACATTCTCTTGAGCACAGAAGGAAAGTTGGAATGATCAGTCTCTTCTATAGGTACTACAACGGCGTCTGTTCTGATGAAATATCCTCACTTATACCCCCTCCTCTCGTCACAACAAGGGCAACTCGTAGAACGGCTCACATTCAACCATTTGCAGTCGATATCAAAACTATGAGAACTTGGTGTTTTCACAACTCATTCCTCTGCCAAACTGCCCGCTTATGGAATGAGTTACCGGTATCTGTGTTTCCATCCCAATTTCACCTTGCCCTTTTCAAATCCAATATCAATCGCCATTTCCTCTCAGTGTCTCAAAACAAAGCAACGCCACACACACCACAGCACTGCGCAGCTAACGGCCCTGCAACCGGACATGGACAACTGCCACATCACCAACACCTCTGCGGCACTATAACAAGTGTCGAATCTAGGGAGTCTCCCGCATAGGCTTTCTTAAAAAAAAAAAAAAAAATATGAAATGCTTTTCTCATTTTCTATGTACGCAACGTGTCTCTACTCCGTCTTTAATCTGTTTACATATCACCAAGGAAACACATGAAATCACTATGGTAACGGATTTGTTAGTAGTATTGTTGCAAGTATGAAGATATCTGATAAATTCCGAATTCAAAAATGTTCCCACCTCATTGTGTACGGGATGATTTCCACAAGTATCTATTACCACTAGCATACTTTCGCGAACAAAATATTTTGACAAACAAAAAATAAATTTTATCAACGTAATTTTCATATGGAATAATATCACATGGAATAGTGATTAAGGTGAAATATTGTTCCATGTTCTACAACACATTTACTCAATTTTGTTGGCACGTTTAAAAAATACCCAGTTTGACATTTATATGGATTTTTTTCCCAATTAGGTAACACACCTGTTGACAGTTGGAAGGTTACCGATAGACTGAATTTGGATTTTTGTGTGATGAGTGGGGTAGCGTATTTCTAATTCTCAAAGGATTGATTTCTTAGCCCATCCAGTTCTATATATCCATGACTGCAGGCGCCCTACTTTATATATATATATATACATATATGGATAATTTGTTTTCTCTTTTGGGCGCCATTTAGTGGCTTCAGCCACCCCAAGGGCGCCCATCCTTCGCTTGTTTCCTGGAAAACATGCAACTCTTCGACTTCTTCTTGAAGCCTCCTTCACCGTCAAACCCCGTTCTGCCTTCGTCGAGGTTGCATTTTCAGCCTGTTGATAGCATCACCTCTCACTGAGCGAAGGTTGCACCACTTACCAACAACCTCACACACTTCAGTCAAATAAGACGGGGCCACTCCTCTGAGAGAGTTAAATACCGTACTTTGATAGTGATGAATCACATTGGTCTCTCTGTAGATGTCATAGAGCATTAAAGATCTTGGTGAGACTTTATATAATATTGTTACGAAATTAGGGTTCAATTGTCTTCAAATTAAAAATACACAGGTCTTCTTCAATAGTTATTTATTTTACACAGTTACAAAATTTATTTTCACACTACTTTCTCGATTATTCCACTTGGTTTTGGTTCACTGATCAGATGACTTCGATGTGTTTGTAAGTCTCTATGATACTGCCCCGCTCTGCAGGCCATTCGCACCTTTATACTCTGTAGAGCAGTATGATCTAGAACCAAAGTCGCCAGACGGTTCCAGAGTAATTATTACTTCTCGATGTTTCACGTACTACCTAGACACAACCAAAATCCTACCTACCAATGCAATACAGTATTCCTATAATTATAACCAATACCTACTTAGCCTAGAGAATTCTACACTTATACATAATTATCGATCTTACCTACCAATACTTTTGAGGATTCTTATAACTATAACTATCCATACTTATTTCAATATTTATATTTACATAACACTATAACTACCCATACTTATTTCAATATTTATATTTACATAACACTACCCCCCACCTAGACTGTTTCGTCCCGGAACAGTCTTGACTCTGTGTAGGTAGGGGCATGCTGATCCACGTCGACACCCTGTGGTCAGGAAGAAGTGGCAGTCCACGGATTTCTCCCCACTGGCTCTCGGCTGCGCTTGCTCGCAGCACACCATGACGCTGATGCCGACTCCCGAGAACACTGCTTCAATCATACTCCGGATTATCCGCCAGTCTCGATTAGCGCGGCCGCCACCCATCTTCGGTATTGCCAGACGCGCCTGCTGATCCTCCAACATGTAGTCACGCAGCTCAACAAGGCCGTCCCACAATGCCTTGTAGTCCTCTTCCAGGTTGCTGGAATCCGGGACAACCAGGCAGTATGCTTGTTGACGCCCCTTCGGTAGTCTCAGAGCTCTTCCTTGCGGGCTGCTCGAGGGTTGCGGTTCTCCGAATTTGTATCGGAAGACCCGTGCAATTCCTCTAGACATATCTAGATCTTCCGGTACACTGCATGCCAGTGTGTGGTCCCTAGTGACCTCAAATAAGTCCTTGTGGACTTCTGTGGTCACTCCATGGCGAAACTTCTGCCCTGCCTTCGCGTTCTCCCAAAGCGTCTCAAAGGCTGGTGATCTTTCGGATGCGACGCACTGTCGTACTTTTTGGGCTGGTTGGTCATCATTATCGCCTAGGTATGGTGAGAGGCGATTGTAGTGCACGACCCTTGGTTTTCCGTTTGGTCTCTTTTTTATGCGGTAGACCACATCGTTGATGCGCTCCAAGATCTCGTACGGCCCGTCCCAGGAACGCTGAAGTTTCGGACAGTATCCTTGGCGCCTCTTGGGGTCAAAAAGCCACACCCAGTCACCAGCTTTGTACCCCATGCTGTCAGCTCTGGTGTCATAGCGCTCCTTCATTTGATCGCTGGCTTCCCCGATGTTCATGCGGACCTGATCATGGATGTCATCCAGCCTCCTGCGAAGGTCTGTCACATAGTCTTCTCCGGCTAGGTCTTCACCTGGTTTGCAGCCAAATTTGAGATCACAAGGAAGTCGCATTTCTCGCCCAAACAGTATGCTGCTGGGAGTCTTCTTCGTCGTTTCCTGAACAGCCGACCGGTAAGCCAATAAGAACAAAGGCAGATGTCGGTCCCAGTCCCGCTGATGGCTGGACACTACTTTGGCTAAGTACCTCCCCACGGTACGGTTCATCCTTTCCACCATTCCATCAGACTGTGGATGTAGCGCAGTGGTCCTGGTCTTGTAGATCCCTAGCCGCTCACACATTTGCTGGAAGATAGCAGCTTCAAAGTTCCTTCCCTGATCAGAATGTAATTCCAGGGGTACGCCAAACCTGCTGATAAATTCGGTAACTAGAACTTCAGTCACGGTTACGGCCTCTTGGTTAGGGATTGAGTAAGCTTCCACCCACTTGCTGAAGTAATCCATCACCACCATGATGTACTTGTTACCCTTCTCAGTTGTAGGAAATGGGCCAGCTATGTCGATGGCAATTCTTTCAAAGGGGCTGCCAACATTGTACTGACGCATTGGTGCTCGCCTTTTCCTTTGCGGTCCATTGGCCGTTGCACAGGTTACACATTTTCGACACCAATCTTTGACGTCTTCGCTGCAGTTGATCCAGTAAAATCGCTCTTTCACTTTCTCCAGCGTCTTCTTAACGCCTAGATGTCCTCCAGAAGTTCCTCCATGCAGCAGTCCAAGGATTTCCGGTACTCGGCTCCTCGGAACGAGGGTTTGCTTTCTTCTAAGTGTGCCGTCTTCCTTCTCGATCTTTCGTTTCAGAAACCCTCCTTCTATCACTATGGATCCCCATTGAGCCCAATAAGCCTTGACAGTTGGTGATAAGGGGGCGAGTTTTTCCCAGGTTGGCCTTTCTCCTTCTCGCGCCCATTCCATCACATACTTCAAGTCCGGATCATTCAGTTGGTCTTGCGCCAATTTTTCATCTTGCCAGTCCTCATCTTCGGTGGTCGTCCTTTGGACAATTGCTACCTTGTCCTCCATCTTGCTGCAATGTTTGCAGTCACTGGCGCATGGTCGTCTGGATAATGCATCCGCATTTCGATGAAGCGTGCCAGGTCTATGTTCGGAGTCATAATCATACTCCTGGAGCCTTTCAATCCATCTAGCCACTTGCCCTTCTGGGTTTTTGAATTTCAGAAGCCAAACCAGTGCAGCATGATCAGTCCGTAGTGTGAATTTTCTCCCGTACAAGTATTTGCGGAAGTGTTCCACTGATTTTATCACGGCAAGAAGCTCTCGTCTGGTCACGCAATAATTTCGTTCTGGCTTGGAAAGCACTTTACTGAAGTAACCCAGAACAGTCTCATGCCCATCCTGTATTTGGGAAAGGACGCCTCCTATCCCCACATTACTAGCGTCGGTATCCAGGATGAACTTTCCATCTTTTCGTGGGTAGCTCAAGATGGGGGCACTTGTTAATCTTCCCTTAAGCTCTTCAAATGCTTGTGCGCAGGAATCACTCCAATGGAAGCGAGTGTTTTCTTCCGTAAGCTTGGTGAGCGGTTTTGCAATGTCCGCAAATCTTGGCACAAACCTCCTGTAATAAGTGCACAGCCCCAGGAAACTCCTAGTTTCATGTTTGTCCTTCAGCACGGGCCAGTCTCTTACTGCCTTGATTTTGGCAGGGTCAACTTCAACTCCACGTTGAGAAACTATGTGTCCCAGGTAATTTACTTGTTTCTTGAACAGGTTACACTTTTTCGGGTTGAGCTTCAGTCCAGCGTCTTGTAGTCGCCCGAAAACTTGCTCCAGATTTCTCAACTGATGGTTGAAGTCCTTTCCCAGGATGATTATGTCATCCAAGTATACCAGGCAGGTTTCCCATGATAGTCCTCGCAGCACATTCTCCATCAGCCTTTCAAACGTGGCGGGGGCATTGCATAAGCCAAATGGCATCACGGTGAACTGCCAAAGTCCAGATCCAGTCGAGAATGCAGTTTTCTCCTTATCTTTGGCATCCAATTCAACTTGCCAGTAGCCACTTTTCAGGTCTAATGTGGAAAAAATGGTGCATCCTGCCAATGTGTCCAAGGTGTCGTCAATCCTTGGCAGAGGGTAACTATCCTTTTTCGTAACATCGTTGAGCAGTCTGTAGTCCACACAAAATCTCGTGGTACCATCCTTCTTTTTCACCAGTACCACCGGGGATGTCCAAGGGCTACTTGATGGTTCTATGATGCCATCCATGCTCATGTCTTTGATGATCTTGTCAGCTTCTTCCCGCTTTGCAAAGGGTAGTCTTCTTGGAGCCTGTTTTATTGGTCTCGCTTCTCCGGTGTCTATGCTATGTCGCACTACCTTGGTTCTTCCCAGACGGCCATTAGAGTCCTCGAAAATGTTCTGGTAGCGGCAGATCAAACTCCTCACTCTCCGTTTGTTTTCCTCGGTTAGACCTTGGGAAGCGTCGTGGACCAGGGCTTCCAATTGTGTTGACAATTTGTTTCCTTCGCATGACATGTTTGTCATCTGTTGCACAATGGAAGTTATCCTCTCACATCTGCCCAAAACAAAACCTTCATTCATTTTAACTGGGTAGCTGTTCACATTCATGATCTTGACAGGAATGGTCTCCTTTGCGCGAATCACTGTTCTTGCCACCATGACTCCTTTGTTAACATTGTCCATGTTCTCCGGTTCTATCATACAGATTTGGTCATTTGTACTACTGGAATCCAGGCGGGCACTCACTATCATCTCGGATCGCCCCTTCACTTCGGTATTCTTGGCTAGGATAACACGTGCAGCCAGTTCTTTCCGTCTTTGCAGGATGACTTCTTCATTTCCAATTTTAATGGACCCTTTCTTTAAATTTAAACTGCACCCAAATCTGTCCAGTATGTCCATTCCCAATATAACGTCTTCTTCAATGTTGGCCACCAACGTCCGATGATCAAAAGTGGTGCTGCCAATTTGGAAGGTGGCAATCGTCTCCCCATACACCTGTGCTGACTCTCCCGTGGCGGTGTGCAGAGACCACTTTGTTGGTGCAATCTGCTTACCTCGTGCCACTATGTCGCGTCTCAGAATTGTCCTGGTTGCTCCCGTGTCCACCAGTAGTTCACGAGTTACTCCATCTATTATGCCATTGATAAAAATGCTGCTGGCTTTTCCTCTCACGGTTGCGACAGTAGCAGCAGATTTCAGGGCCTCTCCAGCGTGGGTCAACGGTTGCCCCTTCCCATTAACCCTTTCTAGTTTTCCGCAGCCTGTTTTCTGGGTTTCTGAGGCTTGGGACACTTGGTGCTAAGGTGGCCCAGCTGTCCGCAGTTCCAGCAGCGTGGGTCTCGTCTTCGAGGTCTCAGACGTTCCAGCACTTTTTCAATTAGCTCCTCGGTTGTAGGTAGCTTGACCTCCTCTGCCTCGACTGCACGAACCCTGGCGTGGCCCCTGATGGACTGTTTGACAGCCTCAAACTCGAGAGCTTGGCTGAGCGCCTCGTTCAAAGCCTTGGGATGGGCCAGTTTTACGGCTTGTTGCGTCTCCCATTCCCGCAATCCATTTAGGAACTTGTCCACTGCCAAGCTCTCACAGATGTCGTCGGAGGCTGTCGGGTAAGCGTCTCGTACCAGGCGGGCGATGTCCATTTCAAACTCCTGGAGGCTCTCGTTGGGCTTCTGCACCCTTGTGTTCAGCTGCGACTTGTACAGCTGCTCCAGGCACTTGTGGCCATAGCGCATATCCAAGCGCTGCTTCAGCTGCCCAAAGTCACCACGGTTGTCCAGGGGTATGGCCTGCAGAACCCTGAGAGCGTCTCCTCGGAGCGACAGGCTGAGAACCGAAGCCTTCTTCTGCTGGCTCCAGGCTCCCATCATGGCAGCCGTCTCAAAGAGGGTCAAGTATTCCTCCCACGACGTCTTCCCGTCGAAGGTTGGGAGGTTGTGCTTGGCTAGGGAAGGGTCATCATCCCCTCTTGTGATCCTGGTTGGAGTTGAGCATCCCTGGTCGGTCTCGTCGTGAAGGCCGCCTTTGGGGGAGATTCTGGTGGACTCCATCTGGCACTTGTCAGCCAGCTCGGCACGCAGACGGTCTTCCAGGTTTGACATCCGAGTCTCCATTTCCCCCTTCAGGGCCGAGAGGTTGGTTGTCATCTTCTCCTCTATTTCTCCTTTCAGGGTTGTGAGACTATCCGCTATCTCCGCCTTCAGGGTCCTGGCGTTGTCAGCCATCTCCGCCTTCAGGTCTTCCCTCAGGGTCTTGGAATTGTCAGCCATTTTCTCCTCCAGGGTCCTGGCGTTGTCAGCCATCTTCTCCTCCAGGGTCTTGGCGTTGTCAGCCATCTCCACTTTCAGGGTCTTGGCGTTGTCAGCCATCTCCCCTTTCAGCTTTTCCTCCATGGAAGTGAAGTTTCCGGTGATGCTGAGGTTTAGCTCGTCCAAGGCGCGGTCCCCTCCAGACGCCATGACAAAATATGCCGGGTCTTCGCCTGACTGTTCTAAGGCCTCCATGAGGCGTGCCTGTAAGGCCGCCTTCCCTCCTGAGGTCTCCAGGTCCCTCTCCAGAAGCTCATTTTTAAGCTCAGTGACTTTGAGGTCCTTGATGTTCACTTTGGTTGCCATTTTTTTCAAAATTTACTTCAAAACGAAAATATTTTTAAATTTATTTAATACAAGTTTTGAGTTTTATATATATAGCTGTTTTGAATACGTACTTTAGCAAAATAATAATTTATCTGATTACACTGATTGGTAGGTACTGTCTTTTAATATTTATTTTTAATTCACCAATATTTTTAACATAATAATGTCTGATAGTACATAATTATTTATTTCGTCTCAAGTCTTTCAAACACACAGGTAGGTACTTCATGTACATTCACACACTTGTAAACAAAGGATAGTTATTCAAAAACTTTTTCTCGATGAATCTGGAACGTTCTTTTGTAATATTTTTCAAGATTTTTATTTATTTATTTTATTTTTTTAATCACACACAAAAATAAAAAAAACTATGGTCCAATTTGATGACTTTCTCAATGCGGTGAAATAGTCATTATGTTATGTCCAGAATTATGTCCAGAATTATGTTCCATATGATGTTCCAGAATTTATAAGCAACTTGCTTTTGCGTCTTTTCTTTTAACAAAAATTTATTTAAACACTTGTTTTCACAAAAGTCAGTTCACACAAAGTTCAATTTGAATAAAGTTCATTTTAACACTTATTTAATTTATTTTATTTAAGTATTTTTAGACAGAAGATCTTAATTTTTCTTGACAATTCCGCACCTGACGCCAATTGTTACGAAATTAGGGTTCAATTGTCTTCAAATTAAAAATACACAGGTCTTCTTCAATAGTTATTTATTTTACACAGTTACAAAATTTATTTTCACACTACTTTCTCGATTATTCCACTTGGTTTTGGTTCACTGATCAGATGACTTCGATGTGTTTGTAAGTCTCTATGATACTGCCCCGCTCTGCAGGCCATTCGCACCTTTATACTCTGTAGAGCAGTATGATCTAGAACCAAAGTCGCCAGACGGTTCCAGAGTAATTATTACTTCTCGATGTTTCACGTACTACCTAGACACAACCAAAATCCTACCTACCAATGCAATACAGTATTCCTATAATTATAACCAATACCTACTTAGCCTAGAGAATTCTACACTTATACATAATTATCGATCTTACCTACCAATACTTTTGAGGATTCTTATAACTATAACTATCCATACTTATTTCAATATTTATATTTACATAACACTATAACTACCCATACTTATTTCAATATTTATATTTACATAACAATATCTCTGTTAAAGCATGCTCCTATGGGGCTCAAATCCATTACCTTCCAGGTGTCGGTGTCACTAACTACTAGACTATGAGCGATTTTCTAATCTAATTTAAGTTGCAAAGATATGTTACGTTGGGGATTTACATTATATGCATTCTCACAAGCAGACATGTACACATTATAAAAACACAAGGATAAAAGAAAAACAGCTTTTTTTTCGATTACGTGAGTATACTTATATATTTTTATACCACAACCGGTTTCGCAAACATCCGTTTGCATCGTCAGGTGGTTACATTAGTTGCACCAACCTCCAATCAATATTTAATTGAAACATCAAATTTGATTGCTTAGTTCTGGTAAGGACCTCGGTTAAATATTTCTCGAAAGTTGGTAAAAATGTGATGGAATTTGAACAGGAAATATGATTTACATCAGCTGACTTACATATATGCAATCAATTGTTTGATTTGAAAGGGAGAAATCACACTTAATTTTGATTTTCGTCTGATTGGAGTTTGGTGCAACAGGCCCTAAATGGCTTAGTACGGAATCATCTTAGAGGGTGTCATTGTGTGAGGGTATGGGAGAGGGAGGGGGGGGGGGTGCAGGATGGCCATATGTGGAGTTTGCATCATCTGGATAATTTCTTAGAAATTGCTTCTTGGGAATATGGTCAACAAAGGGGATGAATTGGGTGCTAATATGTTGTTAATAAGTGTATTAGGGGAATTTTTTAATTTGTTGATTTTGATTATTTCAAGTTGCGAAACCGGTTGTGGTATAAAAATATATATACACAAAACAAAGCTGTTGTTCTTTTATCCTTAATGATGAACGATTACAAAGTTAATGCCTCTACAATCAATAAAATAAAAACACAAGTCTTAAATGGACATACACCCCGCAACTCTTGCCGTTCTTCCCTGAAACAGGAGTGACATTGGTAAAGTGAACCATTTTTTACAGCATGGGTGGTCAGCCGCATACCAATCTATAAGTCAAGAAACATGCACAACAAATTACATTTTTGATTTTCATGTTACATAATTATTACCCTCATTGTTTCCAAGTTCTCATACAAAATAAATAAATATTAGAATGATTCCATGAGTTCATTCTCTTGCCGTTCTTCCCTGAAACAGGAGTGACATTGGTAAAGTGAACCATTTTTTACAGCATGGGTGGTCAGCCGCATACCAATCTATAAGTCAAGAAACATGCACAACAAATTACATTTTTGATTTTCATGTTACATAATTATTACCCTCATTGTTTCCAAGTTCTCATACAAAATAAATAAATATTAGAATGATTCCAATGAGTCCATTTGAGATTTGATTTTTATGTTGTAGGTTCACATGAGGCATGTGCAAGCGCGAACTTGTACGTGTCTGGTTGTGAGAATGCATGTAATGTGAATCTTCAATGTAACATATCCTTGCAACTTAGATTAGATTAGATTAGATTAGATTCATTTGGTAAGTGCTGTTACTGTGTTAATCACACATTCACACCTAAAGAGCCCTCTATGACCTTGCGCGTCGCTATGGAAAGCGGCATATCTCAATCAAGATCCAGATACTGTGAGGCTGAATGGACTTACATTGACCGGTCTTTGATAAAGGCATAATATATGATTTTGTTCAACTCAGCAAAGAGCATATTTAACAACTATCTATAATCTAAGCTGCAAGGATATGTAAGCATTTAAGGCTCATATGAAATGCATGCCTACAGACAGGCACATGTAGGTTCGCGCCTACACATTCTGCATGTCTATAATCTATAATCTAAGTTGCAAGGATATATTCATTTAAAGCTCTCAGATGTATGCCCACAAACCAACAAATGTAGTTCGCGCTTACAAATGCTGAATGTGTACTTACAAATAAAATCCAAACCTCAAATGAACATAAGCCCCACAACTTTTGCCGACCTTCCCTGAAACAGGGGTGACATTGGCAAAGTGAACCATTTTTTACAGTATGGGTGGTCAGCCTCATACCAACCTATAAGTCAAGGAATATGAATAATAAATTACATTTAAATATAAAAAAGAACAAAACCTTACAAAGAAATCTATACAAAAAAAGTCAAAAATTTCCTATGCAAAAAATGTAGCAAATGAATACACCAACATTAGAAATCAACATTGCAGATTAGCCGCCACTTCTTCCTGTCCTTGCATACTTCTTTCATTTCATCCAGAGTCATAACCTTTTTCATACAAGTCCTCCTTTTATTATGACTCTGGATATCCCATTCATTCGCTATTTCAGAGATTTGATCCTTCCATACTTTGTGTTTTATGTGTGCATACAAATAAAGAAAACCTCACATGGACATAAACCTTGCAACTCCTGCCGCCGTTCCCTGAACCGGGGTGGCATTGGCAAAAGTGAACCGATTTTTACAGCACGGGTGGTCAGCCTCGTACCAACCTATCAGTCAAGGAGCTAACTAAATAATATATTTTGTGCTCCACCAAGAATCAAACCTACAACCTTCCTATTACAAATCCTAAGCTTTGACAATTAGACTATGGACCCAAAACAATGTACAAATGTAGATAGACAGCTATATAAGCGCGCTGGCATGACTTTAGGGCCTTTAAACTGATAAAATCGGGTTTCATTTTGTTTTTCTTCAAAGAAATACTTCCTTAACTTTACCCATTCGGCTGACATCACATTGAACTGTCAAAAAATACCGTTTTAGGAGATGGTGGTTGATAGCTCAATTTGTAAAGTGATTGCATTCTATGACGAGAGCTCAGGTTCGAATCCCACCGAGGGTGACGGAAACGATTTCCCGTTTCGGTGTTTATTTCAAACCCAAAATAAAATACCGGAAAGGTCTACTCAGCCTTCACAAGAAATGTGTACCAGCCCCCTCCGGAGCTGAGAAAACCCCAGTCCAACTAAAGTGGTTGGCGTAAGACCGGCCTCCTTACCTTTAAAAATAAATAGGTTCCACTCGCCTCATGCGACCACTTAAGGGAAAACGCAGCAAGAAGCTACACTATAATTGGTGTAGCATAGAGTTTCGCGACATTAGTCCTAATTTTTATCACATTCAGTTTGACCCATCAAAGAAAATAAGATCGAAACGCTGTATTTAAATGAAGGGAAATTTTAGAAATATAATCATAAATCATGGACCCGATTTTTTTTTGGCTCAGATGTTCCAATATTTTTTCTCCACTGGCAAGCATTACGCCTCTATGTAACTAGGTTTCTTAGAAACCAATAATAAAATATAAACACTTTTTAGTTATTCAAACACTATTTTATTGAGAGTGAAAATAAAACAGTGTTTGAATACCTAACTAAAGATAAGATGAATTTTTACAGTGTTAATGCACCTATAATCTATAATCCTATAATCCAAGTTGCAAGGATATTATATTCATTTAAAGCTCTCAGATGTATGCCCACAAACCAACAAGTGTAGTTCGCGCTTACAAATGCTGAATGTGTACTTACAAATAAAATCCAAACCTCAAATGAACATAAGCCCCACAACTTTTGCCGACCTTCCCTGAAACAGGGGTGACATTGGCAAAGTGAACCATTTTTTACAGTATGGGTGGTCAGCCTCATACCAACCTATAAGTCAAGGAATATGAATAATAAATTACATTTAAATATAAAAAAGAACAAAACCTTACAAAGAAATCTATACAAAAAAAGTCAAAAATTTCCTATGCAAAAAATGTAGCAAATGAATACACCAACATTAGAAATCAACATTGCAGATTAGCCGCCACTTCTTCCTGTCCTTGCATACTTCTTTCATTTCATCCAGAGTCATAACCTTTTTCATACACCAACCATCCAAAATATAGACAAGATTATTCTAGCAACCTGGCCGGGTGGCGTCATAATTTTTCGTCAATGTCATTTTGGCTTTATTACGCTCATGCCAACTCTTGGTAAAAATCATAGACAAAATCCGGATATGGACGCCGGAAATGAAAATTTTTCTTTCAAAATCCCGCCACTCGCCAGGCGCCAAGTGTCAGTGGAGCGGTCGAAGAGTCACGCTGTGTGTTTTATAAATTTGTGTGATGTCGGTTTTAGACGAATTCATTGCACAATTATTCAATAATTTGATGCAATAGCTTGTGCTTGTTGTGTTGAAGGGTTGCTGTTGCAGCAATCTATTCAAACGCGAAAATGGCAGCGTTTCACAACAAGTGCGGTCTAGGCATTGCCTTGTACAATGAAAATCGGGTAGCCATTAGAGGCAACGCTCAATATTTTGAGCAGGCTCTGGTTTTCGGCAGCAAGGCGCTGGAAAACGATGTGATTTTTGAAATTACCATCGATTCGAAAGTAAGTGTCTTGTATGTTATATTATTATCATGTTGTAATTATGTTTTTTTCAGCAGTCGGCATTTTGAAAAAAAAAATGGCGTACGGTACATCACAAAAATAAATTAGTTGTCTTGGAAACCTTTGTGCAAGCATCGTGTTTGCACTGTTTCTTCTTCATTTGATTGCATGTATTTTGGTTGATGATCTCAGCCGTCACTAGTTCACTGTTGAACACGGCCTCAGGTTTACCGTAATGCATGTGTTTATGCTGCTTGTAATAGTGTCTCCCCGTGACCCCACTACTCGTGAACCTTTTCATCGGCCATTGGTTTTATGAGCTATGTACCCCGCTTATTGCCACTTCAGGCTTGCATTTCAATGAACTACTTTTGTAACGTAAATTTTTCTGTGGATTTCCTCATTTCGGATTAGATCACAGAGGGAAACGCCTAACATAGCTCTTTCTATCGAGTGCTGAGCAACAGCAATCTTTTTGATAAGGCACAGAGTTAGCAGACATGTCATGATTGGCATCAATCGCTTCGAGCCTTGAAAATGTTCCTTGCTTGAGGGAACGAAACGTCGACAGACAATATTACTGCAAATATAACATGGTCTAACTCGAGAAAAACTATTTCATCTAACACCACCATGAAAGTGAATGTGAAAGTTTAACATTTTATTTAAATTGGAGGTGGTTTGTGCATTATTCTCAAGAACTTAAACTCTAACGGGGCTATTCTTAGACATTTTAGTCGTCGGTTGAGCCCACGCTTTGTCAAAATTATCAGTGATATCTTTATTTTTACTGAATAAGAGTTTTAGGCTTACACGGCCGGCTGATGATGCTGGAGTGAAGTTTTCCGGGATCTGTTGCCGTGGTCTGTGGGAGCTGGAGCATCCTTTATTTTTACTACTTAAAAATAAATATGGTTGTGATCCTTGAAATTTACTCTACACAACCATAGTATTTTCATAGTTTTCTCCACCACTGCAATTACCCTATTACCATATAATACGCAAACGCAACGCAACTAAGCTACACATATAGTGTAACTTCTTGCCGCGTTATCCCTGAAGGGGTCGCATGTGGCGAGTTCAGGGTTGGGTAACGACACGTCGAAAATTATATTCGACACGTCACGTCGAAAATACGTGTCGAAAACGTCAAAAATTTGCGTCGAAAATTGAAGTTTATTACTTTTAGTTTATCGTTCATTTGTTTCTTAAGTCTAAAGCCCCATTTAGACAGTTCAATGTTTTGTTCAGGGTATTTTCACATTTTTCTTTTTTTCGTGATTTAAATTCGTTTATGCTTTATTAGTCCAAAACTTCTTGAATTTTAATTTTAGTTGTATTTTAGCAAAGTTATAAGCATTTTAAAATTGATTTTTGAATTTTCGCGCCAAAACGCTACTAGATGAAATTTTTTCACGTGACGTCACGGTCTTGTAAACATCGCCCTATCAACTGACAGCCCTCACATTTATGTCATTCAACCATTGCTTGTTCATGTTAAAACCGTTGCGCCTGTTGTTTTTTCAAGAAGTTTGTGTGTTTCTTTAAGAACATTTCATTTGTGTCTGTTGTTTTCATTTGTTTCTGTTGTCTACAACACATGTCAACGGAGTATGGAATGTCAATAAAAGAAAGTGACGTCAACATATGACGTCACAGCACCGGAAATAGAAGAAGCAGATCTCATATCCGTTTAAAAACTTGTCCAAATTTCTATATTTTCTTTTTTAAATATAAAATCGAAAAAAAATATTTTCGGCTTCAAATCAACATATTATTATTTGATTTTTTGAAATCTATCAAAATAATATACTTTTTATCATATTCCTCACTATTGCAAATACCCTATTCAAGGACCAACCAAATTAAAAAAAAAAAAAATAGTAAAGATAATAAAATACAATACTTCCTTCAAAGTTCAGATTGTTCATATTTTGTCCTTGAATTCAATTAACCTTGAATAAAACATTGAACTGTATAAATGTGGCTTAAAGCATTCTGTTCAAATCTTAATGAATATGCCAACTGGAAATTTGTACCTACACAATGTTGAAGAATTTATTTAATTTTATGTAGGTAAAACAACTGATCTGACCAGCTATCATTACAGTGTTTAACTGTATAGTATCTGTTTTTAGGCTTTCACGGCCGGATCTGCCGTTGCGGAGCACGCCCTGTTAGACAACCACGATATAAACTTTGATGACACCAAAATAATTGCTAAGGCTCGTGGATATTATGCACGGCTGTATAGAGAAGCCATCGAAATTTATAAAAATAAAAATTTTAACAGGAAAGAAGAGTGTTAGAAACTAAACAAAACATGGTGGAGTACAATTGAATTTATGAAAGAGGGTAGTTTTATACCTAACAATTAAGCCACGCCTCTTTTAGAATCTACGTATAAAAGACATCGCCTATCGTTCAGACCTCACTAGCGAGCAGAACTCCGAAGAAGTCGCCCACAGAGGAGACGAAACGTAAGCTGAAAGTCTTCAAGAAAGAATAAAAAGAAAAAAGAAGAAGACAAGCCAAAACATGGACCACTGTCAAAACCCGGAATTCATTTAAATCTCTCAGATGTATGATCTTTGGATGTATGATGTAGGATCTTTGTGCTTATTTATCAATTGCTATTTGCTTTCTAGTATGCCAGCACTGATCAAGACAAGCTGCTGGAGATCGGAGTTACAGTTTTAGATCCTGACAAATTCTGTTACCCTGTACCTTCCACTGTTCTCTGCACCCACAAAACATGGGTATGTACAAATCTGCACATGTACATTTTTTCTAAGCATTTCTTACCCTAACAATCTACTGATAGGTTATAGGATTTTTATATGAAAAAGAATATAACCCTACTTTTTTTTTCAGTTACTAAGTGGATCTAAAATAATGAAGAACAGAACATGTATTCAAGAAGACTGTGGAAGGAACATAAATACTCTAATAGTAGGCGATACTATTGGGATCATGAGAGCCTCAAATGTTTGTATAATTTTATTTTTATTGAATATGTTTTTGAGTGTGGTTCACTTTAGAGATAACTTTAGAGTAAGGTTAGAGTAAATTATCGGCTTTAGCTAGTTATGTGTTTAATATGCTTTTAGTTCAGGTTAGATAATAATTAATGAACAACTTTATGTAAATGTTCTTTTATTGAAGTACCTGATACATTGGCAGATGCCCCTGCATTCAGGCTATTTGTGTTCTACCTCGCTTGCTTACCGGGGGAAGGCACTACGCGTTGTTCAGCATGCAAGATGCGTTAATGACTTACAATGACTAATTGATTATGCGCTGCATTTGATGTGTGTGCACTGCGGTGGGTGCTTCCCACTAGACCAGTGCTGCCACATGAGGATTAAGAACTTAAAAAAAATATACTGTTTTAATTCACTTTTTTATTATTTTATTTTAAATATGTCAAACAGTTTTCGCCTAAAAAGGCATCCTCAGGACAATGAGAATGACAAATCAAAATTAAATTCTCTTCTTCTTCTAGAAGTGAATTAAAACAGTATATTTATTTGATTAATTATACAATGGATTTTCACTGTGTAAACCACCAAACCCTGAAAAATATAAAAAAAAATCTTTCTTTAATTTATTTTCACAAAATTGTAACATTAGGTACTTTCTAGATCTTTACCAGCTTGATTCTTAAATATGTTTTTGAAAATTCCAATTCCAAGATTGCCCTGATGACAACCATATTAAAATATGATTTGAAACCTTGGTTAAAGTTGTAATTTTTTTTCAGAATGATTTGACGTTTTATGTCAACGACAATGCGTGTGGTGGGGCCTTGGAAAATATGCCACCTAAGTTATTTGTTGTAATTAACTTGAATGGAAGCTGCTCTGCTGTGTCGACATCTTTTGTAGGAGGACCTTTCCAGGTTAGTAATTCTGATAATGTCTTAAACACCAAGTTGAACTTCTCCAAAGATTATTGAAAATATGGTAACTAAAATTTCCGGTCCGTTCAGTGGTAACACTTCGGACTCTGAATGGGAAAGTTGTGGGTTCGATTCCCGGCGGAGCACAAAAAATATACCATTTATATTTTTTCAAATTTGCTCTTCGCTGGGTTGAAGAATTCATAAACCTTTGCCAAGAGAACTGCACTGGCTGAGGGTCCGAGAGAGGGTGGAATTTAAGTTGTGTCTCACTGTACATAGGGCCCTGAACGGCACTGCACCCCCATGTCTCGCTGAGCTATGCTCTGTCGATGGGACTTCAAAAAGACCACTACGCTCTGCCCTTACTGCTGTCAACAAGGTTATAGTGCCCAATAGAGCAAACACATCAAACTTTGCAGACAGAAGCTTTGCGGTGGCCGGGCCGGTGGCCTGGAACAATTTACCCATCGGTGTTCGCGCGAACCAGCCTACCACCACCTTCAGAAAGGAACTGAAGATACTACTTTTCTCGAGAAGCCATGGCGCCCTTGAGATGGTCCTGGACCATTAAATGGCGCCACAGGAAAGAAATCATCCATCATCATCATCATCATCAATGACCGGTCACCAAAGGTCCATCCAGCCTTACAGCAACTGGGTCTTGCTTGAGGCTTGTTGCTTGGTAGCGACGACGATCAAGCTAGTAAAAAGGTCGATAGCTCAATTGGTAGAATGCTTGTTTTCCATACTGAGAGCAAGGGTTCGATCTCAAGGCTTACTCAGCTTTCACAAGAAATGAGAACCAGCCCCCCCCCGGGAGCTGGGAAACCCCCACTTCAACTGAAAGTGGTTGGTGTGAGGCCGGCCCCCTTACCTGTAAAAATAAATAGGTCCCAAATTGCCACATACAACCCCTTCAGGGATAACGCAGGCAAGAAGTTACACTATATGTGTAGCTTAGTTGCATTAAGTTGCATAAAATTAATATACACTCAATACAAGAGCTATCCTTTATTATATTACTCCAGGCCGTCGTCATTCGCCTTGAGTTTCGATTTTCAAAATTAATGCCATCAGAGCAGATGAAATACATTCGCGATGTATGGAAAATAAAATTTTGTATATATGCTGCAAAACAGTACTATTCGCGTATGTGTTTGAATCCCATACTAAAATATACTTATAAACCCTTATAGACCCTTCTGTTTTTATATCAAAATACGTATGAAACTATATAGACATCTAGCGGCAAAATTAGAAAGTTTTTTTATATTTTCTTTTACTTGATTCAAAATAAAAAAAAAAAAACAAACGAAATAAAAATGGATTTAAATCTGTAATCTAAGTTGCAAAGATATATTACATTTAAGATTCATATTACATGCATTCCTACAAGCAGACATTTGTAAGTTCGCGCTTACACATAATGCATGTTGACTATTACAACATAAAAACCCAATCTCAAATGCAACTCTTGCCGACTTTTCCTCAAACAGATAAAATTTTCATGGTGAACCATTTTTTAAAGTATGGGTGGTCAGCCTCATACCAACCTATAAGTCAAGGAAATTATTTTGTGTATTTCTTTACATAATCTGAGTTGTAAAGATACATACCATTTGAGATTCATATTAAATGCATTCCCACAAGCAGACAGGTTCGCGCTTACAAATGCTCCATGTGGACTTACAACCTAATCTCAAATGAACATAAAGGGCAACTCTTGCCGACTTTTCCTCAAACAGAGATAAAATTTGCATGGTGAACCATTTCTTACAGTATGGGTGGTCAGCCACATACTTACCTATAAGTAGGGACTGGAAAAAAGTGGTGTTATTTTTTGCAAAATTCGCGTTATTTTTTTGGGAAATTCGCGTTATTTTTGATCAAAAACAGGGAAATTCGCGTTATTTTTTATGATAAACGGGGAGATTCGGTGTAATTTTTAGGGTTGATTTGATCGAAATAAAGGTTTATGTAATTGCAAAACTATAGATTTTACTAATATTTACAATTTATTATATAAACAACAATATGTACCTTCAAAAACAATGAATAAACAACATCTGAATCAATACGAGTTACAACTTACAAAAAACCATTGATTAAAAAAAGTATTAATATTTGAATGACACTCCGAATACCCTGCAATATCCATTCAAAATATTAAATTTAGTCTCTCTAGATGAGGGTTATCTAATTTTTTCGAGGGATGTTGGCTTTTATGAAAGCCTCAAGTTGTGCTCTTGGCTAATCCAGCAGCAGCTTCCCTCCTTGATGTATTTCCTATTTCATTTATGTCACGATTTAAGAGTGTTTGGATGTCCAGGACAGTTCTGCTTATCATTTATTTTTTTAATAAAATAGATTTGTGAATAGGAATGCAATTCACCAACCTACTCTACCTGGCCAGAAACAGGTATTAATATCATTAATGAAAAATTCATTACGAGTATTGTTCATTTTAATTCATTTTTAATTTATAATTACCCAATTACATTTGTTGAACCAGGGTCAAATTTATGGTCAAATGACCCAGGCGGGGATCGAACCCCGCGTCTAGCGTTCTAGCGTGTTTCAACGTTGAAAGATCAGCCCACTTGGCCCCCTCGGCTATAACACCGACCATTTTTCCTGTGCTTTGCACCTTGCAAAGGGTTTTCGCAGGAATCTTTTCTTTCTCACAAAATAGTTGCGTTGCAGAAGCGACACATAACAACTTTTTCGCACAATTTCTACCAAAAGTACGAAAATTCGCGATATTTGCGTTAAACCTCAAATTTCGCGTTATTCGCGTAAAAACATCAAAATTCGCGAATAAATTCGTTTTATCGCGATCGCGAAATTTTCCAGTCCCTACCTATAAGTCAAGGAAATTATTTTGTTTAGTTCTATAATCTTAGTTGCAAAGATACATACCATTTGAGATTCATATTAAATGCATTCTCACAAGCAGACATTTGTAAGTTCGCGCTTATACATAATGCATGTTGACTTACAACATAAAAACCCAATCTCAAATGAACATAAGCCCTGCAACTCTTGCCAACCTTCCCTGAAACACAGCTGAAATCTGCAAAGTGAATCAATTTTTTAAAGTATGGGTGGTCGATTTTCTTTTACTAAGATTGCATGTTTTTATTTTACATGTTTTCCGAATTTTAACGCGAGGAAACTATGCGCAATATACACATTCTCCGAATGTTAAGGGGTTGGGCTGCGTAGCAGCCAGGGGCAACGCCCCTAGTTTACTTCAATGTGGTACAGTCAGATTATATTTTTCTTTATTTTATTTCTCATTCAATATCAATTCCTTTTTTTTTTCCAGAGATCACTAGATCGTCCCGAAGGAGATGAAATGACTTACGGTTTGTTGTTTTTCCAGTATATCTTTTATTTCCAAATAATGGTTTCTTATTGAGAAAAAAATAACTGTGTTTTTAATTTTAGAGTTTTTAATAAAGAATCGTCTGTATTTCCACAAACGATGCGGCACGCTTGTAAAGCTATCCAATGATGACAGGTAAATATTAATCATCTACAATTTAATGTGCTACTCTAAATTTCACTGTACATTATATCCATAAGATCAGCAAAAATATTTTCTGTTTCATTATAAATCTCAAGGTGCTGTAATTGTTACGAGATGTTGAAAAGTGTTGCCATCTGAAATCTAAAATACATAATTTTTCATTATTTTTTAGTTTGTAAATTATAGCATGTAAGCTATTCTGAGTATATGTTAATGGCAATTTTATCTATTGATGAATATTCTAGAACTGCAGAGAGGAAATGTCCAATGGACGAATTCAACAATGCTGTTGTAATGACACACCGCCCCCTTCGAGACAGGGAAGTGTTTGAAATACGAATTGATAGACTTGTTGACAAATGGAGCGGGAGCATTGAAGTAAGTAACTATTTAATTTTTTTGTGTTTTGACTTTATTTTTCTCTGAAATTGATAAGAAAAATGTTATTTCACCTGGCTTAGTTGTTGGGAAAAATCATTTTGAGTAACCTGTGATGTCAACCTGCGCATACCAAATATAGCACTTTAAAGTTTAAATGTTTCAACTAAGTTGGTTGTTATTGTATTTTATACAAACATTTTTTATAATTATCCTTAGGTTGGCGTAACTACGCACAATCCGGAAGACTTGGAATTCCCAGCTACCATGACAAACATGCGATCTGGCACCATCATGATGTCTGGTTGTGGCTTATTGACTAATGGAAAAGGAACTAGAAGGGAGTATGGGAAGCACAATCTGGATGAGTTGCAGGTAAGGTATAGCTCAGTTAAACTATTTACCAACTCCTTAGCCTTGCACTCTGGATTAAAACGCAACGCAACTGAGCTACACACATAGTGTAACTTCTTGCTGCATTATCCCTGAAGGGGTTCGCATGTGGCGAGTGGAACCTATTTATTTTTACAGGTCTTACGCCAACCACTTCAGTTGAAGTGGGGGTTTCCCAGCTCCCGAGGTGGCTGGTACTTATTTCTTGTGAAGGCTGAGTAAACCTTGCCAGTATTTTATTTTGGGTTTTAAAATAAACACCGAAACGGGATTTGTAACCCAAATTCGGTATATTGGTTTTTTATATTTCTTCTATCTATAATCTAAAACCCTACAACTTTTCCCTAAAAAGTTGTAGTTGTATTCTATAACTTCCAATAAATACTTTTTGTAGTGAATGAAATGTTTTAGCAGCGAATTTGTAGAACTCCATTTAAAAAAAAAATACTATGAAAACAACATTGTTTTATTCTACTGATTATTACTTATTGTAGTAGTTCATTATGACTAATTTACTATTAATTTGTTTTATATCAAAGGAGGGAGATACTATCGGAATGATGAAGCGTGAAAATGGAGATTTACACTACCTTATTAATGGGATGGATCAAGGTGTGGCTGCCAGTAAATTAGATCAACCCGTTTGGGGAGTTATTGATCTCTATGGGATGACCATAAAGGTGATTAATGTATTTGATCCAATTTTTTCATCATTCTGACAAATTTAATTGGCATTTGGAGTACATCTAGAATTGCCTTTTTACAGGTTACCATCATTAGCCGACTGGAAACAGCTATAGCTATTGGACCGGCTTTTTATTTAGGTCTACTAAGTAAGTACAAAAAAACAGAATCTTTTATTTATTTATGTAATAACATGTATTGATTCTGTGATTAAAAGTGACAGGCATTATTTATTGTCATTTATTTACCATTTATTTTGATTTTGAAACTTTTAGATCGACCTCCTGAGCCACCTAAGCCCGGTCCGGCTAATAGACTTCTTTTTTACACTGAGTGTGGACTACACGCCATTGTAACAAATAATGGCGTGACAGCTCTTCGACCACAGTAAGTGATTTTTATTTATAAACTAATTCACTCCTGCCTTATTAAATCTATCACCAAATCTAATCTAACCTCATTTTCAAAGATATGTATCATTGGGGATTCACATTATATGCATTCTCACAAGCAGACACGTACAAGTTCGCGCTTGTAGATGCTGCATGGGAACCTACAACATAAACACCCAAATCTCAAATGGACATACACCCTCCAGCTTTTGTCGTCCTTCCCTGAAACAGGGGTGACATTGGCAAAGTGAAACATTTTTTACAGGATGGGTGGTATGCCGCATACTAACCTATAAATCAAGAAAACCCAATAACAGCAACAATTATTTTGTATTTTCTTACATATGTAACTGTATCAATGTATCAATGGTTATTTTTTGGAAACACTATTTTCATAAAATGGATGAAAACCCCGTTTAAAGTATGAAAAAAAGTTGCTTTAAAATTGCATTTACCTCGGGTACCACGTGATTTCAATTAAATGAATTTTTAGTGAGAAAATCGAATTCAATTTTGTGCCACTAATTTTCTTTTAAGTCCTATGTTGGACTTAGTAATTCTCATGTGATAAAAATATTTAAATTTGCAGCGCAACCGACGACTTCAACAATGGCGTTGTCCTGACGAATCGCCCATTAGAACCAGGCGAGCTATTTGAAGTAAAATTGGAGAGAGTTGTCAGCAAATGGGCAGGATCAATTGAGATCGGAGTCACTACACATGCGCCGGAAAACCTAGAATTTCCATTTACAATGACCAATATGACGTGAGTATTACTTAGTATATATTTATTTTCTTTTCAAGTAATAGCAGTAATCAGTACCCTGAGTACGAGTTGCAAAACTTTAGAAAAGTAAAGTTTACGAAAAATTAAAGAGTGATTTCCCCCAAAATCTGCCGTTTTTGTTTCTTACACTTTATGGTCTTAGAAAAAGAGTTACAGTGATGAAGAAAATAAAGTTCAAACAAACAAAAACGGCAGATTTTGGGGAAAATCACTCTTTAATACTTTCCGTAAACTTTACTTTTCTCAAATTTTGCTACTCGTACTAAGGGTACAGTTTTCAAACACATTCATTACGATACATGTACCACTGTAGATATCAATACTTGCAACTTGCGCGCTGCTAGTACTTATGCATAAAAAACAATTTAGATCAGGTGCGATTTGCTATACATTTAGTTAATGGAATTGCATGCATTGAATATGTGCGTGAAAAGTCAATAAATCTTTGCAACTTAAATTACAGAGTAAAGAAGGTGATAAGAATTGTTTTATTAGATTCCTGCGCCACTGCTCTAACTATACATAGAATTACAGCATATTGTGATATTCTTTTTTGGCAACTTCATGATAGTGTATTTTGCCCCTATAATAATAATAATAAGAATATTAGGATGATTTATTTGTTGAGCGCTGTTTTTGTGTGTATCGCACCTCAAGAGCCCTCTGCGAGCTTAGTCGTTGCTGTAGAAAGCGCCAATTCTCAAGCAAGACCCAGTTGTTGTATGGTTGGATGGACCTTTCAGTGACCGGTCTTTGGTAAAGGTTTATGAATTTTTCAACCCAGCGAAGAGCACATTTGGAAATATAGATGGTATATATTTTGCGCTCCGCCGGGATTCGAATCCACAACCTTCCATTTATGAGTCCGAAGTGTTGCCACTGGACTACGGACCGGTCCAAGAAATGCCAACAACACGCGGTGTACCTGAGCGGTCACCCATCCAGGTAGCATCCACGCCCAATGTTGCTTAACTTCAGTGTTCTGATGAGAACCGGTGCTTTCAACATGGTACCGTCGTTGACATATGTATCATTATGTCATGTATTTTGTTGTCAATTTCAGATCGGGCACGTGGATGATGACAGGAAATGGTGTAATGCATAACAGAGGAACTCTTCTCGACCGTTATGGAAGTAATTTAGATCGACTGAAGGTTGGTCTTCAAGTTTTGAAAGCATTGTTTTGCTCTTGAGTCTGCATTAGAACCATTTTAAGATAAAATGTCCACATGACAAAATGACTAAGCCACATTTTAATGCATTTGTGTACAATTCACTAACAAAGTAAGCTAATATGTATGTGGATTTAAAATATGTGAAGATACACTCACAATTAGGGATGTAACGATTCATAATTTTGCCCATACGATACCGATACTGATCAGTAGACTAAATAATCGGCGGGACCGATATCCGTGGCTTAGTCTTGTTTGTAAATGGATATTTTGTATTTGAATATTATTATTTAATGATGTATAAAATGTAATTTGTCGTGTGTGTGTGTTCCTTGACTTATAGGTTGGTATGCGGCTGACCACCCATGCTGTAAAAATGGTTCACTTTGCCAATGTCACCCCTGTCTCAGGGAAGGACGGCAAGAGTTGCAGGGTGTATGTCCATTTGAGATTTGATTTTTATGTTGTAGGTTCACATGAGGCATGTGCAAGCGCGAACTTGTACGTGTCTGGTTGTGAGAATGCATGTAATGTGAATCTTCAATGTAACATATCCTTGCAACTTAGATTAGATTAGATTAGTCTAAAAAAAAACAAAGAAATGATGAATAATTGTCTTTATTCTGCATAAAAGTTACCTATATTTATTAGAGGAACCTTGAGAAGGTTGTAAACCAAATTGTTATATTAAAATTCAAACGGTGTTATTCTTAGACATTTTCGTCGCCCTTTGAACCCACGTTTGGCTTAATTTTGATTCTTGAACATTTCTGAAGTAGTTAGGCTTGCGTCTCGAGCTTAACGCCCGCCCAAATCTAACCTCCAAATGTATGTGAAGTTAGGCCGAGACAAAACCGCCTCGGAGACGGTTTTGTGGTACAGTCGATTTTGACAACTGCTGTATTTAATATTAAATCGTAAATATTTGCTTTATTACTGTTTTGTTTTGCGATTTGTTTTTGTCATTTTGGTCAAATTGACAGAATTCAGCATCTTTTTGCTAATCAATCGCTTTTTGAGGCACAAAACACACAAAATTAAAAAGCAAAAGAAATCATTTGACAGATTGCATCACGGCTCGCGGCAAATTTCTCAATGTGACGCATTTTAAAAAACTGAAGTTATGTATATAGTTTAAGTGAAGAGGATATTTAACACTCTACGAACACATATTGCCATCAACAAAAACCTTTTTCAAAGCATTGAAGCGATTAAAATGCCAGAGATTGCCAACGTTGAATTTCTTTGTGTTAAATGTATTAATTGGTTCTGTGCTATCACCATCTGTGTTGTGTATTTTCCACCAAATACTGCTGATATCACTTATTCAAGGTTCTTTAAACTAATTGAATGTAGCGTTAAGCCATGCGGTAAATTAATCATCCTAGGTGATTTTAATTTTCATTCTTCATCTTTGACACTTGAAAACTATGAATATTATCTTTCTTATTTCAAATTAAAGGAGTGTAATTCTGTAAAAAACCATATGGGACGTAAGCTTGACCTTGTTCTATCCAGCGTCGTTTGCATGGTGGACCGTTGTGATGAGCCGTTTGTTGCTGAAGATCCCTATCAGCTATCCACATCAAACTCCATATTCCCCGAAAAATTCATATAAACTACTAGCAGTACCCGGCGTGTTTCACTACGCCATTTGGGCATGTGGTATCAATTTTTTTCTGCAGATAAAAGAGGAAACAACAGGATCAAAAAAAAAAGTGTGCTAATCGGAATCAAGCTTCACACAATTTATCTCTAGGTTAATCTTCACGTTTTCTAAAAAAAAAGGTCTAGGTACAACTGTTAAGCAGCAGAGCCAAGCATAGGGAAAATCGATTGCGGTGCTCCATTTATATTTAAGATAAAAAAATCGGCTATGTAACGTCACTCATCTAATCTATTCTAAGTTGCATGGATATAATTGTTACATTTGGAATTCACATTAAGTGCATGCCCACAAGCAGACACGTATAAGTTCACACTTGCACATTCTGCGTGTGAACCTACAACATAAAAACCCAAATCTCAAATGAACATACACCCTGCAACTCTTTGCTGACCTTCCCTGAAACAGGGGTGACATTGGCAGAGTGAACCATTTTCTATTTATAGTTGGTCAGATGCATATTGACCTATACAAGAAAAGAATATAAACAATAAATTAAATTTTATAATCATACAATGGAGAGATTGCGCATTTTCTGAAAATATTTTTTCCTTGTCGTCTTAGTCTACCGAAGCATAAGCCATTCGTTTTTTTCTCGAAATTCGCAATATTTACCGAGTAATTAATTTTCAAAAATGGCTTTGTTCGCTTTCGGCTAAAACGGAAGTCGGCCATTTTAAAACCGGATGGGGTGGCTTTTATTGTCTATGATGAAACTTGGCAATTTTTAAAAGTAAAATTTCCTTGTTACAGTTCACAGTGAGTTGTATTGTATTTATTACACATTAAAATGGACTTTCACAAAGTAACTGCTGAAAATAATATAACTAAATAAATAATATACCTACCTAAGCTTGGCAATTTTGTCGGTAGCCATCAAAATACTATTTTAAAAAGCAATAAGTTGACTTTTCATAGGGATGGGATAATGAAAAAAAAACAATTACAAAACGATATTTTCAAACACTATCGAAATATTTCGACGAAAATAAAAATCGAAAAAAACAAAATTTTCGAAAAATGTATCGGTCACGTGTCTAAATTTTGAAAATTTCGAGTGTTGAAACGACTATCAAAAAACATCAAAATTTCTGGAAAAAAATACCGGTCGCTGGTACAGGAAAACACCATCGCAAGGGGAAACGGGTTAGTACGCGATTTGCAGTGTTACCGCCCACGAAGCAAGAAACGCATTTGAAGAAAAAAACACCATTTTTTATTCTCCGAAATCAATATGAATATATCGATAGTTAAAAAAATTCAGCCGTACGTACTTTTGAGATTTGGGAAAATATCGATATTTCGATTCTATTGAAACGTGCTTCAAAACAATATAAAGTCGCTAGCGGAGAATATTTCCAACAAATAAGATGGTATGGAATGAAAAGGTAGGGAGGGGTGGAAATTCATTTAAAAAATCATTTTTATGTAAATGTGTGCCTGGCGACGAACACTTTCAAAACATTTTTGTTGTTCAAAACCATTAGGGAGAGGTAGAAACACATTTCAAGAATCAACAATTTATTGTCGAAATATCGATATTTTTAATATCGAAGAAAATATCGATTTTTTTTACAACGAGATTAATATAACGCCCATCCCTAATGACGAACGTCAATTTGTAAATTAAAAAAAAAACAACAAAAATAAAGTGAATTAGAAAATAATATCACCATGCCTCATCCCGTTGTACATTAAGGCATAAGGAATGAAATTTTGCACGGTTCGTGGCCTAAGTGCAAAAACCCCTCATGACTCAAAGGTAAGTTGTTTTAAGATTTTACCAGGTGTGTGTGAGTATTTATTATGCTATTTAGTTGAAAACTCACGCTGTGAGTAACAATTATGAAATTATTCGTGTCAGGATTAAGCATTTACCATGTTTGTTGATGAATGTAATTTTTGAGGTTATGTTTTTTTTTCTCATTTTTTTCTTCCAGCAAACATGAATTTTTACTATCTGTAGTTTAGCCAAACCTGTTTGTGAAACCATTCCAGATAAAAATCAACTGAATGTCTAAATATAAATCTAAGCTGCAAAAATACATATCATTTAAGATTCATATTAAACGCATTCCCACAAGCAGACATGTATAATTTCGCGCTGAAACATGCCGCATGTGGACCTAAATATAAAAACCCAAGATTTGGAGTTCTTCACTTCGGGTGGCAGTCTGTTCCACTCCACCGGACCCGCAACACGGAAGCACGGTCTCCAAAATTTGTATGGATCTAACGGTGCGGCTGAACCAAATTGATTGCACCATCAGCCGCGGATCTGAGTGTCACCCATCTCAACAGGCGAAATCATGTCAGTCAGATAAGGTGGAGCCAAGCCATTGATGGCTTTATATACCATCTAGCACTAGGCGAGCATGACCACCTGATGGTGCTGAAGAGTTTGCTTTGCGGGATCTATTGCTGTGGTTTGTAGGAGCTGGAGCTTCCAAACATTTCACCCATGTCTATGATGGACTTCTTCAGCGTGAAGTTGAAGTGATGTTGATGAATCTGTAAGTTTCTTCACCTTCACATTTCACCTACAAGCTGAAGAAGCCCATGGTAGACATGGGCAATACGTCCGGAAGCTCCAGCTCATACTAAACCTGAGCAACAGATCCCGGAAAGTAGCTCTCCAACTATAATCATTGTTTTGATTGTTTGTTTACAGATTTCGAGAGTGAGGAAGATGTAGCAGAAGACAAGCCACCCTGTCAGGCAGATAATCCGTACCCACAGTAGGCCTGAAGGGACCTGAAATAATGGAGCTGAAGAAAAATATCTAAAATGACTTAGACAGTAGAAAACATCCAAAATCATCTCGCCACCTTCCCATTGAGGATTTTCAGGGTGCCTTTCAAGCATGGAAGATACATCTCTGCAAGTATACTGATGCAGGAGTTGAGTATTTTGAAGAATTTTCAGCATTTGCGCGCATTGCATCAATTAATCATAGCCGTGAGCTTGGGTTTGTATCTCACCGAGGGTGTCAGAAACGATCTTCCGCTTCGGTATTTATTTCAAACCCCACAATAAAATACCGGCAAGGTTTACTCAGCCTTCACAAGAAATGCGTACCAGCCCTCTCAGGAGCTGGGAAACCCCCACTTCAACTGAAGTGGTTGGCGTAAGGCCGGCCCCCTTACCTTTAAAAATAGAAAGGTTCAACTCGCCGATCTATTTTCCCCAGAGAATGTGCATTACTATAATAATGTAAAATATCTTTGCAACTTAGATTAGATTAGATAGAACGACTCTGCTTGTTGTCATTCAAATATACAAGCTCAGTTAACGATAACCAGTTTTGATAAGGCTGGATCAACCTTTGTGATGGGTCTTGCTAAAGGCACCCAAATATTCAGCCCAGAGCAATGCTGAAATTCAAAAATATTTTTTGAGGATGAAAATGTTGGTTTGTGGGCATACATCTGAGAGCTTTAAATGAATATATCCTCGCAACTTAGATTATTGATTATAGGGGATTTGGGATTTGAAATATTACAATTTATCTCCATGTAGTTACATTTACATAAAAGTGTTTCTCTTTCTT
This sequence comes from Agapetus fuscipes, assembly GCA_951799405.1. Classification (NCBI taxonomy): domain Eukaryota; kingdom Metazoa; phylum Arthropoda; class Insecta; order Trichoptera; family Glossosomatidae; genus Agapetus; species Agapetus fuscipes. The sequence goes on along the minus strand of OX637332.1, from coordinate 14,429,447 downwards.
TCCAGACAAATATTACATTGTACGTCAAAAATGCAGAACACGTCTCCGCAGGTATAACGACACAGGGGAAGATTATATTAATGAGTTTTAGGCATTTGTACAGTTTACATCAATAAAATTATTTTTTCCCAGAAAAAGCGTTTATTTCATTATGAACCTTGTAATATGAGCTTTACAAAAGAAGGATTAATGAAACATAATGAGAAAAAAATTTGGACGAGTAAACCCAAAACTAAAAGCAGATTCCTACTTCAGTCATCAAAATAGAAGTGCTAAAGGTTCAAATCTTGAATGCTCAGTTCCCATCCTTGTTTTGTGAACTGTACAAACCATTATATCAGTAGAAATCATCCTCAAGGCGAGTTATAAAAGCGCGACGGCTTTCTTCGTTATGGAACTGGCTGAAAATACGTTGCACTGTCCTCATCTTCCTTCATTCTGTGGTGGGGGGGTAAGTGTGACAGGGGGTGGTAGCGATGTGGGGACTTAGTGACTTGGTTCTCTTCATCCACCTCTAACGCCGCAGTATACGCCTTCTTTTTCATTTTATGTTCAGGTGTCATCTATTGTTGCATAGCCTGTCTTTCCTCATGAACAAAGCCAATGGCTTCTGTAAAGATCTGGAAAATACATTTATATACATTAGTTAGGTTCTGTATTCATTTGGAGGTTTTTTTTTAAATATATAGATTTCATATAAACACCTTCCACAATAATAAAATGACAATGATAGGTATGTAAAAGGAACCATAACCTCAATATCACAGTTGGACAACGTGATGTTTAATCCTATTTGAAGACTAATACTGCGTGGAATTATTTCATTATTGTTATGCAATACACGAATTTTCAAGAAAACAGCATAAATAACCCAAGCTTGCCTCTTAAAAACGAAAAAAGACTTACCTTTGAGTCTTGACATTTACATCTCTAAACTGCCGTTGTATGATAAAAAATCCAGCACTATCTCATTGCTTATTGATGAAATTTTATGCGACTGCACTTTTGCGTACCCTACATCCATTTTTATCCATTCAAAACAAAATAGTCGATTAAAAAAATCCGAGATGTTGACATAGGATTGACGTTTCGGTGTGTAAATTTTTACCGACAGCCAACAGTGGTGCCAACTCAACGCTGGTCATAAAGCCCAGTGACGGTTTTATCACTATCAGCGCCCTGGGTAAGATTTCTTAGGCGCCCTTATCCATGGTCGCTAGCAGAGAACGTACTCATATTTCATCTCTCAAAATCATCGTCGACGGGAGGAGCGGGGTTAGACATGCTATTTCCAAATTTATATGGCGCCTTAATACCTAGCCTATGGCGCCCTATTTTACCTGGCGCCCTGAGCAGTCGCCTTACCTCGCCTTACCCTAGCGCGGAACAGATTTCACGACCCCTCCAATCACAGAGCGTTTCGTTTTGAGCTATCTGGAACACGTTTTCTTTTGCGAATTAAAATATGAAAACTAAAATTTCCTCATTTCCCACCAGGCTCATCGGGTTCAGGACAAAATACTTTACACATTTCAAGTATTACTTTTGAAATCCCTGACACGCGCAATCTCTCCATTAAGGAACTAATCTATAAAATTCACTATACTCTTTGAGCAAAGTGAAGAAATAAATGTATTCCAAACAATCAGGAATATTTTTCAATGTGACCGCACTGTGAAACGTATGCAGTTGGGGAAAATGCTTCATACAATATGATGCACTTCAGTGTTTTTTCAACTATCTCCATAAAAGTGTTTAATTTATGTTGAATTTTTGACTCCCTGTCCTGTCTTTATCCCGGCCAAGTGAATTCACATTTTTTCCCCACATTTAAAATGTGCTCTATCCATTATTTCAATAAGTGAAAGTTTTAGGTAGTGCACACGGAACATTTTCTATTGACAACAAAATTGTAAGTCGCACGGCCGGGTTAGGTAAAAGGCAAACATTTTGTTTATCTTGGTTGCTTTGGACCATTGTCACATAGAAGAAAGACGTTTAACCGCCGAGAAAAAAACGATCTTTAAATTTGTGGTGAGTATATAATTTTACAGAAATGCGTTTTTTGAAAAAACAACTATATTATGTATAATTTAATTAAAAGTATGTTTCAATAAAAGGTTTTAATAATAATAATATATTTCAATATGGTCTTCTAGTTGTGACCTACGAACTTTCGTTTATCGTATTTTTTATAAGTGCGGGATATAAAAGCTTTCTTACATGTCTAAAATTCAACTTGGAATACTTGAATAACATTTTTTAATTTGGAACTTTTGTCTAGGCCAGGGGTCGGCAACCTTTTGAGTCGGAAGAGCCAAAAATTACAATTTACAAATTTCAAAGTTTTTCCTTGACTTATAGGTTGGTATGAGGCTGACCACCCATACTGTAAAAAATGGTTCACTTTGCCAATGTCGCCCCTGTTTCAGGGAAGGTCGGCAAGAGTTGCAGGGCTTATGTTCATTTAAGATTGGGTTTTTATATTGTAGTTCCACATGCGGTATGTGTGAGCGCGAAATTATACGTGTCTGCTTATGGGAATGCATTTGATGTGAATCTCAAATGATACATATCTTATTTTGGATTTGGATTTGTAAAGAGCCACAAATGTTTTTTTGCCAACAATAAATAGCGTCGATGGGGCGGGGGGAGGGTGGGGGGTGAAAAGCGAGTACAAGTAGCGGAGAGATCGTTAATCGATTCAGAACGATTTAGTTTTTTTCGATCAGAAGTATAATTCTGTGTTTTTTTTATATTTGCGTATGAAGCTAAAGAGCCGTAACTTCACACCCAAAGAGCCGCATGTGGCTGGTGAGCCGCAGGTTGCTTACCCCTAACCAAACCGATATCGATCCACCATATTTGTAAAAAGTCCGGTCTTTAGCTTAGTTGGTAGAGTAACTGCATTCCATGCCGAGATCTCGAGTTAGAATCCCACCGAAGTTGTCAGAAATTATTTCCCGTTTCAGTGTTTATTTTAAACCCAAAATAAAATACCGGCAAGGCTTACTCAGCCTTCATAAGAAATGAGTGTCAAGCCACTCAGGAGCTGAAACACATCCATTTCAAGTTGGCGTAAAGTAAAAGTTACTGGGTTGTTCATTTTAGTTTTGGATTTTAAATTATGAGAAGGTACACATGCAGCATTTGTAAGCGTGAACTTACATGTGTCTACTTGTGAGCATGCATTTTATATGAATCTTTAATGTAAATGTATATTTGCAACTAAGATTATGTATTGTAGTTGAATATAATGGTCTTCTTCTATTGGGTGGTTTCAAAATTTACCAACCTCGTTGCTGAAATATCGAGAATTGAGAACCACTGTTTATTTGATCACCATCAAACTTCACAGGATTCGTTCTAAGAATATGTTACATGATTCCTGAAAATTTCGTCAAAATCGGATGAGCGGTTTATGAGTCTATAGGGGACATACATACATACATACATACACACATCCTTCTTTATAGATATAGATTCGTCTCACGAGCCTGTTCATCGAAATTACATACAATGGAATTTTTACAAGGGAGACTACAAACGATTGTATGAGTTACTCCGAGAAACTGTGTGGGATCCGTTATACGGAAGCTCAGATGTGGACGCAGCTGTTGACTATGGCATATTCTATGAGCAAGTTTATAATTGTTTTGATCAGTGTTTTCCCAGGAAAGGATTTGGCATCCCAAAATATCTCTACCCAATATGGTTCGACGATGAAGTTAAAAAACTAATTGTGGAAAAATACTTATGCCATACAACCTGGAAGAGAACGGGATCAGAAACAGAATACAGACGTTTTTCCTTCCTTAGAAGACAAGTTAAGAGGAAGGTCTCTGAACTTAATCAAATATACCTAAATCAGATCAAAACAAGTATAAACTCTGATCCTAAGAAATTCTGGACTTATGTTCAGTCTCTACGTATATATATAATGTACAAGGATAATTTATTTATAAGGTACACATAATTGAAGAGCGCCGTTTTTGTGTGTGTCACACCTCAAGGGCCCTCTCAAATCACGGATAAGATTTTTTGTAAAGATGCGTCTTTAGTGCTCCTTTAAAGACACCAACAGTTTCTGCCTTCCTCACATTAGGTGGTAGTCTGTTCCACTCCATTGGGCCCGCAAACCGGAAAGCACGGTCCCCAAAATTAGTGTGTGTCTGACGTGACGGCTGGACTAAGTCAACCACCCCACACCCCGCAGATCTGAGAGTTCGGCGTCTCAAATCTGTCTTAATAGGTGAGAACATGTCAGACAGGTATAAAGGAGCCGTACCATTGACAGCTTTGTAAACCATCAAACAAACACGGTAGACCACCCTCTCCGGAAAACGAAGCCAATGCAGTTCTTTCAACAATGGAGTAATATGATTAAATTTGGACATCCCAAATATGAGTCTTGCTGCAGAGTTCAGCACAGATAGTAGTCGGCTGAACTGTTTTTTCGGCTGACCTATATACAGCGTTGAGCAATAGTCAACCCGAGACATCACAAAAGCGTTAACCAGGGTCCTGACCGCCCCTGATGGTAAACATCTCTTGATTGCCTTTATCTGGCGAAGTTCAAAAAACGAGGAAGATACCGTGTTATTCAACTGCTCTCCCATTGTGAGGTTCCGATCCAGTGTGACTCCTAGAAGTCTCACTGAATCTGACGGCTGAATCAGCTGTCCCCCAATGGAGAGTGGTACGCGAGTTGTCAGGAGATGATCACGCCTGGACGTAGCCGCCCACATAATTTCCGTCTTACCCATGTTAAGGATTAGGCCATTGCTTGTCATCCATTCACCAATCTCCGCAATGCAAGCTGCTGCCATTCTGTTACTGAGAGCTCCCGCCATCTGTGGTCGACACTGAGAGTAAATCTACCAGTCATCTGTATATGCATGTGTAATAAGGCTCCATTTCTCGACTATGCTCTCAATGTCGGCCGTGTATAAAATAAACAGGATCGGTCCCAACACAGACCCCTGCGGCACCCCGGAGATCAGCGAATAGGAAGGTGAGACACAGTCACAAGTACGCACTACCTGCTTGCGATCCGTCAAGTAGGAGGTGAACCACGCCAGAGCCTTATCTCTCAAGCCGTACGCATCCTCCAACCTCTTTATCAAGATATCATGACATACGGTGTCAAAAGCCGCACTCATGTCCAGAAGAACTAGGAGCGCAAGATTCCCGCAATCCACTGCCGATATCAGATCTGAGACTACGGTCAACAAACCAGTTTCAGTTGAATGATATTTCCTATAGGCTGATTGCCTTTTCGGCATCAGGTTGTTATCACTCAGATAAGATACCAGCCGGTTAGAGACAATACGCTCCAGCACCTTGGACAAAATGGCAAATTCGACACCGGCCTGAAATTGGAGGGATCATTAGGATCGAGATTTGTTTTTTTTAGTATCGGCGTTATCTGCGCTTCCTTCAAAAAACAGGGAACAGTGGATTCCACAAGGCATCCATTAATAAGCCTTACAATAAATGGAGCCACTTGTAAGATGCACTCTTTCAGCACCCACGCTGGCACAGGATCAATATCACACTGCTTATTTGGTGATCCCGCTACGACTCGCGTTACCTCCTCAATAGAGGTCAGCTCAAGCATTTCAAGTTGCGAGTTGCACATAGATTCAGGAGAACCTGGACCAATCTCCAGAGGAGAGTCTCTACGTGATATTTTATCCGGAAAGTATGCAGTGAACTCATCAGCAGTCGACATCGAACCTGTACCAGCCCGAGCACTACCAGACACGTTCTCCAGAAGTCTCCATAAACGCTGTGGACATTTTTCCCTAGCTATCATTGTACAAAAATATTGAGACCTTTTCTGGAGAATAGTCGACCTGTACAGACCCTGTGCACCTATCCACATTTCTCTAGTGCTACCTGGTTTTTCCGCTCCTGAAATTACGCTCCGCTTGCCGCATTTTTCGTTTCAGAGCACTACATTCATTATCAAACCAGATAGCACTATTCCGCTCCTTAACACATTTAGTTGAAATGGGAGCATGAAAATTTATTAGATTTTTCAGGGTGACATTGTACAGCTCAACTAACCTGTCTGGGTGCATTGAGGTGTAGGTTTCCGGACAACAGATCGGTGAAAGTAATAAGTCATTTTTAAAGGAGTCCATATTAAGTCCGTTCCAGCACCTGGAGATAATCTTCCTGTACACTGGAACCGGTCGTCCGAGATCTAATTGAGTAATCACCAACCTGTGGTCGGATAAACCCACATCTCTCACCTCTGTTTTTGAAGGAGCATCCTCCTCTCTGGTGATGACTACATCCAGTAGGCCACCCGCATCATGAGTGGGAGCATCTACCCACTGTCTGCAGCCATAGTCCGCAAGCAAGGCAGTGAGAGTAACACAATTGGTGTCATCTCTGCGCTCAAGCCTAACGTTGACATCCCCAACCAACAGAGACATCTCATTACGAGTTACCAAAATTTCAAATAGCTCCCGAAATTCGCGAAAAAACTCCGCAGTTACAGGCTTAGAGCCAGGCCGATACACTATAGCTATAGTGAGCGCTGCTCTGGAGGAGACTCGACACACAAGGCACTCAAATGTCGTGAAAGAGGACATATTAATCCTCTCCACACGACATCCCGGGCGCACTAGCAACGCAACTCCGCCATGGTTGGTCCAGGAAATATTATCTGTCCCTTTTCCATGACGCGGCCTTGCCCGTGCTTCCTCAAGTGTCGCGAACCCCAGAGCGCGCAGTTTCTTCATGGCAGTTGAGTGGTAGCTCTCATGCCACGTGTCCGTCAGCGCAAGGATGCCAAGGTCATGGCTTTCACAAATTTCATAAATATCATCAACCTTATTGGCAATAGATCTAGCATTCCAACATCCAAGATTCATCTTCTTCTCCACGTTCTGTTGATGCCTCCCACTGGTCAGCAGGGAGCGCGACGATGGAGGTGCCACTGAAGGTCTGGATGTGGAAGCGGGATCCTTACATGATGCTGGAGAAACAGGAGTTGTCACCGATGCGACTGAGTAGCTCAGCCGTCGCCCCCCTCGCTTCCTGCGCCTCCTCAGCACCATGTGTGGCCATGATTTGACACTTTTAGTACATATCTGCAAAGTTCTTGCAATAATATTTTTCAGAACATGTAGTGAGTACCTCAGTACTGGACGTACCACTGGCTCATCGCTTTGGGTCATGTACCGCGTCACGTACGCACTTGCAAGTAGGTACCTGTGCCGCGATGTCTGCAGCTGTCAAAATTTGTGGGATGATTCGAACAACTTGTAATTACCACTAACTGGTGGGCGCAAACACGTATTAACTTATTACTGTTCCACAAACATACACTGCCGGTTCTTTATTCAATATTAAACACAGAAAAAAACTATTTTAATCGCCATAAACACAAAAAATATTTTAGAGCTTCTACCGCCTGCTAGTCAGCGGCGGTAGGTAGTTGCTCACTCCAATAATAACTGCAATACAATGACACTCAACAGCGCCGAATTTAATCGTCCCTCAGATATTGCAGATGCTTTTGCTGGATTTTTCGAATCCGCCTATGCCTCATCACCCCCTACCCTGGATCCGAGCACGGTCAGGTCACGTGTCGAGTCTGGTAGTCTAACACTTACAAATGTTGACGACAAAGATATGTCTTGCATTTTCCAAACTGCTACCAAAAACCAGCGTAGGACCAGACGGACTTCCTCCCTATATTCTTAAGGGATGCTCCACTCTTTTAAGCAATCCACTGAAGTTTATATTTAATCTCAGCGTTCTATGCTCTACATTTCCAAAGCTTTGGGGTGTCACAAGAATCGTACCAATTCACAAAAAAGGATCGTCTTCGTAAATTTCAAATTATAGATCAATTGCAATCTTAGCTGCACTGGCTAAGCTCCTTGAATGTATTCTACAACGCTCAATTACCTCACAAATAAATTTATCTGACTCTCAACACGGTTTTCGAGAGAAAAGATCTACTATCACAAATTTACTTATTCATGATTTACTTATTCATAAACTTAGTAAATTTGGAGCTTCTCACAATGTACTACGTTTCTTTGCCTCATATCTTCATGCTAGACACCAGTTTGTTGATTACCGAGGTAACGAATCTCGCATATTTCCTACTTATTCAGGAGTACCACAAGGTTCAAACCTTGGACCGACTCTTTTCTCAATTTTCTTTGATGATATTACAAAAGTCATAAAACATTCCAACTGCCTACTGTTTGCTGATGACCTCAAAATTTTCCGTCAAAATTCAAACAGCAGATTGTAGTCACTTGCTGCAAGTTGATCTTGATGCGATTACAGATTGGGCAGGAACTAACAAACTCCAATTTAGTTTACCAAAATGCCACGTAATCTCCTTCACGCGCTCTACTACACCGTTATCCTTTCTCCCTTATACTCTATCAAACTTTTCCCTTGATAGAGTGAACGAGATTAAGGATTTGGGCGTAATCTATGATTCTAGATTTACATTCCACTCCCATATCAAGAATCTGTCCTTAAGAGCTCTAAAACTCCTTGGATTTATCTTGCGTACATCAAAACCTTTTAATGATAGTAATATTCTACGTACATTGTACACAGCATTTGTCTTGTCAGTACTAGAATATGCAGATATTATCTGGAGTCCATATGAGCAGGCGTACATAAATCAGATAGAAAGAGTGCATAAAAATTCTTAAGATCACTGTATTCAGCAAAATATGGATACTATCCATATGATGCTGATAATTACATGTATTTCCCTACAGCGTATCTCCTGGGTGCAACCTCCTTTCACTCTTTATCTTCCCGTCGGTCCATCCATCTCCTCAAACATTTTTTCCTACTCCTACATGGTCACATCCATAATCCCACGCTTTTAAGCAAAATAAATTTCTATACTCCCAACCACTACTCCCGAGCGCGCAGCCATCCTCTCTTTTACCTCCCATCTACAAAAACAAATGTGATGCTGCATGATGGAATCCACTGTGCAATGAGGATGTTGAATGGAATATCAATAGATATCTTCCATGAAACTTTTAAGTCATTTTCCGTTTATCTAGAGGTGTCATCTCTAGGTATATGTAGTTAACTGTGTACATCCGTGTCTTATGTGTAATGTTGTTTATTATGTGTATATCATGTATGTATATTGTCCGTCAAATGTATTGGTTTTGCAACTGTAAATTTGTATGGAAATAAAGGATATTATTATTATTATTATATGATACACTTTTTCCATCTGAAATAAAATATTTACTTGCATTTCGGCCGACATCTGATTTGTTTACAAACAAAACGGTCAGCCGTCCGCCGTTGTGACGTCAGCGATGAGACTTGCCGCGGCCATATTTGTGTTGTCGTCCCTAACGCATATTCCCCACATTTGGTTTATTTTTCCCGATCCACAAAAAATATACGGATTCATTTGGCTAATCAAGTGTTTTCAAAGCTGTTTTAATTATAAATTGCATAACAAATTTATATATTGATTATATGCTTTTATTTTTCATCTTTTTGTTCGTTATTGTCAATGGTTATTGTTTTAAAAATTATTTAAATTCGACTGAAAATTCCCTATTCTTTAAATAATATTTATAAAGTGACATCTCTAGAACAGTTTTTATTTTTAAATACAACATTGAACGGACGTAATTTCAGCCGTCCAAAATTGGTCGCAGGCTCAACTGTTCCTACGTTACACTATGAACGAGAATCAATATTTCAAATTTGGTCTAGTCCGGCTTTTTGCCCAGACTAAGTAGTCGCCAGTTAGGCCGACGGCGAAATATGACAAGTAAGAATAACACCGAAAGGAAACACTTATATGTATGCAATAATCAAGAATATTATCAAGCAATCAAAACGCTAATTAAGAAAGTAATTATCATTCGATTACACCAAGGGGGAAAAAAAAACCGATACAAAAGATAAAGTTAGGAATTAAAGTTAGTAATTAAAGTTAAGATTTTGTAGATTTTGTTAAGAAAACAAAGTTTGTTCAAATTATTAGCAGTCAATCTGTTACGCAAATCATTTTGTATGAGACTTGCAGTTGAAAGCAGACGCTCTGAGGCAACTGAGCTCAATTGATAAAACAAGTATTTTTGGACAAGTGTTTTGATTTTTGGGTATTTTTTATCTTCATTTCGCCAATAGTTCTTTGGGTCTTGTTTAATTGGAATATTTGGAAAGCTTATACGCGCACATCGTTGTGTTAATATTGGTTGTATATAATCAGCGATGCCGATATATCGGTATCGGAATCGTTACATCCCTACTCACAATGTAACCAGTAAACTAAGGATTAAAAAACAAAATAATCCATTGATATAATCAAGGAGAAATATTTTCGCAACAGTGCCGGCTGGCTTGCTTCATTTTGCAGCTCCACATGAAGCTGAAGCAGTTTCAAATGAGAAACATTCTTGAAGAACACGAGTTGAAAGCTTGTTATATTGCGACCATCTTTACAGCAAATTCAGAAATTGAAGCTCTGCTGTAGAACAGCAACACTGCAATCAGCAGCATCATGTCGCAGTCGGATAGAGTTTCCAAGAAGGGAAAAGAAGACCGTTTTTGGAGATCGAGCCTTCAAGGTGGCTGCTCCAATGATATGGAACGGCCTCCCAGATGACCTGCGCGAAATGAATCTGATGAGTACTTTTAGAAAGGGGTTGAAGACCCACCTGTTCGCGCGCTCATATGAGCAAGCGCCTTTGGGATGACCAAGAGTCATGAAAAGGCGCTATAAAAATATTGTATTATTATTATTAACTTAAATTAACTTCACCTGCTGATTCTTCTTAATTTTTAAAGACTTTTAAAAAAAACATTGCTGTTGTACATTTTCACATTACAGGTGGGAGACCGTGTCGGAGTGATTCGTTATTCAGATGGTGCGCTTAAATTCTTCATCAATGGAGTTGATCAAGGAGTGGCATGCACCAGTGTTCCTGCAAATATATTTGGAGTAATAGGTATTATATTACAAGTATATGTTTTGTGACTAGAGAAACTAGATTTTCATATGAAATCTGAATCTTATGTCTGCAACCATTATCTTCCAGTCTTGTTACCAAGGGAAGCTGTACTACATATATCCCTCTTCAACCTTTCCTCCTTCATCTCCACATTCTTTTTTCCACTTGTTTTTTCATTCATTAATCCTGTTTTGGTTTCACAGTTTCGACTCCACTAAAGATATATTTTTTAATTCTAGATTTGTATGGCCAAGCAGCTCAAGCTAGTATTGTGAGCGCCAACTCCCCTGATTCTATACATTCATCAATTTCATTCAATACTCTGCATGGGTAAGTTATACCTATTAATTTCTTACCTTAGCTTCTAATCTTTCCAGACAATTTGCGTCGCCTATTAATTTTGATCTGTCCATTTAATGAGCATAAAAGTATAGACCGCAAAAAAGCCCACCCTCTCAAACAGTAGGAATAATCAAATCAATATTCACTTTCTGTTGTTATAAAAATATATTGTTCATACTTAATCATGGTGTATATTTTTTCAGAGGAGATCTATGTTTCAATGAAATCCACGGAAATAACTTGAGGTTGAACCAAACGCGCACTGTTGCCACGAAATTGGTTGAGTCTCACGCGTCAGACAATTGCCTGATGTTCAGTAGTCGGCCATTGCGTGAGTGTGAGATGTTCCAATTCAAAATAGATGCCATAGGGGAGCGCTACAAGAAGAAAATCATCGTCGGTCAGTCTTTTTATACCTACATACTATTTTATCTCTGTTACTGTATCCAGCTGTCATTCTGCAAGTGCTGGTCAGTACCTAAGTAGATGCATCTCCACTTTGTTCTCTCCTTGCACACTTGTTTTATCTCCTCAACATACATCTCCCTCTGTGCAGGCTCTTCTATCTTTTTCTCACTTTGCAGGTCATATGCAATCTTGCTTATTTGATTATTATTTTTTGCCTTTGCTCAAGATCATGAATATTGAGACATCTTAATTTTTCAGGTGTAGTAGGGTTCCCACTTGACAAAGTGAAACTACCGAACTCAATTTATGATTTTTCTGAAGACAGTGCATATTATTTGGATGGATCCTCTTTGTTTAAAAATCGACGCAGATCTTCTGAACACTACCAGCTGAATCTGGAAAATGTGACTGTCGGCAGCCTTATTGGTGATTATGCTATTTCTCACTTTACTTTTAGGTCTTTTGATGATGTTCATCTCATTTGTTTTTTTTTAATATATATTGAAATGGTATATTGGGACAGTCAAATGCTATTATAATGGGCACACAGGGATCAATGATTTTTTCTCTTTATGACTGTTATCCTTATGAGTTCACTATTTTCGTGATCACCATAACCAAGCTAGGCTATATTTGTGTTATGTGGTCTAGAATGTCATTTTCTTCACTCATTCACTTACAGGAATCATGAGACAAGCTGATCGAAGTGTCCATTTCTTTTTGGACGGGATGGATCAAGGAGCCGCCTGGCACGTAAAAGATCTAAACATTTATGCAATCATTGATCTCTGTGGAAACTGCTCACAGGTATAAAGATTTTCATTTGAAATATTTGTTGCACACTTTGTTACTGATGTAACTCCACATACTTAGGATTTTTTTCTCTATTAAAACATTGCTATTTCTTAGGTGACAATGTCTGCCCCCAAAAGCCGAGGTCTTTTTGGCAATTCAGAGAACTCTTTAATGATGCTGACAGCTGGGCTACAATCTTCACCAGCTACAAAAACTACGTAAGCATTTCATTTTGTTTGTAATTCACACTTTTACAAATTTAAGTACTTAAAAAAATCTTAACAACAAAGGAACTTGCTTTTAGTGAATAAATTATTGATGCATATTGTTTCTTTGTAGGTTTTCTGAGTATTGTGGGACAAATATAAAACTGAACCGAGATTGCACTGTTGCGAAGGTTACTAATTCACAAAAACAATCAAACCTTGTCTTCAGCGCCTCTCTTCTTGGACCCGGAGAATATTTTGAGGTTTTTTATTCTTCTTTTTACTGTTTAAGCCGTAAATGGTATGGATCCGTCATATCTGGTGTACATGTTTTTCCCTGTTGAGGTTAGTATGAGGGGGTGGACACTGAGGTGTGCTGTCAGGTTGACGCAGCCTCGCTGTCAAATATTCACTAATTTTGGGGATAGCGCTTTTCGGGTTGCGGGACCAATAGAGTGGACTAGACTGCAACCCGGTATGAGGATTTTGAAATCTGTTGGCATTTTTAAAGGAGCACTGAAACTGTTCTTATCTTCAGGTGTGTGCATAGGGTACAGGCAAATATATTTCAGAATAAATATTTCCTCCAATTCCTTTAAAATAACTCATTTGAAATTGAGTGAAGTGCTGACGATGGCTCCAATTCAACTTAAATTTTGAATTGTAAATCTAAATTTCAAGCTTTATTGGTTTTTTACATTATATTGCTTACGTATTAGGTGCATGTGCCTGTGTGGGATGCACGCCCCTGCTTTATGGGATGCACGCCCCTGCTGTATGGGATGCACGCCCCTGCTGTACGGGATGCACGCCCCTGCTGTACGGGATGCACACCCCTGCTGTACGGGATGCACACCCCTGCTGTACGGGATGCACGCCCCTGCTTTATGGGATGCACGCCCCTGCTGTACGGGATGCACGCCCCTGCTGTACGGGATGCACACCCCTGCTGTACGGGATGCATACCCCTGCTTTATGGGATGCACGCCCCTGCTTTATGGGATGCACGCCCCTGCTGTACGGGATGCACGCCCCTGCTGTACGGGATGCACGCCCCTGCTGTACGGTATGCACACCCCTGCTGTACAAGATGCACACCCCTGCTGTATGGGATGCACGCCTCTGCTTATCTTGTATCCCATTCTTGATGGGAGGGTGTACGAGGTATGACATATACATAAACGGCTTTCATCATGTAGAAAATAAAAATACATTTGTCACACTCACATATATATGTATAGATACACATTATCAGTTTTATGCATTAGATGAAAAATGAATGAAGTAAGAAGTTTGTTATTATTGTCATACGAGTAACTAACAATATCTTTGATGATGATGAGGATGCAGCATCCATTCTTCCGGGCTTGTAAACCATGGCCTGTATTTCTTCTCAGAAGTCTGTTTTTTCTTAGAAGGCGGCTATGTTTTGTCAGTGAACTTATGCTCGTACTTGAACTAAGAAGAAAAAAGCAGCCTTCTGAGAAGAAATACTGGGCCATGGTCTACAAGCCCAGAAAAATGGATGCTGCATCATCATCATCATCTGAAGCCGGCCATGAAAGCCTAAAAACACTTATAACAAAATCTTTGTTTTCAGGTTGAGGTGGTGAATGTTGATCCTAATATATTTGGATCCATGCGAGTTGGTGTCACAGATGTGAACATCCTCAATGCTCATGTCAACCAGTGCCTGCCATCATCCATAAATGATCTTTCTGTTGGTACAATGTACATTGAAGGTTCGTATTTGAGGAAATTCGGAAAAATTGTATTTTAAATGAAATGTCCAATATTTGATTTTTACAATGATGAATTTTCAGGCCGGAGAGTGCATATTGTGGGATCAAACTTACTGAATATTGTCTCGCCTAACATTGATCATTTGCAAGTTAAAGATAGATTGTGTTTGAGACGAGTTCGCACCTCTAACTGCATCGCCTTGCAAGTGAACGGGGAAGAAGTCGGAATTGTGTTCACGAATATTCCTGATGTAAGTAATGATATTCTTCATGATTCAATACTACTAATTTACTTTTGTAATCTTTCAACTTGCTATTTTCTTGAGGGCTTACTTTTGAATGGCCTGATAACTGGTTAGATTTCTTCCTGAGAAAATGCTTAAATTTAAAAAAATCTGCATGTTTGGTAAATGCTGGCTTTTGAAAAATTGGTATTTTATGATTTTTAGCATTGTGTAATTTTTAATCTTTGACTTATAGGTCGGTATGAGTTTGACCACCCACACTGTAAAAAATGGTTCACTTTGTTAGTGTCACTCCTGTTTCAGAAAAGGTTGGCAAGAGTTGCAGTGCTTATGTTCATTTGAGGTTGGGTTTTTATGTTGTAAGTCCACATGTGGCATCTTTAAGAGTGAACTTATTTGTGTGTGCTTGTGAGAATGCATGTAATATGAATCTTAAAATGTTATGTATCTCTGCAACTTAGATTACATACTTTATATTCTCAGAATTTTGTACCCTTCAAATCTTGTACTTTGCTCCTTTTATCTGTCATCAATTTGTTACATTTTCTGCTGAATTCTCTTTTTAATTAAAATGTCAGAATTTATTTTTACAGAATTTATTTTTAACAATTTACAATTTACTAGGGGCTACGCAGCCCAACCCCTTAACATTTGGAGAATGTGTATATTGCGCATAGTTTACTCACGCTAAAATTCGTAATATTAAAAAAACATGTAAAATAAAAACATGCAGTTTTTGTAAAAGAAAATTTAAATTTTGTAGGCTTTGATAAAATAAAATTTACGGAAGCTTACCATTCAAAAATTAAAAGACACAGGGATTATCCCGCATTGTAAACGGTTGTACATACTGTTATAGATACATCGATAGTGTATGCAAATCTTGATTTAATATCAATCTTTCTATATTCTCATTTGCCCACCCTATGATCTGTCATTCATCGGGATTATCATGCACCGTAAATGGTTATAGATTTTATCAGAATAAGTTAATCGACACTGTTAGAAAATATTGATTCGATATAGGAAGGCACATCGATATATGAATGCCATTAAAAATGTATTGGAAATCTGATAGATTGGTATGAAACTGAACCCCATGCTGTATACACCTAGTTCACTTTTGCCAATGCCACCCTGGCTTCCGGGAAGGGCGTAGGGCGGTTCGTGTGAGGTTTGTTTTTTGTGCACATGCAGCAAGTGTAAACACGATCGTGCTTGCTTGTAGGAATTCATGTAATATGAATCTTAAATGTACAATACCTTTGCAACTTTCGTTGAATCATATGTTGGCATGAGGCTGACCACCCTGTAAACAATGATTCACTTTGCGAATTTCACCCCTGTGTCAGGGAAGGTCGCCAAGAGTTGCAGGTCTTATGTTCATTAAAGATTGGGTTTCTATGTTGTTATTCCACATCTAGCATTTGCAGGCGTGAACTTATAGGAACGGGTCTGCTTGTGGGAATGCATTTAATATGAATCTCAATTTAATATATCTTTGCAACTTAAATTATATAGACTGTGAGGGTTTTTCTTACCTTATTTTATAAGGATCTTCAATGAGGTGCTTGGCCGTGCTCCGAAGAATTCTTTATCGCAGATCATGACTGCTTGAGTGCAGACCAGCAACCATATCACTTACAAAGGAGGATAATGAACCAAAACTTTATAGACACTTTTATTTATCCACAATCACAATGTATATATTTTTATATTTACCACAGCAATATTGATTACATATAACCAAAATTCACATGCTTGTGGCTCTCCCGCCAGGGAAGCTTTTTCTCTCTTTCTGCATTCTTTTGTTTTCGTTTTTTATTCAAATTCAAATCTAATGTTCCATTCCACCAAACAAACAAATTCATCTCGTTACAAGACCTAAACTAAATAATTTCCTTGACTTATAGGTTAGTATGCGGCTGACCACCCATACTGTAAAAAATGGTTCACTTTGCAAATTTCACCTATTTTTGAGGGAAGTTCGGCAAGAGTTGCAGGGCGAATGTTAATTTGATATAAGGTTACTATGTTCTAAGTCATCATGGGGCATGTGTAAACGCGAACTTATACCTGTCTACTTGTGGGAATGCATTTAATATGAATGTCAAATGTAATGTATTGTGCAACATAGATAATAGATTATATAGGTATTAGGTAGTATATCTCTCAAAAAGGTTGTACGTATTTGAAAATATTTGATGAGAAAAAATAATTACTGACAATTTTGTTGAAAAATTATATGTAAAATCTTCTTCTGCATTTCTGCATTTCTGCAGATCTGTATTTCTAAAAACTGGTTTGCGTCCCCGCTCGAATTTTTAAATATTTATTAGAGAACGTAAAATAGATCGATGAATTGCATTCCTTTCAAATTTATTAAAAAAAAGGGATAAAGAAAAAAAAAAAAACAAACAAAAACAAACATTTCATCTCCAGGCCCGAACCCGGGTCCTTCTGCATCAAAGACGTGGACGTTACCGCTAGCCCATGCCGCCCTTGCGGGGTAGTGAGAAAATTGTCTTACATATTCAGAACGTTTTTCCAGGCATATTTATCGTTTACTGTTATTTTCGCGCTTTCCACACACATTACACTATTAATTTTTCACAATATCGTGCAATGTAAATGGTTATAGATCTTCATAATGTTTACATCGACAGTGTTTAAAAATGTCGATTTAAAATAGAGATATCGATCCATTAATGCAAAAAAAATATATCGGAAATACTATGTTTTTTTAGTGCACATACAGCATGTGTAAGCGCGACAGTACATGTGTCTGCTTGTGGGAATGCGTGTAATAAGAATCCTGAATGTACTATATCTTTGCAACTTATTTGAGATTCTTATGTTGTAAGTTCGCATGCGTTAAATTTCATGAATCTCATTTTTCAGAATCAGAATTTCATTCATCAGTTTGTTTTTGTCAAAAATTATATTTGTTATGAATTGAGTTAGTGTTTAGCGCCTCTATGTTCTAATTTATGTACATAGTTTTGTATGTAAAAAATATTTGTTTAAATAGGATAGCGCCTCTATATAATTACAATTTCTATACCTAAAATATGAGGTTTGTATCGCTTAAATAGATTTTATTTTCTCACACTGCCGAGTAGGCGGTTTTAATCAGCTAAACCACCGGTTCTCTCGGCAACCCCGCCCAGGAGACGCGGGTTCGATCCTCGCGGCGAGACATTTTGAAAATTGAAAATTTGAAAGTCCAAGCGATAGACGACGACGAAGGACAATATAATAAAGGATTTCACAACATGACAAAATTGATACTAAAACTATCTTATTTATTAATATTTTAATTAATTTAATAATAAAACTAAATTATTTATTAATTTTTAATTAATCAAATTATATTGAATTGCACAGTTTTTTATCACTTTTTATGGGTGTTACTTAGCAATTGCTCTCTTGCGACTTCTGTCCGTACTATTTTGATCTCTTTTATAATGAACCAGGGAGGTATTTCTCGCATTTACTAGATATATGGTTCTTTATTACGTGAATCTGTGTGCGTAGTCACTTAGGTTTCATAGTCCATCATATGATGTGTGCGTGTATAAGCTCACATATTTCAAATTCGCAACAAATTAATCATCATGGTTATTCTATTTTGCAGAAAGTGTTTGTGGTTTTTGAACTTAGCGGTCCTCAAATAGGATTGACTGTTGTCTCAAGAGTTCGGCCCCTAGAAGCCATGGAAGTCTCAGATGCAAGCTTACATCTGATTGATTCAATCGGGCCAATTCCTGATGATGATGGTTTGTAATTTTTAAAGATTGTTGAATTATGAAAAGTTGAGCCTTTCTTTTATGAAAGATTTAGTTCACGTAATTCAGGTTAGCCTAACATTCTCATAAGTCAGAGAGATTGAGTCTTTCTTTTATGAAAGGTTTAGTTCACTTCAGCTAGCCTAACAGTTTCATAAGTCACAGACGTTGAGTCTTTCTTTTCTGAAAGATTGAGTTCTCGTTATTCAGATAACCTAACGTTTCCAAAAGTCAAAAATGCAATATACTTGTTAATTAGAAATCGGTTTTGTTTATTGTTGCTGCCATTAAAATAATGATTTTATTTTATTTTAGAATGCTCACTTGCAACATTTGCTGACATTTTGGATTGCATGAACAGTGGCTATAAACGTCTCTATCATTTCAAAACGAATGAAGATAACAATTTGAAAATTGAAGCTGCTGGTAAGTATTCACAACATTTACTTTTACTGACATCATTTATGTAATCTATTTTAAATTTTGCAAAAAAATATGTTTTTAGGGCGAACTGCTAAACGCGTAAGAGGCTACAATCGAGCAATAGTCGGCGTCGACAAGCCAATTCAACGAGGTCAAAGCTTCAAGGTTTGTTAATCCTTCAACAATTTGTTTTCTCATAGGAATAATTATATTGAGTTATGCAATGACGTGGATGAAACGCGTCCCTTCGGGAGCCTCCCAAAATCCGTTGCCCCTTTGAGATTAGGATTTAGGTTAGGTCACGTGTTTCTCCAGATGCCTGGCTAGAAAAAGGCTTCTCAGGGTCGTTGTTCTTGGCCCAACACCGTGCTTTCTCTCCAACAAGTTTATAGAGGTTTTAAGAAGGTAAAGGCAATATAAGGAAAGGAGGAAGTTTATTTTACATTAAGAATAGATAATGGAGGTTGTCCACTACGCTATGCTTTGACTGAGCTGGCAAAACTAATTTAGGTTAGAGTATTAAATGCGGAGTATACAGTTCACGGTTGCGGAAGGGGTCCTTAGATGCTTGGGACGCAGGCCTGCAGAACAGGCAAGCGGCGAGGCGAGCGCTTTTGGGCTGGCTGAGGGCAGGTGCTTCGCCTTCAAGAGGAATCAGCCGCGAGGGGTCAGCCGCGGCCAGGGGCTGGTGTCGGATGAGATAACTGCTACGCAGGCTTCCAGAGGTGTATCACCACGACCACGCCTGATCCGGGCAGTCGGTGTTCTAATTTGCTGCACCTTTTGCCTTGTCCGTTCAAGCAACGAAGAGGAAGTGTCCTCGAGCACTGGTGTCGGTGATATTTATAGACTCTCACCGGACGGGACGCCATTGTCCCGGGCCTTTCCCACTCTTGTCATTTATTAACGGCATTTTTCAGTCTTGCCTCTTCTTTTTCTTAGCCGGATATGTTCATGGCTAAAGGTGCAATTAATTTTTCCCCACTCATAGGCACTGACAGTTCACAGCGAGACGTCTTCTTTCTCTTTGTAATAGGTAAGCTGGGACTCCAGCTACCTGACAGTTATTGTGGCGGACAATATCAATGGCGGACAATAACTGTCAGGTAGCTGGATTCCCAGCTTACCTGACAGTTATTGTCCGCCATTGAACATAAACTATTACAGAACTCCTAGGGAAATTGGACTTAAGTTTTGTGTAATTTGTTCTAGGCAGTGCATTGAAATCTTGTCAATCTTTAGTTGACACAAGATCAGTGCACAAATACAAACTTCCTATAAGATTGTCAAGTAATGTGTACAGCTTCTGCGTAGTATAGTTTTTGTATAGGATACATACCAACATTGGAAGTACATTTTGATCCTACATTATTTTAATCTCTGGTTTTCCAATCTATAATCTAATTTGAAAAGATATATTAATTAAAATTCATATTTTATGCATGGCTACAAGCAGATAAATATATGAATAAGAGTTTTAGGCTTACACGGCCGGCTGATGATGCTGGAGTGAAGTTTTCCGGGATCTGTTGCCGTGGTCTGTGGGAGCTGGAGCTTCCGGACGTTTCGCCCATTTCTACGATGGGCTTCTTCAGCGTGAAGTATGATGATGAAGAAGCCCATCGTAGAAATGGGCGAAACGTCCGGAAGTTCCAGCGTGAAGTATGATGATGATGAAGAAGCCCATTGTAGAAATGGGCGAAACGTCCGGAAGCTCCAGCTCCCACAGACCACGGCAACAGATCCCGGAAAACTTCACTCCAGCATCAGATAAATATATGTTTGCGCTTTCACATGCTAAAACCCAAATCTCATATGAGTGTAAGTCCTGCGATTTTTGTTCTCCTACCCAGAACATGGGTGATGTGGCAAAGTGAACTATTTTTTATAGTATGGGTAGTCAGCCTCATACCAACCTAACAATTGAGGAGCAAAAATAGTGGTATATCAATCAACCTGATTATGCGTGTATCAATTATTTTTTTTCAGTTCAAGATCGTCAAACTCAACAAATATTGGAATAGTGGTTTGATGTTGGGTATTGGCCTGTATCCTCTACCTGCAGACCTACCAGGCTCGGCTGCTGAGTTCAAGCAAGGCTACATGGTTGTGACCAGCGACTCTGTGTGTCTCGATGGCGTCAAGGTAATCAATTTTATACTTTTTAGCGTACAGTCTCAAATGAATTTATACTTTTCTTTCAATATTTGCAAATGAGGCCTGCACGTAAATTGCCAAAAATTTGATGACACACGGCCGTGTTGCGAGGGAAAAGGTAAACAATTATTTTGTTGAAAAGGAGGTTTTGGCTTACACGACCGGCTGATGATACTGGAACGTTGCATTCCGGGATCTGTTGCCATGGTCTATAGGAGCTGGAGATTCCAGACTTTACGCACATATAATATGTTTTTAAATTTCAATATAAAATAGAGTGTGGAACATTGAAAAGAGCACAAAAGTAAACCTGGTCGCTGGGGCAGTTTACTTCCAAATCTGACCTCCAGAGGCGCTAGTCTCATCCATAGAAAGCCAATCTTTTGGGTGGTTAAAATTCTTAATTGTGGATGCATGTTATAAGCAGGTTGTTTCAATGCAAAATAAGATGGTACACCTAATATGGTTGGATCTGCAAAATTATTCAAACTGTATACAATTTAACATGGGTTAAATAAAATGAAAATTATTTTAATACACTGATTTCAATTTTATATATGTCTGAATATATTTTTATATGCCAAAAATTCAGCTTTAAAAGTAATTTCACAAAGATTTTACACAACAATTTTTTTCTACAATTAAAATCTGTATTGTGTGGTACTTCTTAGTGATATTTTATGAAAAGTAATGAATTGTTAGTGCCATGATTATCGGGAATACAATGGGTAACGTCACATAGCCGAGGAATATCTTGAATGTTCGGACCTCATTGTTAACTTATGTATGTGGTTTTTGTTGTTGCTAGGGACAACCCTAAAACATGTTAAAAGAAACATTTAGCCTAGTCGCCTACTCATGTCAGTCTAGACCACTGCCAGCATCCTTGATTTTGGTGAATTCACTTTGAACCCAGCACTTTTATTGGCATGCAAAGTCAATGACCAAATGTGGGAGTGTGAATAACACTGTTAGTACCTACTTATTGACATTGATTGGGCTTATAAAAACTTCTTCTAAGATGCATGTTTCTATATAAAATATTTTTAAATTGTTTTTTTTAATTCCAGAATCACAGTGTCTATGGAATGCTCCTAGATTGCATAAGTGAAGGATCGATAATTTGTATGAACTTCCTAGAAACTGGAGAGCTGCAAATTGTAATTGACGGAATTAATCTGGGCACAATTAGTAGAATCATGCCCAGAGTTGAAAATATTTATCCATTTGTTGATCTTTATGGAAGCTGTGAGCAGGTAATTATTTTTAGGAAATAAATTTATAACATCAATCCCTGCAATCCACAAGTATATTTATTAAACTAAAGCCTTTACTTTTGTTAGGTTATGTTGAACCCAGATGAGCCCAACCAGTTACCAGAGGAAGAGGAGAGTGAGATAGCTCAGGTGCACGATATAGATTTGCCGTGCATGGATAATGCTGATGTTCCACAACAAGGAGAGAAAGCTGACTTGGAGTGTTTTGAGAAGGAAAATGTCGATCACTGCTTAAAAACCAATGATCCAAGACCATCAATGTCTACCTCCAAAAAGATATCCACTATCATATCTGAAAATGAATGCAGAAATCAGATGATCCAAAATCTGTCCATTAACGTTTCACCAACTGTGGCAAATCAAGTGAAGAATGAAGAGATCAAAAAACGGACAATAATGGAGAACTCGATTGAAGTTCAAAAAAAAATTAAAATTTTAAATTTGAATAAAAATCTCATGCTCAGATCTTGCCCGAATCTTTCTCCAGAAGAAGAGTATGGAAATTCTGGCGGACAACCTCAAAGCAGAAGTTTAAATGCCTCTGATGCCGGGGAAGATAGTAACTGGGCTACCTGTCTCGCAACCACAGATTTCTGTAGCACTTTTGCTTATATGCAGTCAGATGAGTTCAAAGGTGAACAACAAAGTAAAGACTCTAGTGATTCAACGGAGAAAGTAAGCGGATGTACTCAATCTATCGATGCAGAAAAAGGAGAACCATCCCAAGTAACTGTATCATTCACAAATAATGCTTTTGTGGATGCGGACTTAACTGGAATAGATATGAGACCTATAGAATCGGCACATGGATGTTCTTACTATATAAGAGTGCTGAACTTTGGCAATAGCTTGCGCCTTCCACAATTATTTACACCACTATATCCGACATGCTATTGTCGTGACTGTCACCCTCAAGAGTCTGTTTATCAAGGTACTGCACCACATTCAGAAAAACCTTTTTAAAAAATCACAAGTAATAATTTTCAAAAAACATCACCATTTGCTTTTAATGGTTGTTTCTATATTTTAAAATTAAATAAATAAGCCTTCTAGTGAACTAAAATTTTGGAATGAGTTAATAATTGCAATGGAGAATTTTACTTTTAATTGTAAAAACTAAAGATTAATTTCAATAAATATAAAAAATAGCTTTAATTATCACTTTTCTGTTTTTTAGGTTGGGTTCGCTTTTGCATTGAAGAACCTGCAACAGCAGCGGTGTCTACTCAAGAAGATGATAACAATGAAACAGACAACATCCCCAAAAACAACCAGCCCGGAGTGAATTCAAATTTTTTGATTCCCAACCTACATCTGATTGAGTGTCCTCCTCTGGCTAAGGGGAGGCCAGACTATATGTTCTCGTTGTTCACTCAGAATTTAATCGATGCCATTAACAAAGCCATGGCATTAAATATTCAACCGGAACCACTAATCCCTATGTTGTACTGGAATCCTGGCGTTGCTAGATGCAAGCTAATCCTCCTATTCGGAACAGTCATCCCACCTGGAATAGTCGCAACCCACTTGACGGTGACACCGCCAGTGGATGTCTGCACAGAACTTGCTGTGCAAATGAGGTAAACCGATAAAATTATACTCTCGTTACACCTGCAGCTTATAACTAGGCTTTCACTTTGACAAAAAGAATTTCTTAGTTCAAAAATGCTAAAACTATTGAAAGGATTAATTATTAGGTGATTGCTGTTTTGTGGGAATCACACCTCAAGAGCCCTCTCTTAGCTTGCTCGTCACTAGAAAACGCTGATTCTGAAGCATGACTCAGTTTCTGTAAGATAGAATCAACCCTTGGGTCTTTAGTAAGGAATTTGGGGTTGATGAATTATTCAACCCAGAAAAGGGCATAACGGAAAATTAAATGGCATTTCTTTGTGCTCTGTCAATAATCAAGCCCTTTACCCTCCTTTACAAGTCCGAAGCGTTAACTTCTAGACTGTGGACTGATTACATTTTTTTTTTAAGTAAAGCTTATACATAATATTGGCTTTCTCCTTCTGTATTTCTTGTTATCATGAGTCTTATTCCAAAGATGAGAATCTGGGATTTTTTTTCAAAAATGAAAAAAATATATGGAAACACAGACAATGGCATTCTCCATGTATCCATATATTTATCTCATTTTTGAAAAAAATGTAACCTAGGTAGCCACTTTTGGTTCTATACAATTAATTTTAGATTTTGCTTATTGTTATGTATAATACTGTATTTCTTGTAGGTGCTCTGAAATCCCCATTTGGTCCATGGGAGAAGTAGTATTTGAAATCGCACAAGTACCAGACAGGTGATTTTTTCATCCTTCTTCACCTACTAATTTTACCCTTTTTAAACTCTATTATTTAACACATTTTAAAACAATTGTAATTTTAAAAATATACAGTCAAACTTGGTTCTAACCAGATTCAAGGTACCAACCAATTTTGCTCCTCATAACCATTACCCGTTAGAAATATAAGTGAGAAAATCTCGGCCTATATTCTTGACATGTTTTCTGAAAACACATGATATTGGAAAAAGAGTACCTATTTTTAAGTATTGAGGTCAACCTCATTTCAACCTATTTTTTATTTCAATAGATTCATGAATGTTATTGTTATGTACCTACTTATTTTGGCGTGTTTCAGAAACAGGTTTGTCATTTTTTTTATCAAACAATTTTCTATTCTATAATCTAAGCTGCAAGGATATGTTAATATTAAGGCTCATATGAAATGAATGCCTACAGACAGGCACATGTAGGTTCGCGCCTACACTTCTGCATGTGTGCATACAAATCGCTGCCTTAGTTCTTGTTTATCGTATACGCCATTGAGAAAATTTTACATGAGCAATGTTTGCATGTGTACTGGACCAATGTGTCTTATGAAAACAAGAAATTTATTTAAAAAATATTTCAAAGAACTCTCACATTACCGAGTTTTAGAGTTTTTCTTAGCTCAGATTGTGTAGAATTTGATTTATAAGACAACTGCATGAAAAAGTCATATTTGAGAAGATTGGCGTATACGATAAACAAGAACTGGGGGAGCGAAATAAAGAAAATCTCACATGGACATAAACCTTGCAACTCCTGCTGCCGTTCCCTGAACCGGGGTGGCATTTGCAAAAGTGAACCGTTTTTTTACAGCACGGGTGGTCAGCCTCGTACCAACCTATCAGTCAAGGAGCACAAAAAATTATAAATGATTTACAGAAATTCATAATGAGACACATTACAAATTAAATTAAAATAAAGTAAAATTAAAATTAAACTTAATACAACACTTAGAATTAATGCCCTAGCCGCCATTGTTGCAAATCAACCGCCATTCCTTTCGGTCCTTACATACTTCTTTCATTTCATTCAGAGTCATAATCTTTTTCTTGCACTCTTTCCTTTTGTTATGACTCTTAATATCCCATTCATTCGCTATTTCGGAAATTTGATCCATCCATACTTTTCTCGGTCTTCCCCTACCACGGCTTCCATTCATAGTTGCAGCGTACACTCTCTTCGTCAGTCTTTCGTCATTCATTCTTTCCATGTGTCCAAACCATTTTAACAAACCCCTTTTGAATTTTACTTTTATACTTTCCCTTGCACCACATTCTTCTCTCACTAACTCATTCCTCACCCTATCTTTTTCCAATCATACTTCTTAGAAAGTCCATTTGGACCGTATGGACTTAACTTATTTCACTCTCATTCATCGTCCAAGCTTCACTTCCGTACATCAAAGTGAGCACTAGTATACCACCGTGTACCGCCAATCAAACATTTTTCGATAAGTTTTGGTTTTTGGCTATACCAGAGGTGGCACCCAGTACACACCTTCCCTTCATTATTCTTCTTTCAAATTCACCTGTCATTCTTCCATCTTTTTCAAACTTACTACCCAGATATACAAATTCCTCGACAATTCCAACATTCATTACATTTATTTTAAACTCATAATTCATATTTTCATCATCTCTTTCAAAAATCAAAACTTTCATCTTACTTGCATTCAATTTCAGATGATTATCTTTCAAAGCTTCATTCAGTCTAGAGAGCATTGTTTGTAGTTCCACTGCTGAGTCAGAAACAAGGACTGCATCATCTGCATACAGTAGAACACTCACTTTGCTCTCTCCTATCATTAATCCACAATCATCAAGCCTAGCATCTCGGACACACTTGTCCATGACTATGTTAAATAGCCATGGACTCATCACACATCCTTGCCTTACACCCTTAAAAACTTCAAACCATTCACTGTACTCGCCATCAATACAAACACATGCCATACTATTTTCATAGTTTGCATGCACCGCATTTAGGAGAGCCCCATTCACTCCATATTCTTTCAGAACATCCCACAACATACCTCTGTCCACTGAGTCGGAAGCCTTCTCTAGATCTACAAAGGCCGTGAACAGTTTTCGCCCTTACCGACAGTTGTTTTTCAACAAGTTGTCGTAGAGTAAAAATCTGGTCAACACAGCCTCTACCGGTCATAAAACTGGACTGTACATTGGAAACCTTTCCACCAGTAGTCAGAATCACATTCTCAATTATCACCTTACAAAAAACTTTCCCTTGTATACTGAGTAGACTGATTGGTCTGAAGTTCTGACAGTCTTTTCTGTCCCCCTTACTTTGTAGATAGGGACAATGACTGCCTTCCTCCAGTCCATCGGTACCACTCCGGCTTTCACACAAAGCTTACACAATGCAAACATCCATTCTAACACGCATTCCCTCCTACTTTCATCATTTATGCCATTGTTTTTTTAATTTTTTATTTATTGCTCGTATTCCTTGACTAATAGGTCGGTATGAGGCTGACCACCCAAACTGTTAAAAAATGTTGCACTTTGCCAATGTCACCCCTGTTCCAGGGAATGTTGGCAAAAGTTACAGTGAAAAGTTTGTTTGTGGGCATGAATTGTATATGAGCTTTGAATCTTTATATTTCCTTGCAACTGAGATTAAAGTCCTCTGTTTCAGGGAAAGTCCGCAAGACTTGTGGGGCTTCTGTTCATTTGAGATTGGGTTTTTATGTTGTAAGTCCACATGCAGTATGTGTAAGCACAAACTCATAAATGTCTGCTTGTGGAAATGCATTTTATGAATCTCAAATGTAATATATCTTTGCAACTAAGATTATATAGAACTTAACTTTTTTTTTTTTTTTTGTATAGATTTCTTTGTAAGGTTTTGTTATTTTTTATATTTAAATGTAATTTATTATTCATATTCCTTGACTTATAGGTTGGTATGAGGCTGACCACCCATACTGTAAAAAATGGTTCACTTTGCCAATGTCACCCCTGTTTCAGGGAAGGTCGGCAAAAGTTGTGGGGCTTATGTTCATTTAAGGTTTGGATTGTATTTGTAAGTACACATTCAGCATTTGTAAGCGCGAACTACACTTGTTGGTTTGGGGGAAAAAAATCTGAGAGCTTTAAATGAATATATCCTTGCAACTTAGATTATAGATTTATAGAATTAAATAATTTCCTTGACTTATAGTTACGTATGCGACCGACCTTCCATGCTGTAAAAAATGGTTCACTTTGCAAATTTCACCTCTGTTTCAGGGAAGGTCGGCAAGAGTTGCAGGGCTTATGTTCATTTGAGATTGGATTTTATGTTGTAAGTACACATGCAGTATGTGTAAGCGCAAAATTATACGTGTCTGCTTGTGGGGATGCATTTAATATGAATGTCAAATGTATCATAGCTTTGCAACTTAGATTACAGATTAAAATTCATTTTTTTTTTAATTTGCATCAAATAAAAGAAAATATCGTAAATATGAAATATAAAAAAAACTTTCCGGTTTTGCCCCTAGATGTCTATATTTTCTTAACCTTTTCGATTCTGAATTTATTTGCTTCATACGCACCGCCAGAACGGAATTCTTTTTTGAGGTTATTTTTTTACACATAAATTGATTTCCTACCTTAACACATCGTTTGCGGGAGACGCTTAAAGGCGTCTTTTCCATACTGTTGGTAGAAAGCGGGAGACGCTTAAAAGCGTTTTTTTTATTTGTCTACTATTGTTAGAGCGCGGGAGACGCCTAAACGCGTTGACACTTAGAGTAACAACATATTACGAGAAACGTGTGATTCTTAGGCGCCAGCTCCTTTGAGACGTGTAATAGGTACCTGTACCGGGTACCTAAACCCGGCAATTCGTGGAATTAGGGTCGGGTGGCCGACTGTGGTCATAAAACATTCGCTTGAAAGCTGTAAGATAAATATTTCGTTTTTGTGTTTACATTTCTTCAGTGTTATAGCGATACTGTTTCGTTCAAGATGTTTTCCATTTTCGTTTCTGTCTATATTCCGCTTTAAGAATTTCCTATAAAATACATATCATTGTATGATATATTCGTAATCGATCGCTGTTGTGTTTAAAGTTATTTGTTACATATTTTTTTTATAAAAAAATATCTAATAACAATGGATGAGAGTGATGGAGAATTGTGTGCTGATAATTTATCAAATTATTCTTGTGATAGTGACGTTGAGAAACATACAGATGATGAATTTGAATTTAGTGATGATGGAGTTACGAGTACAGTGCGTCCCCAGACTTTTTATGTACCACTACATAAAGGGAAGTGTTTCCAATGATCTCATACTTTGAAACAATATTAGTGTTTATTGCTTTGTATTTTACAAAATATATATTATGTTGACCGTGCATAAAATGACTAAATCGACAATACGACAAAAGTGCAGTTTTTTCCAATGTTTTATATTTGACCTTGAATATTATAATTTTTTATCCAAAAATATAAACATTTGTGACCAGATAATATTAGAAAATTTCATTTATGGTAAAGTACTCAAAATTTTATTAAAATATGATCAATAGTTCAGAAGTTATAGCTGTTTTACGTGAAACGTAATTTGACGCGCGAATCTGACAAAATTGCCCGCTTAAACGGCGTGGATTAATAATATAAACCTCCCGCAAAAAATGTGTTAATTACTTGATGAAACTTCAAAATTTATGAAAAAGTATATTCATTAGTTATCCAGGAACACAAATCACAAACTTTCAACACATGTTTTTACTTGTTGTTTTATGTAAAAACAAGTAAATCACATAATATTACTTAAAAGTATATATTATACGCACATTCTATAACTAGATTTTATATCCATTAGGTCTTAAACAATTTTTGTACTCACTTAAATACTCGTCACTAAAGAGAAAAATAAATTAGTTATTTTACAAAAAACAAAAAACGTAAACAGTT
Organism: Agapetus fuscipes; assembly: GCA_951799405.1. Lineage (NCBI taxonomy): Eukaryota > Metazoa > Arthropoda > Insecta > Trichoptera > Glossosomatidae > Agapetus > Agapetus fuscipes. The sequence continues at coordinate 14,399,823 of OX637332.1, read as the reverse complement.
ATCTTGCCTGGATTTTGTTTATAAACATTGGTACACACGCGCGGGACGAGAGATCGAGCTGTTCTGACGAAATATTTGAGGAAGAATATTTTCAAAATATGTATAATATGAGATTTTATTAGTGTACCTATAATGTAAGCAACAAAAAAGTTTGAAAAATTTGAACACCGATGTCAGGGGAAGCTTTAAACTTCGATGACATGGATAGATGCCAGCCGCACTGTATGCAAGTTACGTCATGACATCTATGCATGCCAGCCGCAGCCAAAGGGTTAATACATTTCAATATAAACAAAAAGAGGCCTATAAAAAAATTAGGGGGCATTTTAAAAAATACTTTTTCTACTCCCATTTGGTAATTTACTAATTACAAAACGGCTAACGCAATCACAATGCCATACATTTCTACACCCGTTGCATAATGTTACATTATGCAACCGGTAACCGTGTTAAAATGAACATGTGCGCATGCGCATTGTCAGAATTGGAACCATTTTTTAATTTCAAATGTCAACCTTGTATGGGGGTATGAAGACCTGTCAATCCAAGATGGCCGCAAGCGATCAGCTGATTAGGCTTCATACAATATTAGTGATATTCGGTAGGTAGGAATTACCGTGGTGATGAGACTTTCAGCCCTGTTCAGATGAAAATAAATAAGTATATTTTATGTGTAGAGTCAAATAAAAATTGTTAATAGTGCTAAAATTTATCAAATTTATTTATCGGATTGCTCCAAATAAAGCTTTCCTTTTTTCAATGGAAAATAAAAGGCTTGAAAGGAAAACAATACAAAAAATTTCACCGCAAAAAATAAACAAACTCAAAAAGTTACTTGGTTAATTGGTGAGTATGAGGTTGATCACCTATGCTGTACAAATTTGGTTCACCTGCCAATACAACTGCAGGGCATATGTTTATTTGAGTTTTGGGTTTGAATGTTTAAGCTTATATGCAGGATGTAAAAGCGCGACCTTATACATATGTGTCGGCTTGTGGGCATGATTTCAATATGAAACCTAAATATAATTTATTTTTACAACTTAGGTTAGATTAGATAATCGAAGGGAATGATAAATCACACGTTTTGACAAAGGTAAGGTTTTAATTACTTCAAATGGACGAGTACATTATAATGACTATTATTCATTATTTTGTTAATTCTCTCATGGTCGTAGAAAAAGTATTGTATGCCACTGCACGTAATTAGTCTTTGTAACACTCGTGCTTTCTATTGTGCCATTCGGCTGCGCCTCATGGCACAAACTAGCACTCGTGTTAAAAAGACTATCATTACTTGGCAGTGGCATAAATAACTATTTTTTCAGAAATTAAAATTACTTATACTAAATACGTTATAAGAAAAAAAAATTTTTTTGTAAATATTGAAAGAAGTATGAGTGTATTTCCTGTTTGTATTTTTCAAACACATACGCGGATGGTTGCATCTTTGCAACATATATACAAAATTTGATTTGCTATACATTGAGAGTGTGTTTCATCTGCTGTGATGGTATTGATTTTGAAAATTGAAACTCCAAGCGATTGACGACCACGAAGGACAATAATATAATAAAGGATAATCACAATGACATTTCGCTGCCTTAGTTCTTGTTTATCGTATACGCCATTGAGAAAATTTTACATGAGCAATGTTTGCATGTGTACTGGACCGATGTATCTTATGAAAACAAGAAATTTATTTAAAAAATATGTAAAAGAACTCTCACATTATCGAGTTTTACGGTTTTTCTTAGCTCAGATTGTGTAGAATTTGATTCATAAGACAACTGCATGAAAAAGTCATATTTGACAAGATTGGCGTAGGTATACGATAAACAAGAACTGGGGAAGCGATTTGTAAACTCGTCAAAGCTATTGTTCAGTAATCCAAGCGGAGATTGAGTCGGTTCTGTTTTATTTCAAACACACATCATGACCTTTGGGCCATTAATTTAAGAGTCGTAAGTATCCAAGATCTCTTATTTGTGATCTAAGTTGTAAATAAGTACTAACTTTTAAAATTCATATTGAATGCATGCCCACAAGCCGACATGTGTAAGTTGGCACTTACACATGTTGCATGTGCACTTCCAAAAAAAAAGCCCAAATCTTAAATGAAAATAAACCCTACAACATTTTCTGACCTTTCCTGAAACAGAGGTGTCATTGGCAGAGTGAACCAATTTTTACAGTATGGGTTATTAACTCGTTACCAAAATATTACTCAAGAAAGACAACAACAATAATCAAAATGACACGTGTGAATCAATTATGAAAAACACCTCTACTAAAATAATAATTCTGCTGCTACCAGTTTGTTGAATTGAAATTATTTCCATTGTTTTAACTCACTTCTTGGTTTTCTTCTTGATTTTCAGTGGCGACATAGAAAACGTAGACTTCCAACCGTCGTGGCGAATTGTTTCCATGCTGGTTAGAATAACTGATGGGACAGAGGAGTGTTTCTTCCCAGAAAATAAAGAATAAAAATGAAATAATTGTACTTAAGAGAAACTAGGATGGTCTCACCTACAAAATATTGTTCCACATCTACAAAGAAGAGAAATTCTTCAATATTCCTTAGGGTTTCCATTACCATTCCTTTTAAAATATGAAATGATCCATAAAATAATAAAATAAAATTTTAGTTTTTTGAAATGTTATGAACACACTCAAAGTTTTCATGTTATGTTTTTTGATATGGCATCAGTTAACAGTATTTCACATTTTTCTTATAAAATTTGGTGTATTCTTGAGTAGTATCTTAACAATCTCGTTATATGATCATCCTAGATTATTCCACTTTATTTCTTATCTAGCTTTGTCGATAAAAAATGACCTCAATACTCTTTTCAGTGAACTCTTAAGTGATGCTACTTGATTTACATTCATGCTAATCGAGGTATTCCTATTCAATTTGTGTTTTGATGCAAAAAAGTGCTCAGTCAATGTAAAATTTGCAGGCTTGCACAAACCTAGAAACCAACTAAATTTTGAGTTATCTATAAGTAGTAATTAGTCCTTAATATTGTAATGTGCAACTCACCTCAAAGGCTTCTTTCTAATGGTTGTTCAAAACCTGGTGCTTTCTTAGTAGTGTAGACTCTTAACATATACAGTGCATAAGGTGTATTCTTCTTGTGGGTATTTATGCTCAAGTGAAAGTACCCTGGTGCAACTTGTGCTCTCTCCTTGTTATGACATTTTGATTTTTGTTTCACTAAGTCTGATTCTCATTAATAATAATTACAAGTAGTTCTTTATTGATAAATTGTGTGTTTTCTGAATAAGAAACATAGGTTTTTAACAATCATATCACAGTAATACATACAGTACCTCTAGTATAAAAAAAGAACAGTTTACATTAAGTATGGAAGATCGCGTTGCCATTTACGCTCACTGGAGGTGCTTTGAATCATCGTATTTAACAGTGCCTCTAGTACTCCACACTGCTCACGACCTGTGAACGTAAACGGTTTTTTTTTTATACAGGTGTCCCTAATGTTTATATGTAATTGGAATATGTGAAGATATATATATATTTGTTTTGTTTTTTTTATAATAGTCCTCAATAGTTGGATGGACTGTTTATTTTATTTGTGTTTTTAGTTTGAATTTTATGTTCATTGAAATTTGAGACTGCAACTGATGTATTGAACAGTAAGGTTTTGACTGCAGACAGTTGAAAATCATAGGAAATGAAACTCTTACATCCTAATTCTATACAAACCATGTCTGACTTGTGGTTTATTTTATTTTATTTGTGTGTTCAATTTCCTTTGTTTTTATTTAATATCGGCAAAAATCTTCCAAAAAGTCAGTTGGTTGAAATTTTTGTGAAACTCATTAGAAGTTCATTAATTTTAATGATTCTTGGTCTCAAAATTTCATTAATAACCACTGTGATCTACTGATATGCCATTTTAATTGTTAAGTGATTTATAATAAGTATTGGGTAGCTTTAATTTGAATGAGATGAACCAAAGTGCTTTTTGTTGATCTATAGTTTTAAACATATTCTAATGCTTTACCTATTTTTTATCATATCACCTCCTTACTAATACAATAATAGATCACTTTTGGTGACTGTTTCAATTCAAAATGACATCCCATTAATATTAAGACCCTTAAATTTCTCATTCACTTGTTTACCTATATGTATGATATTGACGAAAAGCTTATTACTTATTCCATGCGCAGTAATTTAAAAAAAAAAAAAAAAAAAATAATCTAGTTGTAGATTTTGTAGGGTTTGTGTATTCACACAGTGAAAATTCATTTTTTTAAAATAAAGCTATTTTTTGTTTAACGTAGTTTATTTTCACAATAATATTTAATATCTCGAGTACTTTCGACCTTCAATATTCAGGCCATTATCAAGAGTGATGTATAAAAAATTTTAAAATTATTAAGAACAAACCATAGATCAAAATTATATAAATTCAAATAAATAGGTAGGTATAGGTACAATAAATATGAACTTAATTAAAATTAAATACAACAGTCAAAAATTGAAAGAAAGAAAACATAAAATAATTATATAATAATTACAATAAATTAATTCAAACATCCGAGGGTCAAAAAATAAATAAAATAAAATAAAATATTTAAAGCACAAATAAAATTATTGAGTCAACACAAAAAGACAAATAACAATAATAACAACAAAATGACAAAGAATAAAACCAAAATTAAGGGGATTGGGTTATGGCGGATTGCGGAGAGGAGCAATGAACTCGGAATGTAAATACAGGCAACTAAATGCCCTAGAAACAATTGAAATTCATAAATGTAAGCAGAATGGCCCTATTGTAAATATTCAAATCCCTCTAGCTTCCCCCCTGCTCATTGCTCCTCTCCGCAATCCGCCATAACCCAATCCCCTTAATTTTGGTTTTATTCTTTGTCATTTTGTTGTTATTATTGTTATTTGTCTTTTTGTGTTGACTCAATAATTTTATTTGTGCTTTAAATATTTTATTTTATTTTATTTATTTTTTGACCCTCGGATGTTTGAATTAATTTATTGTAATTATTATATAATTATTTTATGTTTTCTTTCTTTCAATTTTTGACTGTTGTATTTAATTTTAATTAAGTTCATATTTATTGTACCTATACCTACCTATTTATTTGAATTTATATAATTTTGATCTATGGTTTGTTCTTAATAATTTTAAAATTTTTTATACATCACTCTTGATAATGGCCTGAATATTGAAGGTCGAAAGTACTCGAGATATTAAATATTATTGTGAAAATAAACTACGTTAAACAAAAAATAGCTTTATTTTAATCTAGTTGTATTCGCAAGGAGATGATATAACCTAACATCTAATCCTTCTGTGGATGTTGTTTTTTGTTGGGAGTACCTCAATATTATTTTTGCAAAAAAATAACAATATCCATGACACAAAATTATAATAAAAAAAAATAAGCCAAAAATTTAAAAATAATCCCGGCATACAAGGGTTTAAGTCACAAATGTTACCTATAAGGCTTTAATAAACTGTTTTTTGAAAAATCAGTACCTACTTATAAAATAGTAAGAACCAAGTTAAATTAAAGGTACTATTTTTTGATCACTTCAAATATTAACTGTCTAAATGTTTATCATTGTCTAAATACTTCTTATTGTCTAAATATTTATAATTGTCTAAAGACCCGGTTGTTTCGAAATTAGCTTATTTGAAAAATAACTTTCTGTAGTTTAAAATCTTAATTTTTTTTTTTCAGTAGTAGTTTTAAAAATACAAATCTAAGGTTTAATTTTGTTAGGTTTTCTCAAGCAAACCTATTTTCAAATGATGTCTCCTAGCTGATCAAGTACTTGCGTTGATTTGTTGTAACACTGTTTCTGTTACCTTTCGCTGGCTCACGTTGGGCGCCAAGTTGTAACGACGTTCTTCTATGGCCCCAGATTTGAGCGCCAATATATCACGGTCTTTCTGGTTACTCCGGGGGCTGACGATGGGCGCCAGCTGTTGGTGACTCCCGGCTGGGGTCTCTCTCTCTCGTTCCCGGTGGCTCGTTCAGTCGGTGAAGCGGACCATACTCTCCTTTGGGCGTTGAGTCTATGGTGTTTTACTTATTGAAAGTTGACAGGGTTGGATGTATAGTAGCTCAGGCTCATCCCGTTATTATTGTATGGGATCCTTCAAATAAATTATCTACAATACTTCGACTTCTCACTTAACTTATTGGAGCAAGACGACTGATCAGAAAGTATGTGTGCACACGAGATTAGTTTGAGCCTTGTACACACAGATTATATCAGTAATGTTCAGATGACACTTCTTTTGTATTCGGGAGCAAAACTATTGTCGAAGAACTAAGATCCATTGCACTTTTGACATACTTTTTCTATTATCTCTAGCCTCGAGGTGCAGTTCTGAGAGCACAACTTTTTCGTGGAATTATGAATCTTATAACACACTTTTCAAATGTTAAAGTCACAGTGGGCAGATGCACTTAATTACTATGAAAACAATGTACATTAGTTTAACGTCACTTTATTGGTAAAGCAGAACAAATTAACTTATCTTAAACACAATTGCCATTATTTATTTTGAGGTTACAATAGCCTCTTTCCCCCGCGGTCGGTTTGCCCGTAAAGTTTATTGCTTACTGAATTCAACGAGGAGGAAACTGCATTTAACGCTGTTTTGTCGTATTTAACACGGAACAGGTAAAATCTATCCAAATTACCGGCGATACAATATTTTCTTTTCAACTCCCGCGCCGCCGTGTGTCAACGCTTTTTCCAGGTCACCCGCCATTCCGTCCTACCAACCAGCTGTTGGAGCGTTGGGGTTGCGCGCGCAGCTTTACCACGTGACAGGCACGCCGAGGAGCGGGGCGAGAGGAAGCACGGGCAGCGGGGCGGGGGGGCACAGACCGCGAGAGTAAACAAATATAAGTAATCATTACACCGTGTAGATATTATTTGTTATTTGATCCAGCACTACTGTGGAAATGAACATTGCTAGAGTATATTAGTATCTATATTATGTGTTCTGAGAGATGTCTGGAGTCCATATTATGAGAGAAACAATCACTTTTTCCCTTTTATGTGGTTTTTTTAGTCTATTCCTGGGTCTTTGATTTGCACTTTTTTACACTTTAGGCACTTTTCTACTCTATGGTCGCTTTTTCCCCATTTCCTGTTTCCCTATTTCCAGTTCCCCCATAACCCGGTCGCCATTTGTCATAAAGCGTCATTTTTCCCTTGTGGTCACATGTCAGTTGAATTCACCTTCGAAAATTTGAGTGAATTGACAATATTCCTGGGCAAAAACATTTAAAAAAGAGTGTTATTTTACCATCTTGTGTCCCTGTGAACAATTAAAAACTAAAACAGGCGAAATTGTGGTGTTTAAAAGTGTATAAGCGTGGCATACCTACAAAAATATAATGTATTTTTGTGGGTATGCCACGCATTTACGAAAAACGTTTTTCGTTATTTTAACGGAGTTTTTACTTTAGATAACATCAAAATCAGTGTTATGAGTTGTGATAACAAAAAAGGGCCACCTCCCGCCGAAATCTCACAGGATTCAGGTGATGTGGATGCATTGAGGTATATATACTAGAGACGTAACGTTGCTCGAAACACGTAGCACCCTGTAGTAAGTCAAAAGTCGTACTCGAGAAAAACCCGATTTTGAGGCTCGTCAGTCTCACGCAGACTTACACAGCGAACGGACGTGACAGGTGGTAATACATATTGCCATAAATGTCTAAATATTGTGATTGGAGTTTTCAAACACCATTGTTTGTGAACTTGATCAATTTTACAACATGCACAAATGAAAAAAAAAAAAAAAAAAAAAAAAAAAAAAAAAAAAAAAAACACAACATACTAGCACAGATTAATTATTAAAACAATTTATTTTTGAAAAAAAAAAATAGTTTTTCTTAAATATATTTTAATTAATGTTACACATTTGACACCGACAATAAGGTTGTATACTGCCGGGTTGCTGGTTGAAGACTTGCTCATATTATTTTTAAAAGTAAAGGACTAAAGTTACATTTCATTTTAATCTGACATTCATTTTTAATAGTATTACTGTAGGGGAATTTTATATCAGAGAATTATGACATCCAGCCCTTTTTGTCGTGTTTGAAGTCTGCCATGTGTTTGCTAAAATTATTGCTATCTCGTTTTAACCTGAGAGTACAGTGCGCGTTATTCGATGCAGAAGCTGGATAAAAACTGATTGTCTCCTTGCATCTGCATTAAAACGTTTCCAACGGACTTCGGCTTGACATTTTTTTCCTGATTGTATGATGGTTGCGACTCTATAGTATATATCTCAATGTGTGGATGTAAAAATGCGGATATGACACTTCGGAATCAGGTTCACCGCCGCGGCGTCAGAAACGGCTCAGGGTTGTCTTGGACCCAAGGATAGATTATCTGGTTTCCCAGAGGGAGCCACTTAATGCTATACCAGACGAGTCCTTCACCCGAAATGGACTCTCAAATAAAGGAAATGACCGAATCCGGAGTTATAGAGGCAGCGGAGTCATCTCCCAGCTTCTTATCAAAAATGTTCCTAACACTCAAATCGGACGATTCCCCGAGAATGATTTTCAACCAAAATCGTTAAAACTTCTTCCTAGACCCGGCTCCGTTCGAACTCATAAGCCACTACAAAGTGTCAGAGTTTCTTATCAAAAATGTTCCTAACACTCAAATCGGACGATTCCCCGAGAATGATTTTCAACCAAAATCGTTAAAACTTCTTCCTAGACCCGGCTCCGTTCAAACTCATAAGCCACTACAAAGTGTCAGAGTTTCTTATCAAAAATGTTCCTAACACTCAAATCGGACGATTCCCCGAGAATAATTTTCAACCTGAAATCGTTAAAACTTCTTCCTAGACCCGGCTCCGTTCAAACTCATAGCCACTACAAAGTGTCAGAGTTTCTGCAGCCAAACGATTGGTTGTCGAAAATAGACCTATCGCAAGCTTACTTTCATTTCCCAATAGCACATCGGAGATTTTTGCGACTGGTCTATCGAGGAGAATTACTTCAGATGACAAGTCTGCCCTTTGGCCTTTCATCTGCCCCCAGAATGTTTGCAACCCTCACAAATTGGGTAGCCCAACTACTTTCTGCTGCGACGAGATATCCGGACAATCGTTTATCTCGACGACTTCCTCCTTGCGAACCAATCCAAGGACGATCTTTGTCGACAATCGCATCTTTGGCCTTTCATCTGCCCCCAGAATGTTTTCAACCCTCACAAATTGGGTAGCCCAACTACTTACTGCTGCGACGAGATATCCGGACAATCGTTTATCTCGACGACTTCCTCCTTGCGAACCAATCCAAGGACGATCTTTGTCGGCAATCGCATCTTTGGCCTTTCATCTGCCCCCAGAGTGTTTTCAACCCTCATAAATTGGGTAGCCCAACTACTTACTGCTGCGACGAGATATCCGGACAATCGTTTATCTCGACGACTTCCTCCTTGCGAACCAATCCAAGGACGATCTTTGTCGGCAATCGCATCTTTGGCCTTTCATCTGCCCCCAGAATGTTTGCAACCCTCACAAATTGGGTAGCCCAACTACTTACTGCTGCGACGAGATATCCGGACAATCGTTTATCTCGACGACTTCCTCCTTGCGAACCAATCCAAGGACGATCTTCGTCGGCAATCGCATCTAGCAGTAGATATCCTACAATCTCTGGGGTGGTATGTAAATCTCCAGAAGTCAGTGCTCTTCCCCACTCAACAATTAGAGTACTTGGGAATCGTTTGGGACACGCATAACAATTGCAAATTCCTTTCTTACCGGAAGCAAGAGGCATTGTGCCACTCACTTCGAGCAATACTGACTTCTCGAAAATGGTCCTTAAAACTGGCGGAAAGTCTCCTAGGAAGACTAAACTTTGCCAGCTTCATGGTCGCCTCCACTGCAGACAATTGCAGATAGCGAGCAGGCCACTGAAGCACCTGTCACCAAAAAGGTCTTTCTTGCCGGAAGCAAGAGGCATTGTGCCACTCACTTCGAGCAATACTGACTTCTCGAAAATGGTCCTTAAAACTGGCGGAAAGTCTCCTAGGAAGACTAAACTTTGCCAGCTTCATGGTCGCCTCCACTGCAGACAATTGCAGATAGCGAGCAGGCCACTGAAGCACCTGTCACCAAGAAGGTCTTTCTTACCGGAAGAAAGAGGCATTGTGCCACTCACTTCGAGCAATACTGACTTCTCGAAAATGGTCCTTAAAACTGGTGGAAAGTCTCCTAGGAAGACTAAACTTTGCCAGCTTCATGGTCGCCTCCACTGCAGACAATTGCAGATAGCGAGCAGGCCACTGAAGCACCTGTCACCAAGAAGGTCATGACAAATGACCGAGGACAGCTTACAAGTAATAGAGTGGGGGATAGGGAATGCGAACGAATCAAGTTCCATCCACAGGGAAACCTGCGAACGTTTCTTGACAACAGATGCGTCAGACTAAGCTTGGGGAGCAACTCTGGACGACTTGATGCTGTCAGGACAGTGGACCGTTCAAACAAAAGAAGCGGCACTCCAAACGAAAAGAGTTGTTCGCTGTTTTCACAACCCTGCAACGCACAGCGCACGACCTTTCTGGCTCCGAAATTCTGGTACAATCAGACAACAAGACAGTAGTCGCCTACATCCGCAAGGAAGGGGGCACCAGATCCAAAACACTCCTAAATCTTACCCGAGATCTGTTGACTCTGGCAGGCCAATGGGAAATCTCGCTAACAGCGCAGTACCTACCGGGAAGATACAACGGAGACGCGGATCACCTATCAAGAGGAAGATACCCTCCAGAGTGGCATCTTTTATCAACAGCAACGAAGGCCATTTTCAATCATTTCGGAGTACCAGATATAGACCTGTTCGCATCCACGACGGCACACATGAGTTCAACTTACGTATCCAGAGACTCCACAGACTCATGCGCAATCTTTCAAAACGCGGAAGAGAAAAGACTGCTCCTGTCAGGATGGAGAGCTTCCACACTCAACACATATAAACCTGCTTGGCAAAGATGGTTCCGCTGGATACTGGCGGAAAATACCCATCCCAACACATCATCTCCTAATCAATTGGCAAGGTATCTAGCGCAACTGTTCATAAACAAAAAACTGTCATACAGGACTATACTGGTACACAAGTCAGCCATCGTAACCTTCTGCAACCCAATGATGGAAAAGAATCTCAGCTCAGATTTCCTAGTGAAACATACATTAAAAGCCATAGCAATGGTAAGGATTAACCCTCCTAAGTCCCCTGTGTGGAATCCGCAGATAGTAAAGGACTGGCTAGTCAGGAACACTCCTCGTTCAGATTCTCTCTATGAAGTTGCGTGTAGAACAGCAATCTTACTTCTGTTATCCTCAGGAAGAAGAGTACACGATCTGACCTTGCTAAATATCACAGAAGGAAACATTCTAGACGAAGGCACATCAATTGTGTTAATTCCATTTGTTGGATCAAAAACAGATACACTTCTGGAATCCAAGGAACACAACGTCAACCCAGTCTTTTGGATAAGGAAGCTGATTGAACTATCACGCGAAAGGAGATCAGGACAAAATATTTAACCTGTTCATCAGCACCCGAGGACAAGTGAAGGCAGCTACAAGAACAATCATAGGAGGATGGGTAAAGAACACGCTAAGATCAGCAGGAGTAGAGGCCACTCCCGGCAGCACACGTTCAGCGGTCGCATCACTTAATTGGCTGGAGAACTACCCAATAGAAAACACTTTCAGAAAATACTATCAGAAAGAGATGTTGAAACATACAGCTCCAGAAGATCCCTCCCTATTTCAACCAGTTAATATCAAATAAAGACGTCCCCGGTCACCAGGAGATAATAGACAGATCTCTCATAATATGGACTCCAGACATCTCTCAGAACACATAATGGGGGAGTTTTACCTACCATTAAAACTCTTATTATGTTTCTATAGATGTCTGGAGTCCAGGTAACCCCTACCTGGTGTATTATGAGCTTTATGACAAATGGCGACCGGGTTATGGGGGAACTGGAAATAGGGAAACAGGAAATGGGGAAAAAGCGACCATAGAGTAGAAAAGTGCCTAAAGTGTAAAAAAGTGCAAATCAAAGACCCAGGAATAGACTAAAAAAACCACATAAAAGGGAAAAAGTGATTGTTTCTCTCATAATATGGACTCCAGATATCTATAGAAACATAATAAGAGTTTTAATGGTAGGTAAAACTCCCCCATTATATATTTGGGGAGGGTATTATTTCTTTGGGGAGTAGTATCTTAGTCAATAATAAAATAATTCTGTGGAATTCATATGTACCTAACCAAACATCAGCCTTGGGTCTATGACACTGAAATTAATGGTAATTTTGTTGACAGTTTCTTCATATGAATGCATACATAATAGGTTTACTTGTTTTAGAATATCTCCATCCTTTGTTACAGTAAAATCTCAAAAAATCCACAAAAGACTCCCATCATAGAGCTGATGAACTGTTTTTCTTCTGTTGTGAAAAGTAAGACTAATCAATGGAATCCTATGGAGTCAAAAAGGGCAATCATGATTTTTCCCTAAATGTTCTAAATACTTGGAAACATAGGGAATGACATCCCCCTGTTTCCATACATTTACCTCGTTTTTGGAACAAATTATTGATTCCATTTGACTCTATTATCTTAGGGTTATGATATTAACATGCTAATTCAAAATAAATTTCAGGTGTATATTTTTTGAGTAGTAATTTTTTTTATGAAAAATTATTAAATTTCTTTTTTCAATAATCATCTTGAAATTGTACTTATGGTCTTGTCATTATGTGTCAAAATATTGAAAACAGCAGTCTATTTGTTTGTGACTAGGGTTGTAACGTAAGTGATTTTTGATACCAGTTCCACATTAAATGTTTCTTCCTTTTTATTGAAATTTCCTAAAAATGTTAGCTTCCCTAGTCATCAGATATTTACTATACGTATACAAATAATGTAAATTCAAATGCCAAACTGTCTTTCTACCCAGTGGCGTGCCTACAGTTTCTGCCGTACGCATGCTGGATAATTAAGGTTGCACTAAATTACAAATAATACATCTTACCCCGATGTTTCTTTTCCCCAGTGCTTCTTAATTTCTTCAGACTTAGATTTTGGATTGAAACAATAAAACCTTCACACACTTAAGATCCTCACAAGGCACAACAATATTTTCACCGGAATTAATTTTATATACTATCAAAAAAGGTGGACAAAAAAAGACAAAAATAAAAAAGCAAAATTAATAATCTAATGATTATTAATTTTTAATTAAAAAACAAAATTAACAATCTTTATAAAATAACAAAATTAATATTATCTTGGTTTTGCAAAAAAGTGGGTTCGATCGCAAACAAGGAATAAGTCAATTATTCTGTTATTCGAATAAAACGCACCTGACGCGACAGTTTATTGAAAAAACAATCGGTCATTCATACAACTGTAAATGGCTCCAGTCTGGAATCGTAAAATTGAAAAGCTAAGCATATGGTGATATTATTATCATGTGTACTCCCAAGCACAATCTGTAATAATATTGTGTTCATTTATAATGACAAAAGAGCTTAACCGACTATATTCATACAAGCTTACAGAGATCAAGCTTTTTTCATACGTTAAACAAAGACAGGGATACATTTCTCAATAACGGTTGCGTAACAGAGTTTACTTCATCAATGCCTAATAATAATAATAACCTACTGCCACACACAGATGGCAGCAGCACGATTTTTGATGGGGGGAAATTTAAAAAGACGAATGACTTTAAATGTCTGTAATCTACCCAAAAATATTCATTATTTGCATTTCTGAGGGTACGCATGCTTAGCTTTTTAGCTTGTATGATAGTCACGTCACTGTTTCTACCTGAGTTTATAATTATCTTTCTTGGTTTAAAATTATGAAACAACCGGGCCAAAATATATATAACTGTCTTAATATTTATAATTGTCTATCTATAATAGTTTTCAAAAGACACTTCTGTTCACAATAAAACCCACAGTATTATTTCCATTTAATAGAAATTCTCCTTTGGTAATAAAAACATGAGGATTTGTTTCTGGCGTTTTTATTAGTTTTGGCACAGTATTGTAAGAAAATAGATTGCAATTGCCATCTTCATGCATCAGGTCTCCTACCAGACATGTACATACATAGAAATTGTGTTAAGTTGAGCATTTTTTCAACGAAGTATGCATATTTCAAAGTGTCAAAAACTTGTGATGTCTTGCGGTTGTTGCTAGAGCAAAGGCTAATGTTTTATTGGTTGCTAAGCATCCTTGTTGCATAGAAGTGTGACATTTGCCAGCTAAGAATAAATAAAATTTAAACATCCATGCAAAAATTGGACACCAATAGTAACAGTATTACAGTTTCAAAACTTTTATCATACTAAAGATGTTAATGGTATTGCATATTCTACTTATTTAATATTTAACATGTAAAATTAGTTTTTTTCTTGGCAAGCAAACATCACAGGTCTATGTATCTAGGGTTCTGGACACCTGATAACAAAATATTATTTTGCCTTTTTCCCAGCTTCTCGGCCATGTGACATCACAATTTTATTGTTGACAGAATTGTGCCAAGGCAATTGTAAAATGTAAAAATATTCAACCCACCATGAAGTCTATGTTAATTGTGTAGTAAGAGTAAAAAATCTTAGTGCCTTAAATTACTAAATTAATGTTGTATTTGGCTTCATTATGTTTTTCTTGTGATTTAATTAGATTTTCTATTTCAAGGTGATGCTTATAGATTTTTCTTTCAGTAGCATAAACTTAATTTTTATACTTAAATTCACTCTGAGGAATGACTGGCAGAATATATGCTGTTGAAATAAATCCATAAAACTATTCAAAGGATTGCTTGTAGAACTTCTAATTTAGAAGTAAACAAAATTTTGGTTAAAAAATCTTGCTTTTAGGATTTATAAGAAAGACAATGGATTGATCATATATATTTCAACAGTTCAAATGAAGCCAGACATTGCAGCAGACTTGAAAATGAAATATAAATTGTGGTTCGTCTATAAACAAGCAGATGGCACTGCTATCTTATCTTACCCCCGTTAAGTAATATTGTAAACTTTATGTACAGTTTATGGTAATACTTAGGGAAGTTTATTTGCTCAATCCTACTTTTGTGTTCCTATACTAACTGTTGTGAAAACATGTCTGCTTTGACATTGCAGGTCAATCAATAGATAGTAAGTGTTACTTTTAAAAGTATTACAATAAATGCATATATTTATGTTGGACAACTTTTGTTTGTAAAAGCAACTTTAGAAATCTTTTCCGTACTTTTCAGACTAAGCTAACAAACAAAATTTCTACCACCCCTAAAAATGCTTCAAAAGAGATTAGTGATAACATATTTTTCTAATTAAACATTGAATGGTTAAGGTCACTTTGCTATAGATTTCTATACTAAATAATTAAATTCAGATTCTTTTCAACTTGATTTCAATTGAAAAATAAAAAGTAATTTCTGTTTTAATTCCATACTTGAATATTCACAAATGTTTTGGCTTTATTAGTTATTCAGTAGAAATGGTAAATTGTGCTTATTTTAGCCGCATAAATATATTAATGAAGATTTCTGATTTTGCACATCAAGAGCAATATTTATTTTGTGATTAGATTATATTGATGATGAAAGTATTATATTCTAGATTTATTGTAAGCCATACCTGATTTGAAGGATTTCTTAACTAACTTTATGTGTTAAAAATACATTATTTTTGTGCAGTCATTAGTTATTTTAAATTTGTATCACATAAATACAAAGCTCTTTTCAAAATTATTTCTTAGTTTTTGGGGTAGATTACCTTCAAAATGGTTTGTGATTGGGAGTAAGATGAATAAATTATTGCATAGGGTGAAACAACGTTTCTAATATTTTTGCAAAATTTAACTTAAAAAAAAAAAAAAAAAAAAACACTTAACTTTTCCTGACAAGATTTAAATTTAAAACAGAAGGATTAAAAATACACAATTTTGTACTTAATCATAGTAGTTTTTGAAACCTGATTCTCTTTTCAGTTTGCATATTTTATGCTCACTGAAATAAAGGGTTCCAGACTAAATTATTGTAGTTTTGTAGAAAAAATTGTGTTTTTTATATCCTCAATTATATCTCATAGATAATTAGTTTATTTCTCGATAAAAAACACAATGTGAAAAATTGTAGTACATTTAGCAACAACAAAAACTCCTCTTATTATATCACAGATTTATGAATAGATAAAAAAGGAGATTTGAATTTCATTGAAAACAATTTCTTTCAACATTTGTTTTCACTCTACCTACATTCCTTATTGTTTTCTTGTCATTATTTTATTTAAATAATTATAAAAGGCTTCTTAGTAATATTCTTTAATTTTTTTAAACATTTTATGTTGTGTGTACTTTCTGTTGTCCATTTATTGAAAAATAAACACAATATTCAGTGAAAAATTGATTTTTATTTAATTAAAAATATAAGTAAAATGATCAACAATATCATGATCGCAGATAACATTATATTTTAGACCTATAAATAGTATTACATGTGAATAATATCCATTTCCTATAAATTTATCTTCATTCAGGCATCGAAATATAAAAATGTGTTAGGGGGAACCTGGACAATTTTTCATTTTATGAAAATGATATTAAGTGGTTTGTATTGAAGGATATTTATCCTTTGAATGTATTTATATTTTTCTAAGGGTACATAAATATAAAGTCTGGACTACAAATTATGGGGCTGTTTATTATATGGTGTAAATTAAGATTGATTTATGAAATAAATAAGTTAACAAGTTCATGAAAGATATGGCAGCTGAACACCCTAAATATCTTAAAACTAATGAAATGTGATGACTTAACGAACACCATTCTGGCAAACAAAATTGATGCATTAAAAGTCAAAGATTTTTTGGTCTCCTGTGCAACCAAAAATGGGGGAGTTTTACCTACCATTAAAACTCTTATTATGTTTCTATAGATGTCTGGAGTCCATATTATGAGAGAAACAATCACTTTTCCCCTTTTATGTGGTTTTTTAGTCTATTCCTGGGTCTTTGATTTGCACTTTTTTACACTTTAGGCACTTTTCTACTCTATGGTCGCTTTTTCCCCATTTCCTGTTCCCTATTTCCAGTTTCCCCATATCCCGGTCGCAATTTGTCATAAAGCTCATAATACACCAGGTAGGGGTTACCTGGACTCCAGACATCTATAGAAACATAATAAGAGTTTTAATGGTAGGTAAAACTCCCCCATTATGTGTTCTGAGAGATGTCTGGAGTCCATATTATGAGAGATCTGTCTATTATCTCCTGGTGACCGGGGACGTCTTTATTTGATATTAACTGGTTGAAATAGGGAAAGATCTTCTGGAGCTGTATGTTTCAACATCTCTTTCTGATAGTATTTTCTGAAAGTGTTTTCCTTTTTCCAGTTGCCTCTTTCCAGTATGTTATCTATTAGATTAAGTGATGCGACCGCTGAACGTGTGCTGCCGGGAGTGGCCTCTACTCCTGCTGATTTTAGCGTGTTCTTTACCCATCCTCCTATGATTGTTCTTGCAGCTGCCTTCACTTGTACTCGGGTGCTGATGAACAGGTTATAAAGATTTTGTCCTGATCTCCTTTCGCGTGATAGTTCAATCAGCTTCCTTATCCAGAAGACTGGGTTGACGTTGTGTTCCTTGGATTCCAGAAGTCTCCGATTAGATTGTCGGTGTTTGAGGGTATCTGTTTTTGATCTAAAGAATGGAATTAACACAATTGATGTGCCTTCGTCGAGAATGTTTCCTTCTGTGATATTTAGCAAGGTCAGATCGTGTACTCTTCTTCCTGAAGATAACAGAAGTAAGATTGCCGTTCTACACGCAACTCCATAGAGAGAATCTGATCGAGGAGTGTTCCTGACTAGCCAGTCTCTCACTATCTGCCGATTCCACACAGGGGACTTAGGAGGGTTGATCTTTACCATTGCTAGTGCTTTTAATGTTTTTAAATTTAATTTCACTAGGAAATCTGAGCTGAGATTATTTTCCATCATTGCGTTGCAGAAGGTTACGATGGCTGACTTGTGTACCAGCATAGTCCTGTATGATAGTTTTTCGTTAATGAACAGTTGCGCTAGATACCTTGCCAATTGATTAGGAGATGGTGTGTTGGGATGGGTATTATTCGCCAGTATCCAGCGGCACCATCTTTGCCAAGCAGGTTTATATGTGTTGAGTGGGGAAGCTCGCCATCCTGACAGGAACAGTCTTTTCTCTTCCGCGTTCCAGGAATTTAAGATACTGTCCCCAGTCCCAATTTTCCACACTTCCATTTCCAGATCCTGAATCCTGGGTGGTGGATTGCCTGTTGATGTGTTGATTAGTACTGACACCAGGTTCGGTATTTGCATCGGAGGTACGAGTGATCGACGAATTAAGTCTGGACGCCAGAAGACCCTCTGCCACCTCGGGACCACGAGTAGGTAAGTTCCGGTCGCCCCGTTTAGGTGCCTCAGGATCCTCGGTATAAGGTTTGGCGGAGGAAATATCCGACCCACATTGTAGAGCCAGTGCCGACTGAAGGCGTTTTGAAAGATTGCGCATGAGTCTGTGGAGTCTCTGGACACGTAAGTTGAACTCATGTGTGCCCTGGTGGATGCGAACAGGTCTATATCTGGTACTCCGAAATGATTGAAAATGGCCTTCGTTGCTGTTGGTAAGAGATGCCACTCTGGAGGGGATCTTCCTCTTGATAGGTGATCCGCGTCTCCGTATCTTCCCGGTAGGTACTGCGCTGTTAGCGAGATTTCCCATTGGTCTGCCAGAGTCAACAGATCTCGAGTAAGATTTAGGAGTGTTTTGGATCTGGTGCCCCCTTCCTTGCGGATGTAGGCGACTACTGTCGTGTTGTCTGATTGTACCAGAATTTCGGAGCCGGAAAGGTCGTGCGCTGTGCGTTGCAGGGTTGCAAAAACAGCGAACAACTCTTTTCGGTTGGAGTGCTACTTCTTTTGTTGAACGGTCCACTGTCCTGACAGCATCAAGTCGTCCAGAGTTGCTCCCCAAGCTAAGTCTGACGCATCTGTTGTCAAGAAATGTCCGAAGGTTTCCCTGTGGATGGAACTTGATTCGTTCGCATTCCCTATCCACCACTCTATTTCTTGTAAGCTGTCCTCGGTCATTTGTATGGACCCTCTTGGTGACAGGTGCTTCAGCGGCTTGCTCGCTATCTGCAATTGTCTGCAGTGGAGGCGACCATGAAGCTGGCAAAGTTTAGTCTTCCTAGGAGACTTTCCGCCAGTTTTAAGGACCATTTTCGAGAAGTCAGTATTGCTCGAAGTGAGTGGCACAATGCCTCTTGCTTCCGGTAAGAAAGACCTACTTGGTGACAGGTGCTTCAGTGGCATGCTCGCTATCTGCAATTGTCTGCAGTGGAGGCGACCATGAAGCTGGCAAAGTTTAGTCTTCCTGGGAGACTTTCCGCCAGTTTTAAGGACCATTTTCGAGAAGTCAGTATTGCTCGAAGTGAGTGGCACAATGCCTCTTGCTTCCGGTAAGAAAGGAATTTGCAATTGTTGTGCGTGTCCCAAACGATTCCCAAGTACTCTAATTGTTGAGTGGGGAAGAGCACTGACTTCTGGAGATTTACATACCACCCCAGAGATTGTAGGATATCTACTGCTAGATGCGATTGCCGACAAAGATCGTCCTTGGATTGGCTCGCAAGGAGGAAGTCGTCGAGATAAACGATTGTCCGAATACCTCGTCGCCTCTGTAGTTGTGCTACCCAATTTGTAAGGGTTGCAAACATTCTGGGGGCAGATGAAAGGCCAAAGGGCAGACTTGTCATCTGAAGTAATTCTCCTCGATAGACCAGTCGCAACAATCTCCAATGTTTCTGTGCACTTGGGAGATGAAAGAAGGCTTGCGATAGGTCTATTTTCGACAACCAATTGTTTGGCTGCAGAAACTCTGGCACTTTGTAGTGGCTATGAGTTTGAACGGAACCGGGTCCAGAAAGAAGTTTAACGATTTCAGGTTGAAAATCATTCTCGAGGAACGGTCCGATTTGGGTGTTAGGAACATTTTTGATAAGAAGCTGGGAGATGACTCCGCGGCCTCTATAACGCCGAATTCGGTCATTTCCTTTATTTGAGAGTCCATTTCGGGTGAAGGACTCGTCTGGTATAGCATTAAGGTCTTTTTGTGTGGTAATATCAGAGGGGAAATTGAGATGAAAGGTATTCTTACTCCGATTATCATCTTCAGGATGTGGTTTGGTGCTCCGAGTGACGTCCAAACCTGTAGGGAGGACTTCAAGCATCCTCTGCGAAATGGTTTCTTGTCATTTTCGTGGATGCCTCCGTCTGTCTCCTTTGAGATTTCCTGACCGTGTGTTATTCCCTGCCCTTTTTCCTCTTGAAGAGAAATTTGGAGCGTCTCTAAGGCCTCGATTGCTTTCCGCAGTGGGTCGTTGCTGCCCTCTAAAAAACTGATTCCTTTTCTGTACTGGAACGTGCGGTTTCGATGAGGTGCTGGGTTGAGGGCACTGGGTCTTCACTGACAATTTGTCGGTGGTCCCCACTCTAGAGAAAAAAGACGTGAGACTGTCTTTGCCAAACAAGTGTTCGGTACTCGGCGGGAATTTGTTTAACCCCTCTCACATGCTCTTCCTTAACATGCCCTAGCACAGCTTTCCTGCGGAACTGGAGGGCCTCTGTCCGCCTCCCCCATACCGTCTGGAGGATGTCTTCCGAGACTTTCTGGTATGGCGAGTCCAGAGCGAACAGCGTTTTGACCTTTTCGAAAAGGGCTTTCCTCGCCAAGGTCGTGTCGCTCCGGGCTCCCCAGTTGACCAAGGTCTGAAGCCCAGACTGGAACTCCTCTTTCTGGATGAGGAGGGCGTGGGACATGGCTGCAAACGACCGCTCGCCTGAATAGGGGAGCTTACGTCGCACTGGCGAAGTTCATCGTTCACTGCCAGGTCGACGAACGCCGGTTCTGCCAGGTACTTTTTCTGTACCTCGGCGTACCTTACTCCGGCCCAGTTTTCACTGTCGAAGTGCTGGAGCCTTTGGAGCGCTTCGACCCTGTTGCTCTTGGCCTTGGGGTGAGCTGGTTCTTCCACCGTTGTGGCGGCTTCCTGGAAGCTCAGCAGTAGCTCTTCCTGGGCCTCCTCATTCTCTTCCAGTCCCGAAGGTTGTTAGAGGAAGTTGCTGGAAGAGTTTCCTGCCACCGATTCAACGAGATTTCCCATAGAACTGGCGGGCCAGTCACCGAAAACTGCGTTCGTCAGCATCACGATGTGGGAAACCAGATAATCTATCCTTGGGTCCAAGACAACCCTCAGCCGTTTCTGACGCCGCGGCGGTGAACCTGATTCCGAAGTGTCGTATCCGCGTTTTAGTGACGCATCACCTGAATCCTGTGAGATTTCGTCGAGAGGTTGCCCTTTATTGTTATCACAACTCATAACATTGATTTTGATGTTATATAAAGTAAAAACTCCGTTAAAATAACGAAAAACGTTTTTCGTAAATATGACAGCGTGGCATAACCAACAAAAATACGTATGCGAACTTTTAACCACCACAATATCACCTGTTTTAGTTTTTAATTGTTCACAAGGACACAAGATGGTAAAATAACACTCTTTTAAATGTTTTTGCCCAGGAATATTGTCAATTCACTCAAATTTTCGAAGGTAAAATCAACTGACATGTGACCACAAGGGGAAAATGACGCTTTATGACAAATTGCGACCGGGATATGGGGAAACTGGAAATAGGGAACAGGAAATGGGGAAAAAGCGACCATAGAGTAGAAAAGTGCCTAAAGTGTAAAAAAGTGCAAATCAAAGACCCAGGAATAGACTAAAAAACCACATAAAAGGGGAAAAGTGATTGTTTCTCTCATAATATGGACTCCAGACATCTCTCAGAACACATAATGTAATCTATTGTTGACTGCAATTTTATGTACCAAGAAAAGCTTGGAACAATATCAATTCGACCACTAGGTATATCAAAGTGAGACATCCTTTTCCGATGAATTTAAATTAGCTGCTGTCTTTTGAATGTTGACAAAATAAATAAAACTAATATTTGACAAATTGTTCATTTAAGAATTAACTATTATATACACCACTATACTCAATGTTTCATGGTCGGATTAAATAAGCTGAGTATTCCAGTTTATCCTTGCTCAACATGCAACAAGGGCCTTCAGAGGATCAATAAAACATAATGAATAGGGAAGTTCTTCAGTTGACAATTTGTCAAAAATTCATTTGAAATTTATTTTGTAAATGTTGATGGTAGATTTATTTTTAATCATTTTCTTACCTCATCGCCAGCTACACTTTTGATAAATCTTATACTTTTAATGAGTGCTTCAAGTAGGAAATTTTTTAGACCCAGATTCTTACATAATTATCCCAAGAACAAGTTGCAACAGCCATACCGTTGCCAGCCACAGATAAAGAAGTGATTCGGTTTTCATGTCCATTCAATGTTCCTAAAATGAGAAACATTTTTTTTAAATACAATACTGGATCTGTCCTGGCCGAATTAAACGCAAAACACAACTAAGCTACACATGTATCACAATCGGCTTGCCGCACTATCCCCGAATGGATCGCATGTGGCGAGTGGAACCTATTTAATTTTACAGGTAAGGGTCTGGCTTTATGCCAGCCACTTCAGTTGGAGTGGGGGTTTCCCAAATCTAGAAGGGGTTGGCACTCATTTCCTGTGAAGGCTGAGTAAACCTTGCTGGTATTTGTTTTGGGTTTGAAATAAACACCAAAATGGGGGAGTTTTACCTACCATTAAAACTCTTATTATGTTTCTATAGATGTCTGGAGTCCATATTATGAGAGAAACAATCACTTTTCCCCTTTTATGTGGTTTTTTAGTCTATTCCTGGGTCTTTGATTTGCACTTTTTTTACACTTTAGGCACTTTCTACTCTATGGTCGCTTTTTCCCCATTTCCAGTTTCCCCATAACCCGGTCGCAATTTTTCATAAAGCTCATAATACACCAGGTAGGGGTTACCTGGACTCCAGACATCTATAGAAACATAATAAGAGTTTTAATGGTAGGTAAAACTCCCCCATTATGTGTTCTGAGAGATGTCTGGAGTCCATATTATGAGAGATCTGTCTATTATCTCCTGGTGACCGGGGACGTCTTTATTTGATATTAACTGGTTGAAATAGGGAAAGATCTTCTGGAGCTGTATGTTTCAACATCTCTTTCTGATAGTATTTTCTGAAAGTGTTTTCCTTTTTCCAGTTGCCTCTTTCCAGTATGTTATCTATTGGATTAAGTGATGCGACCGCTGAACGTGTGCTGCCGGGAGTGGCCTCTACTCCTGCTGATTTTAGCGTGTTCTTTACCCATCCTCCTATGATTGTTCTTGCAGCTGCCTTCACTTGTACTCGGGTGCTGATGAACAGGTTATAAAGATTTTGTCCTGATCTCCTTTCGCGTGATAGTTCAATCAGCTTCCTTATCCAGAAGACTGGGTTGACGTTGTGTTCCTTGGATTCCAGAAGTCTCCGATTAGATTGTCGGTGTTTGAGGGTATCTGTTTTTGATCTAAAGAATGGAATTAACACAATTGATGTGCCTTCGTCGAGAATGTTTCCTTCTGTGATATTTAGCAAGGTCAGATCGTGTACTCTTCTTCCTGAAGATAACAGAAGTAAGATTGCCGTTCTACACGCAACTTCATAGAGAGAATCTGATCGAGGAGTGTTCCTGACTAGCCAGTCTCTCACTATCTGCCGATTCCACACAGGGGACTTAGGAGGGTTGATCTTTACCATTGCTAGTGCTTTTAATGTTTTTAAATTTAATTTCACTAGGAAATCTGAGCTGAGATTCTTTTCCATCATTGCGTTGCAGAAGGTTACGATGGCTGACTTGTGTACCAGCATAGTCCTGTATGATAGTTTTTCGTTAATGAACAGTTGCGCTAGATACCTTGCCAATTGATTAGGAGATGGTGTGTTGGGATGGGTATTATTCGCCAGTATCCAGCGGCACCATCTTTGCCAAGCAGGTTTATATGTGTTGAGTGGGGAAGCTCGCCATCCTGACAGGAACAGTCTTTTCTCTTCCGCGTTCCAGGAATTTAAGATACTGTCCCCAGTCCCAATTTTCCACACTTCCATTTCCAGATCCTGAATCCTGGGTGGTGGATTGCCTGTTGATGTGTTGATTAGTACTGACACCAGGTTCGGTATTTGCATCGGAGGTACGAGTGATCGACGAATTAAGTCTGGACGCCAGAAGACCCTCTGCCACCTCGGGACCACGAGTAGGTAAGTTCCGGTCGCCCCGTTTAGGTGCCTCAGGATCCTCGGTATAAGGTTTGGCGGAGGAAATATCCGACCCACATTGTAGAGCCAGTGCCGACTGAAGGCGTTTTGAAAGATTGCGCATGAGTCTGTGGAGTCTCTGGACACGTAAGTTGAACTCATGTGTGCCATGGTGGATGCGAACAGGTCTATATCTGGTGCTCCGAAATGATTGAAAATGGCCTTCGTTGCTGTTGGTAAGAGATGCCACTCTGGAGGGGATCTTCCTCTTGATAGGTGATCCGCGTCTCCGTATCTTCCCGGTAGGTACTGCGCTGTTAGCGAGATTTCCCATTGGTCTGCCAGAGTCAACAGATCTCGGGTAAGATTTAGGAGTGTTTTGGATCTGGTGCCCCCTTCCTTGCGGATGTAGGCGACTACTGTCTTGTTGTCTGATTGTACCAGAATTTCGGAGCCGGAAAGGTCGTGCGCTGTGCGTTGCAGGGTTGCAAAAACAGCGAACAACTCTTTTCGGTTGGAGTGCTACTTCTTTTGTTGAACGGTCCACTGCCCTGACAGCATCAAGTCGTCCAGAGTTGCTCCCCAAGCTAAGTCTGACGCATCTGTTGTCAAGAAATGTCCGAAGGTTTCCCTGTGGATGGAACTTGATTCGTTCGCATTCCCTATCCACCACTCTATTTCTTGTAAGCTGTCCTCGGTCATTTGTATGGACCCTCTTGGTGACAGGTGCTTCAGTGGCTTGCTCGCTATCTGCAATTGTCTGCAGTGGAGGCGACCATGAAGCTGGCAAAGTTTAGTCTTCCTAGGAGACTTTCCGCCAGTTTTAAGGACCATTTTCGAGAAGTCAGTATTGCTCGAAGTGAGTGGCACAATGCCTCTTGCTTCCGGTAAGAAAGACCTACTTGGTGACAGGTGCTTCAGTGGCCTGCTCGCTATCTGCAATTGTCTGCAGTGGAGGCGACCATGAAGCTGGCAAAGTTTAGTCTTCCTAGGAGACTTTCCGCCAGTTTTAAGGACCATTTTCGAGAAGTCAGTATTGCTCGAAGTGAGTGGCACAATGCCTCTTGCTTCCGGTAAGAAAGGAATTTGCAATTGTTGTGCGTGTCCCAAACGATTCCCAAGTACTCTAATTGTTGAGTGGGGAAGAGCACTGACTTCTGGAGATTTACATACCACCCCAGAGATTGTAGGATATCTACTGCTAGATGCGATTGCCGACAAAGATCGTCCTTGGATTGGCTCGCAAGGAGGAAGTCGTCGAGATAAACGATTGTCCGAATACCTCGTCGCCTCAGTAGTTGGGCTACCCAATTTGTAAGGGGTTGCAAACATTCTGGGGGCAGATGAAAGGCCAAAGGGCAGACTTGTCATCTGAAGTAATTCTCCTCGATAGACCAGTCGCAAAAATCTCCAATGTTTCTGTGCACTTGGGAGATGAAAGAAGGCTTGCGATAGGTCTATTTTCGACAACCAATTGTTTGGCTGCAGAAACTCTGGCACTTTGTAGTGGCTATGAGTTTGAACGGAACCGGGTCCAGGAAGAAGTTTAACGATTTCAGGTTGAAAATCATTCTCGAGGAACGGTCCGATTTGGGTGTTAGGAACATTTTTGATAAGAAGCTGGGAGATGACTCCGCGGCCTCTATAACGCCGAATTCGGTCATTTCCTTTATTTGAGAGTCCATTTCGGGTGAAGGACTCGTCTGGTATAGCATTAAGGTCTTTTTGTGTGGTAATATCAGAGGGGGAATTGAGATGAAAGGTATTCTTACTCCGATTATCATCTTCAGGATGTGGTTTGGTGCTCCGAGTGACGTCCAAACCTGTAGGGAGGACTTCAAGCATCCTCTGCGAAATGGTTTCTTGTCATTTTCGTGGATGCCTCCTTCTGTCTCCTTTGAGATTTCCTGACCGTGTGTTATTCCCTGCCCTTTTTCCTCTTGAAGAGAATTTGGAGCGTCTCTAAGGCCTCGATTGCTTTCCGCAGTGGGTCGTTGCTGCCCTCTAAAAAACTGGTTCGGTTTCGATGAGGTGCTGGGTTGAGGGCACTGGGTCTTCACTGACAATTTGTCGGTGGTCCCCACTCTAGAGAAAAAAGACGTGAGAAACAAGTGTTCGGTACTCGGCGGGAATTTGTTTAACCCCTCTCACATGCTCTTCCTTAACATGCCCTAGCACAGCTTTCCTGCGGAACTGGAGGGCCTCTGTCCGCCTCCCCCATACCGTCTGGAGGATGTCTTCCGAGACTTTCTGGTATGGCGAGTCCAGAGCGAACAGCGTTTTGACCTTTTCGAAAAGGGCTTTCCTCGCCAAGGTCGTGTCGCTCCGGGCTCCCCAGTTGACCAAGGTCTGAAGCCCAGACTGGAACTCCTCTTTCTGGATGAGGAGGGCGTGGGACATGGCTGCAAACGACCGCTCGCCTGAATAGGGGAGCTTACGTCGCACTGGCGAAGTTCATCGTTCACTGCCAGGTCGACGAACGCCGGTTCTGCCAGGTACTTTTTCTGTACCTCGGCGTACCTTACTCCGGCCCAGTTTTCACTGTCGAAGTGCTGGAGCCTTTGGAGCGCTTCGACCCTGTTGCTCTTGGCCTTGGGGTGAGCTGGTTCTTCCACCGTTGTGGCGGCTTCCTGGAAGCTCAGCAGTAGCTCTTCCTGGGCCTCCTCATTCTCTTCCAGTCCCGAAGGTTGTTAGAGGAAGTTGCTGGAAGAGTTTCCTGCCGCCGATTCAACGAGATTTCCCATAGAACTGGCGGGCCAGTCACCGAAAACTGCGTTCGTCAGCATCACGATGTGGGAAACCAGATAATCTATCCTTGGGTCCAAGACAACCCTCAGCCGTTTCTGACGCCGCGGCGGTGAACCTGATTCCGAAGTGTCATATCCGCGTTTTAGTGACGCATCACCTGAATCCTGTGAGATTTCGTCGAGAGGTTGCCCTTTATTGTTATCACAACTCATAACATTGATTTTGATGTTATATAAAGTAAAAACTCCGTTAAAATAACGAAAAACGTTTTTCGTAAATATGACAGCGTGGCATAACCAACAAAAATACGTATGCGAACTTTTAACCACCACAATATCACCTGTTTTAGTTTTTAATTGTTCACAAGGACACAAGATGGTAAAATAACACTCTTTTAAATGTTTTTGCCCAGGAATATTGTCAATTTCACTCAAATTTTCGAAGGAAAAATCAACTGACATGTGACCACAAGGGGAAAATGACGCTTTATGAAAAATTGCGACCGGGTTATGGGGAAACTGGAAATGGGGAAAAAGCGACCATAGAGTAGAAAGTGCCTAAAGTGTAAAAAAAGTGCAAATCAAAGACCCAGGAATAGACTAAAAAACCACATAAAAGGGGAAAAGTGATTGTTTCTCTCATAATATGGACTCCAGACATCTCTCAGAACACATAATGGGAAATTAATTCTGACACCCTCGGTGGGAATCGAACCCGAGCTCTCGGCATGGAATGTAATTCTGTATTCTGAGCGGTAACCCATCCAAGTACTGTCCGCGCCATGGACATACACCCTCAAATGGACATACACCCTGCAACTCTTGCCAACAGGGGTGACATTGGCAAAGTGAACCATCGTGGTCAGCCGCATACCAACCTGTAAGTCAAGGAACTAGGTAAAACTGAATAAGGGGCATATTAAGCAAACATGGGTTTCTCAGATAAATGCATCTTTTCCTCTATTTTATACGAGAAATAACACTAAAAAAGTGTAGAAATCGTTTGATTAGTTCACTTACTATGAGAAGCTACACCAAATAAAATGTTTTATCCGCGATCTATTACTCAGTTTAAGCTTTAAAGTGGCGATATTTTGATAATTTTACACCCGTTTAACCTCATCAACAACATCCAGCTTTACAAAAACTGGATCTTGCTTGAGAATGGACTCGGAACATTTGGAACTTTTTTTCATCGGGCAAACGTCAGTCTTGTATGGGACTGCCGTCGTATGTACATTCAGTAACTACCTAACATTACAGATATTGCCTTTGTCAAATCATATGCTGAATTAATTGGCACTGTCTATGTGGGACTTGCACAATATTTCAGATTTTGCTAAGAAAAAATATTTTAAATTACTTTTTTACAAAATATTTATATAAATATTAAAAAGTATGTATTTAATTATAAATCAAAACTGCCGAATACAGAAAAGAATAGAGTGTACAAAATAAAATGTAACGATTGCGAAATGTTTTATATATTGTTACGAAATTAGGGTTCAATTGTCTTCAAATTAAAAATACACAGGTCTTCTTCAATAGTTATTTATTTTACACAGTTACAAAATTTATTTTCACACTACTTTCTCGATTATTCCACTTGGTTTTGGTTCACTGATCAGATGACTTCGATGTGTTTGTAAGTCTCTATGATACTGGCCCGCTCTGCAGGCCATTCGCACCTTTATACTCTTCAGAGCAGTATGATCCAGAACTAAAGTCGCCAGACGGTTCCAGAGTAATTATTACTTCTCGACGCTTCACGTACTACCTAGAGATACAACCAAAATCCTACCTACAAATGTAACACAGTATTCCTATAATTATAACAAATACCTACTTAGCCTAGAGAATTCTACACTTATACATAATTATCGATCTTACCTACCAATACTTTTGAGGATTCTTATAACTATAACTACCCATACTTATTTCAATATTTATATTTACATAACACTACCCCCCACCTAGACTGTTTCGTCCCGGAACAGTCTTGACTCTGTGTAGGTAGGGGCATGCTGATCCACGTCGACACCCTGTGGTCAGGAAGAAGTGGCAGTCCACGGATTTCTCCCCACTGGCTCTCGGCTGCGCTTGCTCGCAGCACACCATGACGCTGATGCCGACTCCCGAGAACACTGCTTCAATCATACTCCGGATTATCCGCCAGTCTCGATTAGCGCGGCCGCCACCCATCTTCGGTATTGCCAGACGCGCCTGCTGATCCTCCAACATGTAGTCACGCAGCTCAACAAGGCCGTCCCACAATGCCTTGTAGTCCTCTTCCAGGTTGCTGGAATCCGGGACAACCAGGCAGTATGCTTGTTGACGCCCCTTCGGTAGTCTCAGAGCTCTTCCTTGCGGGCTGCTCGAGGGTTGCGGTTCTCCGAATTTGTATCGGAAGACCCGTGCAATTCCTCTAGACATATCTAGATCTTCCGGTACACTGCATGCCAGTGTGTGGTCCCTAGTGACCTCAAATAAGTCCTTGTGGACTTCTGTGGTCACTCCATGGCGAAACTTCTGCCCTGCCTTCGCGTTCTCCCAAAACGTCTCAAAGGCTGGTGATCTTTCGGATGCGACGCACTGTCGTACTTTTTGGGCTGGTTGGTCATCATTATCGCCTAGGTATGGTGAGAGGCGATTGTAGTGCACGACCCTTGGTTTTCCGTTTGGTCTCTTTTTTATGCGGTAGACCACATCGTTGATGCGCTCCAAGATCTCGTACGGCCCGTCCCAGGAACGCTGAAGTTTCGGACAGTATCCTTGGCGCCTCTTGGGGTCAAAAAGCCACACCCAGTCACCAGCTTTGTACCCCATGCTGTCAGCTCTGGTGTCATAGCGCTCCTTCATTTGATCGCTGGCTTCCCCGATGTTCATGCGGACCTGATCATGGATGTCATCCAGCCTCCTGCGAAGGTCGGTCACATAGTCTTCTCCGGCTAGGTCTTCACCTGGTTTGCAGCCAAATTTGAGATCACAAGGAAGTCGCATTTCTCGCCCAAACAGTATGCTGCTGGGAGTCTTCTTCGTCGTTTCCTGAACAGCCGACCGGTAAGCCAATAAGAACAAAGGCAGATGTCGGTCCCAGTCCCGCTGATGGCTGGACACTACTTTGGCTAAGTACCTCCCCACGGTACGGTTCATCCTTTCCACCATTCCATCAGACTGTGGATGTAGCGCAGTGGTCCTGGTCTTGTAGATCCCTAGCCGCTCACACATTTGCTGGAAGATAGCAGCTTCAAAGTTCCTTCCCTGATCAGAATGTAATTCCAGGGGTACGCCAAACCTGCTGATAAATTCGGTAACTAGAACTTCAGTCACGGTTACGGCCTCTTGGTTAGGGATTGAGTAAGCTTCCACCCACTTGCTGAAGTAATCCATCACCACCATGATGTACTTGTTACCCTTCTCAGTTGTAGGAAATGGGCCAGCTATGTCGATGGCAATTCTTTCAAAGGGGCTGCCAACATTGTACTGACGCATTGGTGCTCGCCTTTTCCTTTGCGGTCCATTGGCCGTTGCACAGGTTACACATTTTCGACACCAATCTTTGACGTCTTCGCTGCAGTTGATCCAGTAAAATCGCTCTTTCACTTTCTCCAGCGTCTTCTTAACGCCTAGATGTCCTCCAGAAGTTCCTCCATGCAGCAGTCCAAGGATTTCCGGTACTCGGCTCCTCGGAACGAGGGTTTGCTTTCTTCTAAGTGTGCCGTCTTCCTTCTCGATTTTTCGTTTCAGAAACCCTCCTTCTATCACTATGGATCCCCATTGAGCCCAATAAGCCTTGACAGTTGGTGATAAGGGGGCGAGTTTTTCCCAGGTTGGCCTTTCTCCTTCTCGCGCCCATTCCATCACATACTTCAAGTCCGGATCATTCAGTTGGTCTTGCGCCAATTTTTCATCTTGCCAGTCCTCATCTTCGGTGGTCGTCCTTTGGACAATTGCTACCTTGTCCTCCATCTTGCTGCAATGTTTGCAGTCACTGGCGCATGGTCGTCTGGATAATGCATCCGCATTTCGATGAAGCGTGCCAGGTCTATGTTCGGAGTCATAATCATACTCCTGGAGCCTTTCAATCCATCTAGCCACTTGCCCTTCTGGGTTTTTGAATTTCAGAAGCCAAACCAGTGCAGCATGATCAGTCCGTAGTGTGAATTTTCTCCCGTACAAGTATTTGCGGAAGTGTTCCACTGATTTTATCACGGCAAGAAGCTCTCGTCTGGTCACGCAATAATTTCGTTCTGGCTTGGAAAGCACTTTACTGAAGTAACCCAGAACAGTCTCATGCCCATCCTGTATTTGGGAAAGGACGCCTCCTATCCCCACATTACTAGCGTCGGTATCCAGGATGAACTTTCCATCTTTTCGTGGGTAGCTCAAGATGGGGGCACTTGTTAATCTTCCCTTAAGCTCTTCAAATGCTTGTGCGCAGGAATCACTCCAATGGAAGCGAGTGTTTTCTTCCGTAAGCTTGGTGAGCGGTTTTGCAATGTCCGCAAATCTTGGCACAAACCTCCTGTAATAAGTGCACAGCCCCAGGAAACTCCTAGTTTCATGTTTGTCCTTCAGCACGGGCCAGTCTCTTACTGCCTTGATTTTGGCAGGGTCAACTTCAACTCCACGTTGAGAAACTATGTGTCCCAGGTAATTTACTTGTTTCTTGAACAGGTTACACTTTTTCGGGTTGAGCTTCAGTCCAGCGTCTTGTAGTCGCCCGAAAACTTGCTCCAGATTTCTCAACTGATGGTTGAAGTCCTTTCCCAGGATGATTATGTCATCCAAGTATACCAGGCAGGTTTCCCATGATAGTCCTCGCAGCACATTCTCCATCAGCCTTTCAAACGTGGCGGGGGCATTGCATAAGCCAAATGGCATCACGGTGAACTGCCAAAGTCCAGATCCAGTCGAGAATGCAGTTTTCTCCTTATCTTTGGCATCCAATTCAACTTGCCAGTAGCCACTTTTCAGGTCCAATGTGGAAAAAATGGTGCATCCTGCCAATGTGTCCAAGGTGTCGTCAATCCTTGGCAGAGGGTAACTATCCTTTTTCGTAACATCGTTGAGCAGTCTGTAGTCCACACAAAATCTCGTGGTACCATCCTTCTTTTTCACCAGTACCACCGGGGATGTCCAAGGGCTACTTGATGGTTCTATGATGCCATCCTTGCTCATGTCTTTGATGATCTTGTCAGCTTCTTCCCGCTTTGCAAAGGGTAGTCTTCTTGGAGCCTGTTTTATTGGTCTCGCTTCTCCGGTGTCTATGCTATGTCGCACTACCTTGGTTCTTCCCAGACGGCCATTAGAGTCCTCGAAAATGTTCTGGTAGCGGCAGATCAAACTCCTCACTCTCCGTTTGTTTTCCTCGGTTAGACCTTGGGAAGCGTCGTGGACCAGGGCTTCCAATTGTGTTGACAATTTGTTTCCTTCGCATGACATGTTTGTCATCTGTTGCACAATGGAAGTTATCCTCTCACATCTGCCCAAAACAAAACCTTCATTCATTTTAACTGGGTAGCTGTTCACATTCATGATCTTGACAGGAATGGTCTCCTTTGCGCGAATCACTGTTCTTGCCACCATGACTCCTTTGTTAACATTGTCCATGTTCTCCGGTTCTATCATACAGATTTGGTCATTTGTACTACTGGAATCCAGGCGGGCACTCACTATCATCTCGGATCGCCCCTTCACTTCGGTATTCTTGGCTAGGATAACACGTGCAGCCAGTTCTTTCCGTCTTTGCAGGATGACTTCTTCATTTCCAATTTTAATGAACCCTTTCTTTAAATTTAAACTGCACCCAAATCTGTCCAGTATGTCCATTCCCAATATAACGTCTTCTTCAATGTTGGCCACCAACGTCCGATGATCAAAAGTGGTGCTGCCAATTTGGAAGGTGGCAATCGTCTCCCCATACACCTGTGCTGACTCTCCCGTGGCGGTGTGCAGAGACCACTTTGTTGGTGCAATCTGCTTACCTCGTGCCACTATGTCGCGTCTCAGAATTGTCCTGGTTGCTCCCGTGTCCACCAGTAGTTCACGAGTTACTCCATCTATTATGCCATTGATAAAAATGCTGCTGGCTTTTCCTCTCACGGTTGCGACAGTAGCAGCAGATTTCAGGGCCTCTCCAGCGTGGGTCAACGGTTGCCCCTTCCCATTAACCCTTTCTAGTTTTCCGCAGCCTGTTTTCTGGGTTTCTGAGGCTTGGGACACTTGGTGCTAAGGTGGCCCAGCTGTCCGCAGTTCCAGCAGCGTGGGTCTCGTCTTCGAGGTCTCAGACGTTCCAGCACTTTTTCAATTAGCTCCTCGGTTGTAGGTAGCTTGACCTCCTCTGCCTCGACTGCACGAACCCTGGCGTGGCCCCTGATGGACTGTTTGACAGCCTCAAACTCGAGAGCTTGGCTGAGCGCCTCGTTCAAAGCCTTGGGATGGGCCAGTTTTACGGCTTGTTGCGTCTCCCATTCCCGCAATCCATTTAGGAACTTGTCCACTGCCAAGCTCTCACAGATGTCGTCGGAGGCTGTCGGGTAAGCGTCTCGTACCAGGCGGGCGATGTCCATTTCAAACTCCTGGAGGCTCTCGTTGGGCTTCTGCACCCTTGTGTTCAGCTGCGACTTGTACAGCTGCTCCAGGCACTTGTGGCCATAGCGCATATCCAAGCGCTGCTTCAGCTGCCCAAAGTCACCACGGTTGTCCAGGGGTATGGCCTGCAGAACCCTGAGAGCGTCTCCTCGGAGCGACAGGCTGAGAACCGAAGCCTTCTTCTGCTGGCTCCAGGCTCCCATCATGGCAGCCGTCTCAAAGAGGGTCAAGTATTCCTCCCACGACGTCTTCCCGTCGAAGGTTGGGAGGTTGTGCTTTGCTAGGGAAGGGTCATCATCCCCTCTTGTGACCCTGGTTGGAGTTGAGCATCCCTGGTCGGTCTCGTCGTGAAGGCCGCCTTTGGGGGAGATTCTGGTGGACTCCATCTGGCACTTGTCAGCCAGCTCGGCACGCAGACGGTCCTCCAGGCTTGCCACACGGGCCTCAATCTCTGACATTGCTCGCGAGCTTTCTGCCACTTTCTTCTCCAGCACGGTCAGGTTGCTGGTCATCTTCTCCTCCAGCCCAGTCATCTTCTCCTCTAGCCCGGTCAGGTTGCTGGTCATCTTCTCCTCCATGGTTGCCAGGTCCTCCTTCATAGTCTTGGCGTTGTCAGCCATCTTCTCCTCCAGGGTCTTGGCGTTGTCAGCCATCTTCTCCTCCAGCCCGGTCAGGTCCTCCTTCACGGTCTTGGCGTTGTCAGCCATCTTCTCCTCCAGGGTCTTGGCGTTGTCAGCCATCTCAGTCTTCAGTCCTGTCAGGTTACTGTTGATGCTGATATTTAGCTCGTCCAAGGCGCGGTCCCCTCCAGACGCCATGACAAAATATGCCGGGTCTTCGCCTGACTGTTCCAAGGCCTCTATGAGGCGTGCTTGTAAGGCTGCCTTTCCTCCTGAGGTCTCCAGGTCCCTCTCCAGAAGCTCATTTTTAAGCTCTGTGACTTTGAGGTCCTTGACGTTCACTTTGGTTGCCATTTTTTTTTAAATTTACTTCAAAACGAAAATATTTTTAAATTTATTTAATACAAGTTTTGAGTTTTATATATATAGCTGTTTTGAATACGTACTTTAGCAAAATAATAATTTATCTGATTACACTGATTGGTAGGTACTGTCTTTTAATATTTATTTTTAATTCACCAATATTTTTAACATAATAATGTCTGATAGTACATAATTATTTATTTCGTCTCAAGTCTTTCAAACACACAGGTAGGTACTTAATGTACATTCACACACTTGTAAACAAAGGATAGTTATTCAAAAACTTTTTCTCGATGAATCTGGAACGTTCTTTTGTAATATTTTTCAAGATTTTTATTTATTTATTTTATTTTTTTAATCGCACACAATGATAAAAAACTATGGTCCAATTTGATGACTTTCTCAATGCGGTAAAATAGTCATTATGTTATGTCCAGAATTATGTTCCATATGATGTTCCAGAATTTATAAGCAACTTGCTTTTGCGTCTTTTCTTTTAACAAAAATTTATTTAAACACTTGTTTTCACAAAAGTCAGTTCACACAAAGTTCAATTTGAATAAAGTTCGTTTTAACACTATTTAATTTATTTTATTTATTTTTAGACAGAAGATCTTAATTTTTCTTGACAATTCCGCACCTGACGCCAATTGTTACGAAATTAGGGTTCAATTGTCTTCAAATTAAAAATACACAGGTCTTCTTCAATAGTTATTTATTTTACACAGTTACAAAATTTATTTTCACACTACTTTCTCGATTATTCCACTTGGTTTTGGTTCACTGATCAGATGACTTCGATGTGTTTGTAAGTCTCTATGATACTGGCCCGCTCTGCAGGCCATTCGCACCTTTATACTCTTCAGAGCAGTATGATCCAGAACTAAAGTCGCCAGACGGTTCCAGAGTAATTATTACTTCTCGACGCTTCACGTACTACCTAGAGATACAACCAAAATCCTACCTACAAATGTAACACAGTATTCCTATAATTATAACAAATACCTACTTAGCCTAGAGAATTCTACACTTATACATAATTATCGATCTTACCTACCAATACTTTTGAGGATTCTTATAACTATAACTACCCATACTTATTTCAATATTTATATTTACATAACAATATAGGCTAATCTGGTAGAAAAATATCCGAAAGGCTTAAAAAAAGGCAATCAAAAATGTCACAATAAACTCGGAAATGGGTGAACATGCAAGAAAAGAGGCGCATACTTTTGATATAAATAACTTAGAACTGAGACATATAATCATGCTTATATGTCTCAGTTCTAAGTTATTTATATCAAAATATCGCCACTTTAAAGCTTAAACTGAGTAATAGATCGCGGATAAAACATTTTATTTGGTGTAGCTTCTCATAGTAAGTGAACTAATCAAACGATTTCTACACTTTTTTAGTGTTATTTCTCGTATAAAATAGAGGAAAAGATGCATTTATCTGAGAAACCCATGTTTGCTTAATATGCCCCTTATTTAGTTTTACCTAGTTTTTTGACTTACAGGTTGGTATGCGGCTGACCACGATGGTTCACTTTGCCAATGTCACCCCTGTTGGCAAGAGTTGCAGGGTGTATGTCCATTTGAGGGTGTATGTCCATAGCGCGGACATTACTTGGATGGGTTACCGCTCAGGTACACCGCGTGTCGTTGGCATCTTGGACCGGTCCGTAGTCTAGTGGCAACACTTCGGACTCTTAAATGGAAGGTTGTGGATTCGGAACCCGGCGGAGCACAAAAATATACCATTTATATTTCGAATGTGCTCTTCGCTGAGTTGAAAAATTCATAAGCCTTTACCAAAGACCGCGATTATTGAGATTTGGTTTTTGTGTTGTAGGTTCACATGCGGCATGTGCAAGCGCGAACTTGTACGTGTCTGCTCGTGAGAATGCATATAATGTGAATCCCCAATGCAACATATCTTTGCAACTTAGATTAGATTAGACCTAATAAGATATCGATATGTAAATGAATGCAAGATGTAACCTACCATTATGCTGATTCTTCATTGTATCCCAGATATGAACACTGTTGTCATCAGAACCACACATGATGAACCTTCCGCTAAGAGACAATCCTGAAAGCATTGATGAAAAAACAAGCTGAGTTGACTCATCATCAAGTGATCTTCATCAAGCATCTATGTGCTTTGTAACCCTTCATTTCTTATTTTTTATAAAATACCAAAGTCCTAAGTCTTTGAGTTGATTTGCTTGAAGTTCAAGCCTTGAACAATCATTCCCGTACGTCGAAACTCGAATGAATTCATCAATTCCACTCCTAATATTTCTTCTTCCTGATATTCGAAACACCATGGGAACCACTAAAGATATTATTAATTTTTTTCGGGAATCTGTTTTGAGAAGAAAATTGGTACCTAATATTGCCAGGCTCTGCGAAACAAGATGGAGTGAGAAACATAAAACTATCAGAGTATTTAAGGAGAATTTTCCTGTTATATTGGAAGCCTTAGACTTCCTTGACTTATAGGTTGGTATGAGGCTGACCACCCATACTGTAAAAAATGGTTCACTTTGCCAATGTCACCCCTGTTTCAGGGAAGGTCGGCAAAAGTTGTGGGGCTTATGTTCATTTGAGGTTTGGATTTTATTTGTAAGTACGCATTCAGCATTTGTAAGCGCGAACTACACGTGTTGGTTTGTGGGCATGCATCTGAGAGCTTTAAATGAATATACCCTTGCAACTTATATTATTATTATTATTATTATACCTACATTATTGTTGTCTTACTTACACTGCTGTACCCCGAGTATAAAACATTGCGGAAATCTCACCTCGATTGCGCAAATCGAATATGTGTGGAATAAACGACGGCACCCCTAGGGAGGGATTAAGTTTCCATACATTTTTATTTATTTACGTAATCGAAGTGAATTTACGCAATGGTTTATACTAGGGGCCCTGGTCATCTATAGATCAATTTTACCTATAATATTTGTAGGTATTAATACAAAATCATTCACGTAGGACAAGTTCCAGCAAACATTTTTTTTTTTATATAAGTATTCACTACAATAGAAAAAATAATGTTTTAATTCATATAAAAAAATACAATGGACTTTCACTGTGTTAACGGAAATACTCTTAAAAATATAAAATCAAAGTTGTTTTTTTACAAAGCCCTTGAGTATAAGAAATAAATTTCACTTTATGTATATAATTGGGGTGATTAAAAGCCAATCAGGTACTTTTTGTGATCTTTTCTTACCACAGCTAGTAAATCCGCTGGTCGAGTTGGGAGGAGCATATTTAGCCAGTTGCTGATCACTTCTCAAGTCAAACAAGCGAGCTGATTTATCTTCTGAGCCGGTGGCAAATGCTTGTCCACTCGGATGGAACTGTTAGAACATACAAAGTAACAAAACTAGTCTTTACTTTTAATTTACCAGTTGTGTCATCTACAGCTAAAAATGGGCTAGAGCTGAAATGCTAACCGGCCACTAAAAATCTTTAGTTAACACCCCAGAGGGCTCTTGAGGTGTGATTTACACAAAAACAGCGCTCTCCAAATAAAGCATCCTAATATTTATTTACCTTGTTTACACGGTCAGATTACAGAGGTCAGCAATTGTTTGTAGCAATCGGCTCAATATATAAAACTGACGTTTTTTACTTAATTTAGAGTTAGTTTTTTTTAACTTAGCTAATATTATCTGTAGCGCATACTTGTCAGCTGTATGTACATATAAGTATGGATTATGATTAATGGGCATATTAAAAAATAAACTTACGCACACACTGTTGACATCAGATTCGTGTCCGAAGAAAGTTTGTCGCGGGGATGTTTCGCGAACGTCCCACAACTTACAGGTTTTATCTACAGAACCCGTCACGTAAGTATTTCCATCTAAAACAGCAATGAAAGCAATTAGCAAGTACCTAGTGGCCAGATTTTAAAATATTGCAAAATATTAATTTACAAAATCTTTGCATGAAACGAAGGCCTACTCCTTCGTTTACAGAAAAAAAAACACTTCCAATAAAAGTGATGAAATGGGTAGGTTTTCATGTGATCATTGTCATTTCCATCTCTACTACTCGTCTGTTACTGGGCATTGCCTACCATTTTCCTTTGACACGTCTTTCATCCAACATCTTTCCACAGCCTTGACAACTTGTTCTTTTAAAAAAATAATATGTGAGTATAAAAAATTCCAAGTTATTTTTACCTGGGCTAAGAGATATTGAAACTACGTCACCATTGTGAGCATCGAATTCAGTAGTTCTTTTACCGGCTTCAAGATCCCAGATACATCTGAAACACATTTATTTACATAGAGTTATTTATTTATTTATTTATTTACGGCATAAGCCTTTTACAAAAAGTACATATTAAGGGAGTTTATACAAAACTACAAAAATAACAATAAAATACAAGAATAATTTTTTTTTAAATATTACAGTAAACTCATTTGATTCGTGGTATCATAAACTCAGTAAAAATATCAATATTCTTACAAGAATTCACTCAAAATTGTTGAGCATCAATGAATTTAAAAGTTGATTTTTCCTTGTGCAGTTTCAGGATTTTTCAGGACAGAACAGCGTAAAGTGTTTGCGTTGCAGCAGTTTTTTGTAAACGCTATGGCTGAGTTAAAATGTATTTTTTTTATAGTTGAGGTAAAGATCCTCGAAGTAGTGTCCGACCGAAAGTGTACTTTCACTTTCGGCCGAAAGCCGTAGCCGAATTTCGCCAAAATTCTACTTTCGGCAGAAAGCCGAAAGCCGAAGCCGAAAGCCGAAACTGAAAGCCGTAGCCGAAAGTATGTATATTATTTCAGTGCCTAGTTAGTTATGCATTATTTAGTTACAAGGATATGCAAGTAACAATAAAAGGTGGTGGTGCTTTTTTATTTAATGCAAAACTATATGCATTTTTTTTTTAAATTACTAATAGGTACAATTATTAATAATTAAAAATCAAACAAATTAAAAAACTTTTCATGTTTCTTTCATCGCCTAATTAAGTTAAACAAATTAAAGATTTTAAATTATGATTACGGTCGTTAGACATTGTAAGGAATGAAAAAAAAAAAACGGATTTTACTGACCGTGTAAAAGAGAAGAACGATTTTCTCTACGTTTCGTCGGAGTCATATCCGACGTCTTCAGGAGACGTGTGTCCTTCACAAAAAGGAACCACGAACTGTTGAATTATTGTTGTTTGTTCGGGGCCGAAGGTTATAGGTATTTTTAATAACCTGCGGTGATGCGTCCATAGATGTCACTATAGCTCCAGTTGTACAGAAGGACGATATTATGTCTTGTTGTGAAATCGTCCGATTAATGAAAGGGTGGATCATTGAGGTTAGTACTGGCCTCCATATACTGGAAAGTTTGTAGCTGTCATCTCTGTTGAAGTTGGGGTGCCTGTGAATTTCGATTGCTTCCTTCACAAGTCGGGGGATGAGAAATCTTTCTTTAGATAGAATCTTTGTTTTATCAAATCTGATAAGATGATTCACCCCTTCCTGTGAATGTTCACAGATAGCAGACTTGTTTGGGTTATTCGTCTTAACTGCACCAATGTGTTCCTTCAACCGGGTGTTGATGCTGCGCTTGGTTTGTCCAATATAAAAGGCTCCGCATTCGCAAGGGACCCTGTACACTCCTGGAGAATCCAACGGGGTACTATCTTTTACACTTCGGAGCATTTGAAAGATGGAGGACGGAGGACTGAAAGTTGTTTTGATGTTAGCCTTTAAGAGTACACGGCTAATCTTGTCTGTCAGACCCCGTATGTATGGTAAGTATGCTCCACTTCTTGGAACATCATATGAAGTGGTATACCTATAAAAATACCTATAACCTTCGGCCCCGAACAAACAACAATAATTCAACAGTTCGTGGTTCCTTTTTGTGAAGGACACACGTCTCCTGAAGACGTCGGATATGACTCCGACGAAACGTAGAGAAAATCGTTCTTCTCTTTTACACGGTCAGTAAAATCCGTTTTTTTTTTTTCATTCCTTACAAAGTTAAACAAATGCAACAAAAATACTTTATATAAGAAATTAAATGAAATGAAAATAAAACAATTATAAAAAAAGGTAATAAAAAAAACTTTTCATGTTTAAGTCAACGCCCAATTAGTTATACAGGGCGTAAACGACCGTCAAGTCAGTCAATCTTCTTATTTTAAACTACATATCGCACGTTTAATAATAAAGAGAAATAACTCGAAATTTGGGAAAATCGAGATTTTGTAATAAAATGCAAGATCAATTCGAGAAGAATAGGTAGAATGCGACAGCCGTTCAATTTGGACGAATATGACCGAGATAAAACATCGGCCGTCTTTTTCATCCCATACAAGTTGTACTGGATGTCTGAACTTTAAACGTGATTTCCCAACATTCATGTTTTTTGAGTTAATGCTCTTTATTATTAAACGTGCGAATTATGTTCTCCATATGTTGTGTATGTGTAGTACACGAATATGAAAGAATTTTTCGAAATAAGTACTAATTACTTGACGAAAAATGATATGACTTTTGTCAGTCAACGAAGCCAACTGAAACTTCGAAAGCATTGCGAGCGTTTTTTTCCTTTACATTTCATTGAATAAATGCGTTGACTTTTGTCATGATCAACGTCTATTTAAAGCTTACATCTTCATGTCTCCAGACCCCGTGAGGATCTTCTTATCGTCCAAGAAGCGGCACGAGCTCAGGAAGCCCTCGTAGCCGGCCAGTTCTCTGACTATCTTGGCGGCGCCAGTGGCATCGCGGTTGTTGACATCATAAACAGTACACATGTTGTCCATACCACCACAGGCTACAAGAGAAAAACATTTTCCTTACTCGTGAAAGTCATGATACACTAGACGCATTCTCTCTCCATCCTGCCCGGTTTGTCCAAGTTTTTTTTAATCCGGCACGGGGTCGGAAGTCAGTAGTGTATGGAGATATGTATATGACAGGTTTCACACAGTTTATCCGAAAATCCGGGCAGAATGCGTTGTATCTGTCTCTAAGACTTCCGGTTTTTTTTTATCTGGTTATTTATCTATCCTTTAGTGCAGCCTTTTAGCCTTTTAAATACCTTTACTGGAAAATTATTGGCGTTAAAATGCAATGCTTGTTAGTAGGTTTAGAGATTTAGAGAGATTTAGTAGATTTTTTGAGGGTTGCTAAGATACGCTATTTCTTGTCAAAGGAATTTATTTTTGTGTTTTGTAAATACATGAATCGTATGGGATATGCAAGTACATATACACTATTTGCCATTGAGATAATGAATTGTTGATCTCTAATCTGTTGGATGGAAAAGACGCAGACTTTGAAAAATGAAATGTTTGTCACACTTCTGTGTCAATAACACAGAAAATGAACGTAGATGGCATTGTTACGAGCTATGGATTCGAAATACGTGCGCCTAAGCACGCTGGTGTGTGTCAAACAATCTTAAAGTGTTTCGAAAAATCCATTATGGAAGTATGTGGAAATATCTCAAACACGCAAGAGTCGTCCATATAGAGTATCTTTCAACATTGAGCCGCGACGATAAGCGAGAGCAAGAAGAGTACTGTGTAACCAATATTGTGCAAAATAAATATTTTTAAAGTAATAAATCGCAGTTTAATTAAAAGCAACCTAAACCAAATTTTAACAATAAATTTACTTCTTCAAAAGATAATGTAGTATATTTTTAGTAAGCTTTTAAATGTTTGGAAAGCTGAAGAAAATGGGTAAGTAAGTATGTGAAGAATTAATCCCGTAATAGACACTAACGGGGCTATTCTTAGACATTTTAGTTGTCGGTTGAGCCCAAGCTTTGACAAACTAATGATGTATTTGTGTGAAAACCTGTCAATCCAAGATGACCGCAAGTGAACAGCTGATTTGTTTTCATACAAATATTACAAAATTCGGTAGGTAAGAATGACCGTGCTGATGAAACTTCCAGGTCAGGCACCATTATTTTGTCAAAGTGTGGGCTCAACCAACGACTAAAATGTCTAAAAATAGCCCCGCAAGAGTTAAATGATTGCTAGACAGGTCACGAGCTTAACTTTTTTTTTTCATTCAAGTAAGTAAGACAGTAAAATGAATAACGTAAGTATTGGTTGCATGTGAAAGCATTACCAACAAAGTTTCCACTCTGCGCGAAGGCCACGCTCATGACCCAGGAAGATCGCAGGGGAATGACTTGGACTTTGTTGCCTGTCCACGTGTCCCATATAATCAGCTTTCCATCGAGCGACCCAG
Source organism: Agapetus fuscipes (assembly GCA_951799405.1). NCBI lineage: Eukaryota > Metazoa > Arthropoda > Insecta > Trichoptera > Glossosomatidae > Agapetus > Agapetus fuscipes. Next base: position 14,356,881 of record OX637332.1, on the reverse strand, counting down.
TAACGCAATGTCTGAAATAAAATAAAAGTGCTCTTTCAATTATAAATATTTTTACAACTTTTCCTGTGTATCGAGTGGTCAAATTTACAAAGTAAAAATACGTTAAAAAAGTCGGATATCAGATAAACGATACCTGGAAAACAAGAGACACCCTTTCATTAGTTTCATCAATTCAGTTCAATCAGTTTATCTTTCGTAACCAACAACGGTGTCTCCTGTGTCCTGACGAAGTTTGTACATATATTTATTTTAATGTGTAAACACGTCAAACGATCATAGTTCCCGATTATCGTTTTCTCATCCCAGCTTAGAAGTAAATAGAGTACGTGTTGGAAGAAAATATATTTTAAACATTATATTTTAAACATAGATTTTATGAAATTCGCGCAAAGTTCTTTAGAGCTATTGTTAAAAAATAATCTAATATTATATGTGAGGTTCCTCAATAATGAGCATTGTAAAACTGCTTTCAAAGTAAAAAAAAATACACAAGTTACTATCAAAGTATTAGTACACATACATAGAATCGCAAAGCTTTAACAAGATTAAAATATACACTGCAGTATTATTACGAAACAAATTACTTACGTACTAAGTAGATTCTTACCAGTACATACATGCATTTGTTTTACATCTAGGTGCGATTAAAATATATATGTAAGTACTTTCTCTGTTAGTACTAAATTCGCTTTGCAAATTTGTCTCAATACATTACGTTTCAGAAGATTAAACCAGTAAAGTCAATTTAAAGACATATAAATGGGAGAATATATATCGGTAAGTGTGATTTCAGGAGTGGTTAAAAAATCTATCTCGGGCCAAAAACCTAATAGTATTCAAAGACATTCGAGTCATTGTAACGAGATGGATTTGTTTGTTAGGTAAAATGGAACATGAGATTTGAATTTGAATGAAAAGGAAAACAAAGGAAGGCAGAAAGGGAGAGCCAGAAGCTTGCCTGGCGGGATAGCCACAAGCCTGTGTAATTAAGAATAAAGAATATTATTGTGCTGTGGTTAATTGTGTATACATTGTGAAAGAAATAAAAGTAAACATATTAAAGTGTGTATGTTATATTATTAATTGTGTCAATCAGCAGGACAGAAGAAAAACCCTCACATTTTGGCGCCCAACGTAAAAGAAAAAATCTGTAAATGAAATTCCTATGAAGAAAATTTTCTCAAACAAAAACAAATGACATTCGATTCCAATAAATGACATTGAAAACAATACAATATATGAAATAATTAAAATTGAACAGATTTATGATTGTGAAAGCATCAACACGTTTAAAAGCTAGTGAAGACATCAACTTATACAATTTAAAACAAGAAATTGCAAGTTTTAAAAGGCGGTTTTGAAAATATTGAACGGCTGTTTTGAAAATATTGAAGGCAAGAGAATTCAAATTACCTACCTACGTTCGGAAGAAATGAACATTTAAAAATCGAACGTCGCGGGAGAATGAAGAATGGATATGAACCAGTTTGTTTCAAATCAGTTTAGATAAATATATATAGATGGTGTTATATTTAATTTGTATGAAATTTTTTTTGAGATGAAATGATTTTTTCTCATTACACAAATTGAAAATATACAGCAAATGATGAAATCTAAAAAAATAAATAATAAAAAGGATTTAGAAAGTAACACAATGGAGTCCATAAATTTTGATCCTCTCAAATTAAAAATATCTTTTAATGGTGAAAGTGAACCAAATGAATTTATAATAAGGTTAGAAGAATTAGCCAAAGTCTACAAATTAAAATTAGATTATTTGGTAGAGTGTATGCCTATATTTTTAACAGATTTTCCGTTAACTTGGTACAGAGCAATTAACTGTGAATTTGATTGGAAAATTTTTAAAACCAAATTCTTACAACAATTTGAAAAATATGACTTTCAAAGGAATCTTAAGTTAGAAATTTTAAATATGGTACAAGGTCATGATAATGCATCTGTTTATATTTTAAAGGTAAAATCAAAAAATAATTTATTAAATAAAAGAATGCATGATAAGGAACTTATGGACATAATAATTCATGGATTGTCAGAAAAATATGCAACTTTACTGACAACATCTGAAATTAAAAATACAGAGGAATTATCTACAATATGTAGCAAGTTTGAATCATTTATAAAATTTAATGAATGCAAGAATTTAAATGTAATGAATGACACAGAAGAGAAAAATGTAATGCAAAAATGCAATTTTTGTAACAAATCAAGGACATAATCAAATTAGATTAAAAAAAAAAAAACATATTTTCATGTGTATGAAAAATTTGAGGTGATGCATGATACGGTGAAAGTTGATATAAAAGTGATCAGTGAAAGAATGAATTATGAAACATTGCATGAATGAAGGTATGAAACATAAATTAAACAAAGTATTACATATGAAGGTAAAGTTTTTAAAAAAAAAAATTGATGGACTGATAAATTTATTAATGAAAAATAAATTTGAAATAAATTTAAATATTGGGAAAGATGTGATACATGTTTAAAAAAAAAAAAAAAAGTTATTTTAATGAATTGATTAATTAACTGGTGAATGTTTATTATGTATTGTTATTTGATTATTTTGAATTGTTGAATTAAGTATTTAAAAAAAAAAAACAAATATTTGTTTATAATATTGAATATGAAATTTGTGTTAAAAAAAAATTATATTAATTTTAGTATGAAAATAATTGGTATTGTTAAAAAAAGGTATTAATGACTGAATAATGTATCAGAAACAGGTTTTTTTTTTATTTTCATATTTTTGAAATTTATCCTTAAAATAAAACAAAATATGTGGCGCCGGCTGAGCATTATGATACATTATTTACTCATTGTAAAAAAAAAAAAAAAATTGGGAATGTTTTTTTTTTATGAGAGGAAGGAGGTGTATTGTAACGAGATGGATTTGTTTGTTAGGTAAAATGGAACATGAGATTTGAATTTGAATGAAAAGGAAAACAAAGGAAGGCAGAAAGGGAGAGCCAGAAGCTTGCCTGGCGGGATAGCCACAAGCCTGTGTAATTAAGAATAAAGAATATTATTGTGCTGTGGTTAATTGTGTATACATTGTGAAAGAAATAAAAGTAAACATATTAAAGTGTGTATGTTATATTATTAATTGTGTCAATCAGCAGGACAGAAGAAAAACCCTCACATCATGTAACAAAATAGAGGGAATAAATTTTACATAAAACAAAACAAAGCATTGGAATAAAAGTGTATCAAAAGTGCTAGTGATATAAATAAAATGAGTTATTACCTGGAATCTCCGCTGAAATGCACAGAGTTCACTTTGTTGATGTGACCTTTCAGGAGTTTTTTTGTTGTGAGGCGAACTTTGGGGGCATCTGCCATGTCACTGCATTTATCCTGTAACTTAGCATCTTCGTTCTTTTTTTGATCTTCCTGTAATTAAAACATGCCTCTTTAAATAATGTAAGTATTGACCTGTAATAACGCCATTTTTTATTGCACTTAAGTAGGCTTTTCATTTATTTAAAATGAAGATATTTATTATATTTCTTACAATGAAATGAACACATACAAATGGTGTGACGGTAATGCTTTACGGATTAGACCTTATGACCTTTACACGTAAAAACGCTGAGTCAACTTTTTATTCAGTTTTTAGATTCAACAAAATTTGGGCTTGTATGTTGTACTATGTACCAACTTTATTTTCATTACAGTAGAAATTTTAAGCCTCATTGAAAGTAAGCGTCTTTTTACATGATCCATTCCGGTGCCGGATCAGATGTCGCGTAGAGTATTGGAAAATCTTATGTTGATAGCCGAAACCGGTTCTTACCAACAGTCTATATTTTTTTCAAAAGGCACTAAATTTTAAAAACAATTAATATTGAAGACATTTTCAATGATAGGAAACATATATTTTATTTTATTATTTTATTAACGGACATGATAGTCCAATTACATAATTTTATGACAAGGTAATTACAAAGAATAACAAAGAAAACAATATAATTTAAGGATTATTAGTACATAATAGCACAGTCAAATAAATACCTATACTTTCCTCAGCAAAACAAAGCTCTGCGGAATTCAGACAGGCTCATGCCGCATAAATCTAGATGAGAGGAAGAATTTAAAGGACGACACATTCTGTTAATAGGAGAATAGTATCCTAAATTTGAAGTACGAAAGTTGAAGGAGAGCAATTCATTTATTCTAAATCTTCGCGTTGGAACATTTAATTTGATACATTGTAAAAGATAAGGTAAGTCGAAAATACTATTAATGATTTTATAAATACATATGAGTTGAGCATGTTGTCGGCGTGTTACTAAAGATGAAATGCCTAGGGTGTTCTCTATGTCTTTATAGTCATACTCATCTCTACTTAGACCCAGTTTCCAAGCAACTCGTCTTAGAAAGCGATGCTGTACTGATTCAAGGCGGTCAATGTGGGTAGCATAGAATGGAGACCAGATAACACTGGCATACTCAAGGTGTGGGCGAACCAATCAACAGTAAAGGATTTTTAAAGTTTGTACATTATTGAAATCAGAGGTGATTCTAAGGATGAAACCTAGAATCTTAACAATATTATCAAAGTGTTCGCGAAAGGAAAGTTTGATATCCAATGTTAAGCCAAGGTCCTTAATGAGTGTGACCGTTGCCAGGTCAACACCATCTAGTTTGTAGACAAAATTTAAAGGTTTTTTTGTTTTATAAAAGGACATAATTTTACATTTATCGATATTCAGCTCCATGCAGTATATATCTTACTATATTACATATATCGTACTTTTTTATACTTCAATAATAATTAGTGTATACGTAATGAATGAGAGATCTGTGTTTAACGAAGCGAATAAAAAACACCACATTGATAAATGAAATGAAAGTAATGAGCAATGAAGAAGAAAATATAATTCTTAATTCAGCTTTGCTAAGAAGGAGACCCGATCAGAAAAAAAGTCAGCAGAACAGTTCAAAAGCATGTAAAATCCATAAGAGCGTTAGAGCCTAGTTGGGAGGATGAAAGATATAATTATGCCAGGTTGCCGTGCAATGGAAATATGGGACTGGAGAAATTAGGCAATCGAAATTCAGTTGACGAAGGAGAAGTCGTCGTGTGAGGAATTGAAGGCAGAAAGCTTACTTTTATTTTGTCGATTAACTCAGTCAGTTCCTTGCGGAGGTTTGTTGTCTCTGGGTCATCTTTTGGCGGCATCCTGAGGACTTATCTTGTATCCACGCCTTAGTGGTACACTCTCTTGCACAGTTTATGTGTGTCTGTCGCAGAACTCCAACTGGCTGACCGGACAGAGGGCTAATCCTATTTAACTAATGAGATTGCAAGCAACAGTCAACGTTACTAAGGTTTTATTAAATTATAATATTATGTACAAACTGGCTTGTTTGTTTCGCAACCCGCTTTCAGTAACTCTTATTATTTTCTGTATTTACATGCAAACTCTTCAGCTTGTATGTAAACTACCTCTTTAATTACTTACCCGTATACTTCGCAAATAATGTTGTCAGGAAGCAAGTAGGTAAAATACTTTTTTATGTTCTATACAGTGACGGCTCCAGGTAAGGTGCATCGGTGCATTGCACCCCCAGTAATAATGCCACGATCCAATACTTACAAATTTTAGGGGGGTAATCAATGACGGCTAGTCGCTCCCCCAGTGCTTGTTTATCGTATACGCCACTCTTGTCAAATATGACTTTTTCATGCAGTTGTCTTAAGAATCAAATTCTACACAATCTGAGCTAAGAAAAATCGTAAAACTCGATAACGTGAGAGTTGTTTTAAATATTTAAAAAAATATATATATTGTTTTCATAAGACACATTGGTCCAGTACACATGCAAACATTGCTCCTCATGTAAAATTTTCTCAATGGCGTCTATATTCACTTATTTCTATCATAATCTATCTAGTAACTTGTTTATTAAAATACAATGATAAACAATAAAAAAATTGTGAAGAGTTGACATTATTTACTTCATATTTCATAAAAAAAAAATTATTTCAGAAAAACGTAAGTTGGAAGGTTTTCATAAGTCCTGCTTGAATACATTGCAATTTTTATTTGCGCCTACTTTATTGGCAATTTTAAAATATCTACGTTGCCTCTAATAGTGATAAAAAAGGCAAAAAATAAAGTAAAAACATAAATATTAATTTTATTGAAACACTTATTTATTTAGTTATATTACAAGGTATTTTTTATGATAAGACTTAAATAACAATTATAATTTTAAGCACTTTTTCAACATTTTAAAGAATGAAAAAAACGGATTTTACTGACCGTGCAAAAGAGAAGAACGATTTTCTCTACGTTTCGTCGGAGTCATATCCGACGTCTTCAGGAGACGTCGGATAAAAACAAATGAACGAGTCACAAATGCCGAGGTTCTTTCCTTTATGAATAACAGAGCAAAACTTTAAATGTCCGTTAAAATGCAAAAAATGTTTTTTCATACTGCATCTTATAAAGACAGCAATGAAAGGCCGAAGGGTCGTTATTTAATTAAGAGAACTTCTTGATTGAAGAACCTGAAACAGTGGTTGGGCAATAACGCAAGATCCCTCTTTCGTACCGAGGTATCGAAGGTGCAAATTGCTATGGTGATCGCCAATCTTCAGTGAAGAGGCAAAGAAAGAAGAAAACGAAGAAGAAGAGTGTAGAATTAACATTTAAAGTTGCATGTGAGGACTGCACACTGCACAGTAAGCTTATTTGTAACATACACAATCCATCGATTTATCATTTACGGTTTAGATTCCAACTTATCTACTTGTAACTAAATATACCTTTTCTATAATAAGTAATCTGTAACCTATTCATACTAAATACACTGCCATCTATTTTATTTTTAAAACAAAGCAATTTTTAATGCAATTGGCTTTAAAGTTCTGAAATTCAAATTAAATAAAATCCATCATCTGAGAGTTAAATTTTTCTTAAAAATACCAGTTAACCTTTTAGTCATGAAGACCCTATGAAGATCATGTAGAAAATGTTTAACTCATTTATAAAGACTCGCGCATACGTGAAAATGTTTCACGTCACTTCTATAGTGTTTTAAACAACCAAACTCTGTAATTAATCTTACATAATCTAAGCTGCACACCCAAGTAACCTTTAAGGTTTTAAAAAGGTTACAAAAAGGTTTAAAAAGGTTCTGGGACCTTTTTGTAACCTTTTTAAAACCTAAAAGGTTACTTGGGAAGATATGTTAACACATAAGTCTCATATTAAATTCATGCCCACAGACAGGCACATGCAGGTTCGCGCCTACACATTCTGCATGTGTGCATACAAATAAAAAAAAACTCACATTAACATAGACCTTGCAACTCCGGCCGCCTTTTCCTGAAACCGGGGCGGGGGTAAAAGTGGACCAATTTTTACAGCACAGGGGGTCAGCCTCATACCAACCTATCAGTCAAGGAGCACGAAAATATATGACTTTTTTTAAACAAAACGATCTTGAAATGAGAAACCTTAAAAGCATGTACAATATTTTTCAAGTGCATAATGTACTTTCATTTGTAGTACATGATTTTACCGACGTTCACATTCTTCAGATTGTATTTCTTGAAATCTTCAGTATTGCTTATCGCGCTGATGGCGATACTTTTCTTCTTCAGACTCCACATTTTGTCATCGTGACGAGTCTCTTTTCGGACTTCTACGACGGTTCCTACTTTTGATTGCTTTTTCTGAGCAATATCGAAGAAAAACCGCAACGTGAAAAAATATACCAGCTCAAATCCAGACACGAGACTGAAACCTACAAACAGTCCAAGCAACCCTCCGAACGAAGCTGAAACAAAAAAGTCTTGATTAATGATACTGTAACAAGTGTGTTATTGTCTGTGTGAGATAGTATGAGTCTGTCTGTGTCTCTATATGTAAAGTACTTGTATTTGTTCGATATTGTGTGAGTATTTGCTCGAATATTTTAAATATAATATTTTAGTAACAGCTCGCATGCTCCAATGATTCAAGAACCATCCTATGCCTGCTATAAATAGAGCTAAAGCTGTCTGCAGCGTAAGACTTGCGTCTAAGCTGTCGAGCAATACAGTGCAAAAGCCACTCTGCAAATGTGAGCCGTATCTTAAAATAAATTAACCGATTTTTTTTATTAAATTGAACCCGTAAATCATAACAATACTTATCTTCATAAAAAAATACAATTAACTTAAAATCTTTCTCTTACCCAAGAGATTGTGCCAATTCATAAAGACGTCTTTTCTGTATCTCGTTCCCACAAGATCGTTGAAAAACACATGGGCAAGAGACTGGTTAACGATTGTAACATCTTTGCTGTAATTATAAAAAAATGTTTTTTGGTTTGTAAATAAGTTATGAATCATGTTCTTTTGTACACCGCTTTCTTGGTATTTTGATGCTATTCATTTCAATCGCTTATATAAAATACACCCCCAAATTATCATCAAACACTCTGAGATGCCTTGCTAAAATATGATGTATAATAAAACAGTTATTGTAAATGCATATCCCTTAATTTATAGTTGGTATAAGGTTGATCACTCATTCTGTAAAAAATGGTTCACTTTGCCAATGTCACCTCTTTCTCAAGGAAGGTCGGCAAAAATTTAAGGGCTTATGTTCATTTGAGGTTTAAATAGCAGTTGTTAGCGGTGTTTGTTTTGGGCATGCATTTATATGAATTTTAAATGTTAATATATCTTTGCAACTTAGATTAAAGCTGATTCTACATAGTCCGGTCGATAGCTCAGTTGGTAGAGCGCTTGCATTCCATGCCGTGAGCTCGGGTTCGAATTCTACTGAGGGTGTCAGAAATGATTTCCCGTTTCTGTGTTTATTTCAAACCCCAAAATAAAACCGGCAAGGTTTACTCAGCCTTCACAAGAAATGAGTACCAGCTCTCTCAGGAGCTGGGTAGCCCCCATTTCAAATGAAGTGGTTGGCGTAAGGCCGGCCCCCTTACCTGTAAAAATAAATAGGTTTAACTCGCCATATACGACCCCTTCGGGGTCGTATGTGGCGAAGAAGTTACACTTTATGTGTAGCGTAGTTGCGTTAGTTGCGTTGCGTTAGCATGCAATTTTAAAAAAGAGCTTACAATTTTTTACAGTATGGGTGGTTAGCCTTATATTAACCCATAAGTCAAAGAATATTGTAATGTCTGAAAAGCAATCTGTGGAATCCGATTTCAGTTAAATATGCATAAAATGTGGCATTCCCCTGCTAACTTAAAAAAATATATTATGTTAATAGCAGAGGGAAAAAAATAGTAAATAGTGGAAAAGTATTGATAATTTTTCACTCACAAAAAGCTCAAAGAGTTATGCGAGTTGGTCCTGGTCAGTCTTCCGGATGACAGTTCCACTGGGTATACGTAGTGCTGACAGTCAGATATGCATTTGCACTCCGTGGTGTTGGTGCTGGGAAATGATGCCGCATAAATTGCTGAAATTTGAATACAAATTTTCCATTTTTTACTTTCTTGCTATAGCTGAAGGCTATAAAGAAAGTTTTGATTTGGTGTGAAAAAAAAATTTCGAGGTTTTCACGGAAATGAGTTGTCCTGGTGCAGGACATGCCAAAAAACACTATCTTTCAAAAACGTCCGTCTGTATGTGTGTATGTGTGTCACTTTCCAAAGTATAAGACCTAGAGATACCAAATTTTGGCTACATCAACTTCTACTTTCTTGCTATAGCTGAAGGCTATAAAGAAAGTATTGATTTGGTGTGAAAATTTGTTTTCGAGGTTTTCACGGAAATGAGTTGTCCTGGTGCAGGACATGCCAAAAAACACTATCTTTCAAAAACGTCCGTCTGTATGTGTGTGTGTGTGTGTATGTATGTGTTTCACTTTCCAAAGTATTAGACTTAGAGATACCAAATTTTGGCTACTTCAACTTTTTTAGATATGTATTAAGTATGAATAACATGGCATTACACCAACTTGAAAATTCAAGATGGCTGCCATACAAAAAAAACATAAAATTGCACTTTTCTCAAAAACGGCTCCAAGAATTTTTCTTAAATTTTCAGAATTGCCACTAATTAGTTTTTAACTTAATAAATTAGTTATGACAACACGCTTACTAACCTGTGTCTATGGGTTGCAATAGGAAAAAAACAAACGATTGTGATTTTCTCGAAAGTTAAGGGGCCAACAAAAATATAATATCGTACAATATTATGGAAAACATAAATTTCTACAAATTAAAAAAAAAATGTTTTTGAAAAAATAAATATAAAGCACCGTTTACACGACCTGAAATTTTAAATCTAAAATATTACAAAAACCCATTAAAATGCAAGATATTTAAATTTGTTTTAGATTTAATAGCAAGAATAAGTTTATTAGTTTAATTAAATATCTTTTTTTTTTTTTACTTTTTTGAAAATTCAAGATGGCTTCACAAGAGCTGAAAATTTTAAATGTGATTTTCTCAAAAACGGCTCCAAACAATTTTTCTTAAATTTTCTGTGAATCCATTTATGAAATAGTGCTATCTAACTATTATAATCATTGCTTCATCATAATCTTTATTTAGGGAGTTGCCATACAAAAGAAAAAAAATATTGAAAAATTCTTGGCAGTTAGAGGGTTAATAAAAAAATAATCTTGCACAAATGTAAGTAAATAATGATAACTTATATATTGCTATCATTATTTTTTCCAAAAAGTGAATTAGAAGTATAGCGGCCATACAAAGTGAAAATTTTCCATACAAAATGAATTAGCAATTTTCTTGGTAGTCAAAGGGTTAAAAATAGATAAAAGGCTGCAATTCTTAAAATTTTATAAAAACCAATAATAATCGTTACTTTTTCAAAATATAACTAAAAAGTTTACCCACAATACAAAGTCCTAGTTTGCATACAAAAGGGTTCAATGACCATCTATAATAATCTAGATTCTAGATTCTAAAATCTAAGTTGCAAAGATATATTAAAATTAAAAACTCATATCAAATGCATGCCCACAAACAGACACGTATAAATTCGCGCTTAAAAATGCTGAATGCGTACTTACAAATTAAAACCAAATCTCAAATGAACATAAAACCTGCAAATCTTGCCAAATTTTCTTGAAACAGGGGTGACATTGACAAAGTGAATTATTTTTTACCCTATGGGTGTTCAGCTTTATACCAACCTATAAGTCAAGGATCTTTCTTGTGTAATTGGCCCTTTTTCCAGAGAAGACCAATCTTGCAGAGGGCTTTTGAGGTTTGATTCACACAAAACGGTGCTCAACAAATAAATCAACCAAATATTTATATTCATTTAAGTATTTATATGACTATATCCATATTGTACGAGTATGCAGGTACACACCGCGGTGGAATAAAATTGATATATTATATTTTTATTGAAACGGCATAAGCTGGTAGATGATTCTAGCTTTACATACGTCACACAGTGGGTTAAGTTTTGCAAGAAAGTCGAGTACAGATTCTGTGCAATTTTTTTTTTTATGATAATATGTTTTTTTACTCCCATTTGGTAATTTACTAAATACAAAACGGCTAACGGAATCACAATGCTATACATTTCCACAGCCCGTTGCGTAATGACCATTACGCAACGGGTATCCGTGTTGAAATGAAAATGTGCGCATGCGCATTGTCAGAAATGGAACCATTTTTTAATTTCAAATATCAACTTTATATGGGGCTATCCTTCTAAGCGACTGGTAACAAACTATTATTTGCCGTTTCCATCGCAACCACGTTTAAACGTCAGCCATAGTATCCATAAATACTTTCATCTTATTGATAGTTCCTCCCCACTACGTTTAATCCTTTTTCAAATGAAAATAAATATATTTTATGTGAAGAGTCAAACAAAAAATGTTAATAGTGTACAAATTCATCAAATTTATTTATACCAAAATACTACAAATTGTAGCTTTCCTTTTTCCGAAGGAAAACAGAAGGCTTGAAAGGAAAATAATGCAATATATTTTCATCGAAAAAAATAAACAAACTTAAACAGTTACTTGGCTAATACTACAGGAGGTTAACCACCTATGCTGTAAAAGCTTGGCTCACTTTGCCAATGACACCCCTGCTTCAGTAGTCACAGGGCTTATGTTTATTTGAGTTTTGGATTTGAATGTTTAACCTTAGTAAATGCGGCATGTATAAGCGCAACCTTATATGTGTCTGCTTGTGGGTATAAATTTAAAATGAATCCTAAATGTAATATATCTTTGCAACTTAGATTAGATTAGATAATCGAAAGGAATGATAAATTACACGGTTTGACAAAGGTAAGGTTTTAATTACTTCAAATGGACGAGTACATTATAATGACTATTATTTACTATTTTGTTCCTTGACTTATAGGTTCGTATTAGGCTGACCACCCATACTGTAAAAAATGGTTCTCTTTGCCAATGTCACCCCTGTTTCAGGGAAGGTCGGCAAAAGTTGTGGGGCTTATGTTCATTTGCGGTTTGGATTTTATTTGTAAGTACGCATTCAGCATTTGTAAGCGCGAACTACACGTGTTGAAAAACGCGAACTACACTTGTTGAAAAACAATTGTCGGTGAGGGGAAAGCTGTTTACGGCCTTTGTGGATCTGGAGAAAGCTTTTGACTCTAAAGCTGTTGTGGGATGTCTTGAAAGCATATGGAGTGAATGGGGCTCTCTTGAATGCGGTACATGCTAACTATGAAAATAGTATGGCATGTGTTCGTATTGATGATGAGTATAGTGAATGGTTTGAAGTTTTTAAGGGTGTAAGGCAAGGATGTGGGATGAGCCCATGGCTATTTAACATAGTCATGGACAAGTGTGTTCGAGATGCTAGACTTGATGATTGTGGATTAATGATAGGAGAGAGCAAAGTGAGTGTTTTACTGTATGCGGATGATGCAGTCCTTGTATCTGATTCAGCAGTAGAATTGCAAACAATGCTCTCTAGATTGAACGAAGCTCTGATAGGTAATTATTTGAAGTTGAATGCAAGTAAGACGAAAGTTTTGGTTTTTGAAAGAAATGAAGAAAATACGGACTATGAATTTAGAATCAATGGATTGCACGTTGATGTGGTAAATGAGTTTGTTTACTTGGGATGTAAGTTTGAAAAAGATGGGAGAATGACAGGCGAACTTGAAAGAAGAATAATGAAGGGCAGGTGTGTACTGGGTGCCACAGCTTGTATCGCCAAAAATCAAAACATATCTAAAAATGCTCGACTGGCGGTACACAGTGGCATACTTTTACCCACCTTGATGTATGGAAGTGAAGCCTGGACGGTGAGTGAAAGTGAAATAAGTAAGGTCCTTACTGTTGAAATGGACTTTCTAAGAAGTATGATTGGGAAAAAACGGAGTGACAGGGTGAGGAATGATTTTGTAAGAGAAGAATGTGGTGCAAGAAAATGTGTGAAAGTGAAGATTAAAAGAAGTTTGTTAAGATGGTTTGGGCATATGGAGAGAATGAATGAGGAAAGACTGACGAAGAAAGTATATGTTGCTAGAATAGATGGATGTCGTGGTAGAGGAAGACCGAGAAAGGTATGGATGGACCAAATATCCGAAATTGCGAATGAATAGAATATCCAGAGTCATAATAAAAGAAGAGCTTGTATGAAGAAGGTTATGACTCTGGAGGAAATGAAAGAAGTATGTAAGGACAGAAAGAAATGGCGGTTGATCTGTAATGTTGGCGGCTAGGGTTTATCAAGTGAAATTTGTTTTATGTTTTAAGTGTTTGATGTCCATGTATATTATTATTATTGATTTAAAAAATGTAATTTGTCGTGTATGTTCCTTGACTTATAGGTTGGTATGCGGCTGACCACCCATGCTGTAAAAATGGTTCACTTTGCCAATGTCACCCCTGTTACAGGGAAGGACGGCAAGAGTTGCAGGGTGTATGTCCATTTGAGATTGGTTTTTATGTTGTAGGCTCACATGAGGCACGTGCAAGCGCGAACTTGTACGTGTCTTGGTTGTGGGAATGCATGTAATGTGAATCTCCAATGTAACATATCTTTGCAACTTAGATTAGATTAGATTAGATTAGAACTACACGTGTGGGTTTGTGGGCATACATCTGAGAGCTTCAAATGAATATATCCTTGCAATTTAGATTATAGATTATATTATTATTATTATATTATTATTGTTATTTATTTCAAGGTCGTAGAAAAAGTATTGTATGCCACTGCACGTAATTAGGCTTTGTAACACTCTTGATGTCTATTGTGTCATTCGGCTGCGCCTCATGGCACCAACTAGCACTCGTGTTACAAAGACTATCATTACTAGGCAGTAGTATAAATAACTACTTGAGCATTTGAGATGCCCTACAATAAATTATGTATTTCTGTGAGAAGGTGGTAATCATGTAAAAACTCCTTTTTTAGATTTTATTAAAAAAAGTTCCATTTGAAATCCCTGATAAATAAATTTGAAGCTTTGAGTCTGAAAGATTTTTCAATTATTATCTATTCTATGAATTCATTTTTTTTTTTTAAATCAGTTTGTTTAAATATCAGACAAGTAACTCATTTAATATCAAAGAAGGCAATCTAGGATTGATTTAAGAAATGAGGAAAATTATGAAGACCATGGAGATTATGTTGGAAACTTTTTCTCATCATTTTTATATATTATTTAATTTTTAAAACAATCCTAGATTACCGCTTTTTGTTATATATGGCTCAAGATTATTTAAAAAATGATAAACATTGAAAGAACCTACTCTCGTTATTCATGTTTCAGAGAGATGTCTTAAGTCAGTTATGTAATGTATTTGTCGGTGTTATAGCCGCGGGGATCAAGACAGGTTATTTGGAACTGGATAACGCTGGTTCGAATCCCGCGACGATAACTTCGACCCTGGTTCAACAGATGCCGTTGCATGCACACAAGCTTCTGCTTTCGCATGAAGACAACTGGCCAGGTAAAATAGGTCGGTGGATTGCATTCCTTTCCACAAATCTATTTTTTATAAAAAAAAAAAAAATTATTGATGAATTAAAAAAAATCTTAATAAAATTAATTTTCAAATGAATTTTGGGATGCCTATGCAATAGCATAACTAAGGATAATTTGGATAATGAGAAATGCAATACTTACATCTCATGTCGTAGAGGCATCCAACGCTTTTGAAATCGCAGATCGGAAGCGATTCTACGAACATTAAATAACATGATATTATTATAAAAAGTGGGGATGGTAAATATTATTTGGAAGTGTAATTAAAAGTCAACCATAGACTGATTTTATGCTTGACACTCACTAATTGGAGTTAAAGTGTAAATTCCATTATGAAGAAAAAATGCAAAGACCTACTTATGTGGTTGGCCAGTATATAATATGAATTAAGAACTTAAAATGTTTCTGTATCAAATCTAAGAGAAATATCAAGGGTGTAGTAAATTAATGCATAACATTTTTATACTAAAATTAAGGCACGAAAAATACTGAAAAAATTGAGTGGAGTAGGTTTTTTTGGATGATGGTATGAGAAACTTCATGCCAAAGTAAGAAGACCATCATCAAAAAGATTTAATTTCCTGGCATCTTCTTGAGATTTTATCTATTATATTTACGACTTTCTTTTTCGGTGTGAACATTTATTTTTAATACTAGATAAATTAAGTTCAAAGCCATGCCGTTAAAATGTGGTACAACTTGTAACACGTCAACAAAATTACGTAAAATTTCAGTGCACTTTATCCGTATATCTTCCGATGCTAACTGAGGTAATTATTAACCGACAAAAAGATTAAAACTCACGATAGAAGAGGGAAAGAGTGTGAGTTTTCTCGGACAACAATTGCTAATAGGAGAGAAGCACTTAATTATTTATTAGATTCATATTTTAAAATTACCATTCCCCCCGAAAATGTGCCAACTTTGGAAAATTTCAAATTGACTAATCTATAATAATCTATAATCTAAGTTGCAAAGATATATTCATTTAAAGCTCTCAGATGTATGCCCACAAACCAACAAGTGTAGTTCGCGCTTACAAATGCTGAATGTGTACTTACAAATAAAATCCAAACCTCAAATGAACATAAGCCCCACAACTTTTGCCGACCTTCCCTGAAACAGGGGTGACATTGGCAAAGTGAACCATTTTTTACAGTATGGGTGGTCAGCCTCATACCAACCTAATTAATAAACTAATGCTGCAATATAATTTACAAAAATACCATTGGCTGGCATGAAGTAAGGAATACATCCGCAGGCTTTTAGAATGATGGCACTGCGGCATTCCGCCAAGCAGTTGTTGTAGGTGTACTTGTAGAAAATGTGTGTTTTCTTGTAATACGTGGGCAGGTGGCATCTTCGCTTGGTGACGTGAAAAGCGGCTATGCCAGGAGTGGAATACGTCATCTCAGGAGCGATGGAGAAGAAAGATTCCATGCCTGGACCCACCAACTTGGACGAAGCATTCTCATCCGCAAAGTCGTGGGAGTTGTGTACCATAATCTGCAATGGAAATATCAAATCCGTATTAAAACTACGTAAGAAATTTTACCTTCAACATAAATGATTTTGAAAGGTCTCTTGTGCAATCCAACATGAGACTTTGCAATGTTCGACAATGGGCCAGGCCAGCTTTTCAGGTTGGTCGAGATATTTTTTTCCAAATGGTTTTCAACATCGACGGGACCTGACAAAACGCATGAGCAAGAAAAAAATGTTTGAAAAGTTTTGTGACAGGGTATGCATTCGGTTAGGATAATTTTTGATGTTAGATTGAACATTATATCCTGGGCAGATCTAGTTTAATAAAACCTGCGTGGAAGCATACCACCATACTTGTTAGTTATACATCATGATATTGTGATACCTTCTCAAAATGAACCCCTAATCGAATGTACTGTGCAAACTTTTATATCTTGATTTATATAGTCCCTACTTTTCCTATACAAAATATACACTGTAATACAAAAGTAAGTGTATATGAATGACGATTTGCCTCACCCTTACTCCAAATGTGCCAAATGTAGAGGAGTAATAGTCGTCAGGGCTAGTTCTGAAGAGGACAGAGAGAGCAGTTTGATATCCACAGCCGGCAACTCTTCGGGGATTACGCGGACGAAAAACAGCAATTTTCCTAAAAAAAATAATAGTCTTGTAAAGTGATTCAAAAGATCTAATATAATACTCTTGTTATTGTTAGGTCTTAAATGTTCACACTTTATTATATTTGTATATTATTGTTCTTGCGGGTCCTGATAGTGGTCCATTGTTTTTGTCTTTGCTTACGTTTCGTTACAAATCTGTGTGTTTCTTCGTAAGATTTTTGTTCTTCAGTACCTAACTCTGAGGATGACCAGCACGAGCAACATCCAGAATCTGCAGCTGGCCGTGAAACCCATAGAACGTTTACTTAGTTTTTCGTAGGAGGCTGGAAATCTTATTTATAGATCTTTACAAAATAAAACTTTTACAAAACAACTTAAAACTGAACATTTAAATATTAAAAAAATTAACTACGAACACACTAAGTACATAATAAATACATTACAAAATTATTTTCAGGTTTATTTTTTTATCGGAAATTTTGATTTTAATACATGTGTATTTCCATCTCCCACTTTAACATACCTTCTTTGAGCAATACTTACTCTGGAAAATTGTGTTTTTCATACGCGTAGTAATTAAACGAGCAGCAATGTCCTTCTGAAGAAATCATTCTCTGGAACAGAGTCAGGCATCGCACGGTAGTTCCCTTCCACGAACAACGCTCCAGCATGTCCTTGCAGCTCGGAGTTAGCTGACACATAAATTGTAATCATTGATTAGCCAGGGAAAAGGGTTTGTCTAGAAATACCTTTTGTGTTTTATTATCTTTGGGCCATGATTGTGAGACTTCTGATACGTTAAACTATGATACATTTTAACTTTACTTTTACGTATCCTGAGAATTAGCGAAATGGCTGAGAATTGTTATAATTGATAGCCCATTGCTAAATTAAAATATGTCTGCGCATGCGGAACGAATAAATGATGATAGATTTATGAAGTGTATATACAGAGGAAATGTGAAAGGAAAAAGAGGTAAGGGACGACCGAAAAGAGTATGGAGTGATCAGATTGAGGAGATTGTGAAAGAATGAGATATACAAAGTGAGCGTAAAAGAAGAAAATGCGTGAAAAATATGAAATTAATTAATTGAAAGAGGTATGTAAGGATAGGAATAAATAGAGGCAGCTCTGCAGAGGCTATGGCCACCCCTAGCGGAATGGCGACAGAGTTACAGTTGCAGTTAATAAAATAGTAAAACGTCTTGGCTGCGCAACATAAGAGACTGTACCACGATGAGACATGTTGGGGAGCTGTTTCGAGTCGTGCAGGATAAAGAAGGCTTTGCCAGAGTGATTGTCAACCTAGGGGGGATCTGATATAGTGCAAGAAGAAGAGGAATAAGCAAAAATAATTGTTGTTGTCGTGACTTCAATCTAAATCTAATCTAAATCTAAGCTGCAAAGATATGTATCATTTGAGATTCATATTAAATGCATTCTCACAAGCAGACCTGCATAATTTCGCGCTCACACATGCCGCATGTGGACCTACAGTATAAAGAACCTAACTTCAATCAAAGCAGGAATTGATTATTAATGTACCTATATTAGGGAGTTTAACCTTTTAAATGGTTTTGGTGATACATTGTGGAATTCCATTTTTAATATTTGATTAAGAAAATAAATTATTTTATACACTTTTAATAAAAAAAACTTTGTTTTATTCCCCTGCTTTTAATGAGTATATATTTACGAAAACACTTTTACACCTCTCCTTCCACAGTTTCTTAAATTACCCCCGTATTCACGATCAAAACTGATTTAAGTGCCTTACTCAAGCGCTACACTTACTCAAGGGTCGACATTCTGGAGCGTTTTGTTTCACAAAGAACACTCAAGCAGTAATCAGCGTAGTGCCCAACCCCCAGGAGACGTACGGGTTTGTCATTGGCTCTCGAAAAAACCCAGCTCTGTAATTGGTCAGTACCTTCCGACCGATATTCGGCGTACTTCACTCTTATCATTGCCGCCTCTTTCAAATTTCAATGTCATATCAACTTTGCATAAAACTTGACAACAAATAAGTACGTATAACGCAATTACTACTTTAAGTAAACCGTAAGTACGAATTTGTTTGTTTACAATTTCTATTAGTTTTTAAAAATACATTTATGTAATATCCAATGTTAAGTGTTTTGATCGATTTCAGCGCCAAAAAGATGTTGTTTTCTCCAGCGGAAAAGGAGCTGCTGGTGGCTCTAATTAAAGAAAAACCTGGAATAGAAGATAAAATAACAGATCGAAGAAATCGTTGGCTTTGCAACCCTCAATGAGCAACGGCAAAACTGTATACAGAACGACGCATTTTTTCAATCAAAAACGTCTTCTAAATTCTTCCTCTTCGTAATACGTAAATGGGTCTTTACAGTCTCTGATATATTTTCTTGGGACACTATTTTTGAACAAAACAATGGTATTATTCTCGTTGAAGTCAACTGTATCGAAAGAATTCATTATTTTATGTAAATAATTCACAACCAAACAAAAAATGTGCTGATGAAATGCGGCGGAATATTTTGACAGTTCATCTGTCATTGCAGTATGGTCCTAGACCATACCGGAGAACAAACCCAATTCTGATGGTCAAGCAATGTAAATGAACTCGTCAAAACACTGTTAATACACTTGTAAAAATCATGTTTATAGTAAGAATTCATTTTTTCATGTAAATTCACAATCAAACAAAAAATGTGATAACAATGAAATATGACGGAATATTTTGACAGCGCTTAAGCGTTGGTTAATATACGTGTCGACCTTACTTACCTGAGTGCTAGTTTTTGGAGCGCTTAAGCGCTAATTTTACCTTAAGTATTGTTCTTGAAATGAATTTCCCCAATCTAAGCGCTGGTTTGCCCTTAAGGAAGTGCCAGTTTTGATCGTGAATACGGGGGTTATTTCCTAGAAAGTATATAAAAAAAGATGGAGAGGTATCTCTGAAAATGATTTTTCGTAAACAAATACTCATTAAAATCAGTGAACTAAAATAAAGTTTTTTATTAAAAGTTCAAAAAAAATTTTTTTTTTTTAAATCAAATATTTATATTAGGGAGTCTTCTTTCTTCAGATTGTTGAAATGGCAAGAATTTATTTTGTTTGACTGCTTTAAGACTTGATTGAATTCAAATGAATGATTTTTTTTATGTCAAATCGATATTTTTTTTTAGAAATATTCAGATTTCTGAGCCATTGGAATTGTATAACCATATCAAGAAGAGCAGTCGCCGAGATATTGTTGACTTCAATGAAAGACTGTATTATGTTTAGCTCTCTCTTCAGTTTTGGGGTCACTTTCTGATGACCAAAAATTGCTGTGGCGTCCTTCAAGCTGTCGAAGATTTCATCAGCTGTCACACCTGCAGGTTTTGTTCTAAAAAATAAAATAATTATCTAAGGTATTTTGTACTCGTACATGATCAGATAATATAATAAGAAAAGCTACTCGTTATGGTCAAATAGAAAAAAATCTTCATCATTATAATTAGTCTGAAAACTGTATAGAACTTTATCTATTTTCATATATATCAATAATTTAGTTACAAAGATATGTAAACATTTAAAATTAAATAATTATTTAGTTTTTAAGGATTTAAATCAAACACTGTTTTATATTTTCATTTCAATTCAATTTTATTAATTTTATTAATTTTTTTCTAAATTTATATGATTTTACTGAATGACCACACAATTTGATTGTAGTACTTTATGGTACGATTGACTTTTATTTAAAAAAAAATATACCTGACGATGATCTAAAATCGAAAACTTTAGTAAAATTAAAGAATAAATAATTGTAAAAGTGAAAATATAAAAGAGTGTTTGATTCAAATCCTAAATAATTATTGAATATGAATTTTCACAGTGTTAATACACAAACCATACAAAATATATTTAAAATTCATATTAAATGCAAACCAACAAAGAGACACGTGTAAGTTCGCGCTTACAAATGCTTCATATGTACTTACAAACTAAAGCCCAATCTCAAATGAAAATAAGCCATGCAAATCTAGGCGACCTTCCCTGAAACATGGCACATTGATCCTAAATCTAAGCTGCAATCCATTTTTACAATATGAGTGGTCAGCCTCATATCAACCTATTAATTAAGGAATTATCAAAAACGGATTCTGTATATTACCTTTAAGTTTGAAGAAAATGTAATAAAAATATATTTATTAACTGGTAAAATAAGCTAGAGGGTGCTTACAAATTCCTTGATAGTTTAAAAGCCATTATTCTCGATACTTTGTTGAGACTGCAAATCGTAACAGCTGGAAAAGGGAATTTCCATATGGAAAAATGCGTGCTCTCTATAACCTGAAAATAAAATTAAAAATACATGCATTTTGGTCTAACGACAACGAGGTAATTAATGAATTATTTAATAGGAATTATTTTTTCAGACATGTGTTTTACATAGTACAGTAGATATGTACACATGTAAAATGTATACATGTCGGTGTTATGGCCGAGAGGGCCAAGTGAAATAGAACAACGTTGGTTCGATTCCCACTTGGGTCATTTGACCATAAATTTGACCCTGGTTCAACATATGTTATTGGGTAATTGTTAATTAATAATTCATTAATATAAACAAGAATTAATTATTAATTGATTCTATTAATACCTGTTTCTGGCCAGGCAGAATAGTTGGTGAATTACATTCCTCTTCACAAATCTATTTAAAAAAAATACTTTGTGTTCCTGAACTAAGAAAACCTGTATTTCAGGTATGGATTAAATAAAATATGAAAATATTTATTTTTTACCGTAAGGGTAGGATTACTTTGATTCCACTGCCACGCTACAACAACCATTATTATTGCCACGACAAGGCAAAAGGTCAAAGATAGAGCCCAACAAATCCTAAAACAAGAAAACGTACATTAAATTATTAGGAAACACATTCAGCAAGCTCAAACTACGAAAACTTTGATGTCTACGGGGCTTTAGTTATACAAAATCGCAATTCTTGTATAGAAAATCAATAATGCTTCTCTTTGCCCTTGCTAACAGCGTGAAGAATAATTGATGATTTTAAGTTATATTTTTAATTTAGTGATTGATCACTTATAACCGTCACTTGCACCTATTTATATTTTTTTTAAAACCAAGCACGTTAAGCAAGTTAAGGTACAATTAGATGGTTTGGGCATGTGGAAAGAATGAATGATGATAGACTGACAAAGTATATATACAAAGAAAGTGTGAAAGGAAAAAGAGGGAAGGGACGACCGAGAAAAGTATGGAGTGATCAGATTGACGATATTGGGAAAGAATGGGAAATACAAAATGAGCATAAAAGAAGAAAATGCATGAAAAAGGTGATGGATATGAATGAATTGAAAGATGTATGTAAGGATAAGAAAAAATGGAGGTAGCTCTACAGAGGCTCTGGCCACCCCAGGCGGAATGGCGACAGAGTTACAGTTACAGTATCACAAAATGCAATAAAAGTAGTTATGGTTCTTATTATCTCCATGAAAGTAGTTATTTGCCTTCGAAAAAGTGTAGCAAAGACTTTGAATATGAAATATGTTATATTGTTATAAAACCTGACTAAAAAGCAGTTTCAAAATTTTAAGTAGCAAAATCTTGAATCAAACAAAAGTGTTCACATTTCCTTGTTTATGTCTTTTTTGCATTTATATTTAATTTTTCGGGGCTTTAGTGCAATTGATCCATATCAGAATCATTCTGATCGATAAATGTATTAATTAATGTTAGTTTTTCGGGGTTTTCAGTGCTTTTAAATATAGAATATGCTTTTTTATTTATGTATTTTTTCAATTTGGGACAAATTAATTTTATACACTGTCAGTTTTTAAGTCAATTATCAATGATTATTATTGATCAATCTTTATGAAGCTGTTCGACACAAATACTAATCCAATTTTGTTTATCAATCATCCATGCACACTCGCATTTACAAACTAAAATCAAGGCTTTTTTACCTTTCCGGTAGAGGTGTATCTTCCATAGCGATGTATTTGTATCCATGCAGTCCGGTAGTACGGAAAAACTCCAATACATGTTTCACCCAAAACGGCTTATTTTTCTTCTTTAATTTGAAAAACGCCATTTTTATTTTAATTGTAATGTAATCTACTTGTTCCTGTTTTGTACAGTTTTTTCACTATTTTCTTTTAGAAGCATCTATGCTATCGTCATTTGAATCAGGGACTGAATGTATATACTCGTACAGAATTTTTGGTCGTAATTTCGTAATTTCTTCTTCATTCTAATTTTAATCTCGTAGGTATTGAAAGTTATCGTTGCCCCCTTGTCTTTTTTGGTATTTACATAAATCAAAATATTAAAATGCAATGTAATGGTAAAATAGAAATGATTGTTTTTTAGTAGATTCTTCTTAAAATGAAACTCAAAATGAGGATTGAATTATATATTTCACAGATGGTTTTTCGAAACAAAATCTTTGAATTATTGATTTTTTTTTTTGTGGATAAATCTGGAAAATTGACGCTTGTTTTCCCTGTCAAAGGCTGTAAACAAATGTCACCTTTGTGGCTTTTAGTACATTAATAATCCATACAGGAAATTATTTATTCATCACATCCGATACAGATAACATACAGGTAATTGCAAGTGTGGTGGGGTTGTCAATCAAGTCAATAATGTATGTATGTATACCCAACTATTAATAAGTAATGTATGTACATTGTACATGTTGAAACTAAGTTGCACATTTCGTGCCGCTGCATTTTGTCCTCAAAGTGAAGCAGCAACCGCTGTATTTACCTAAATAAAGGATTTTTCTTCTTCCCAGTGAAGTCATTAGAATTCTCTACTTTTTTTTCAAAAAGTAGAGAATTTTCGTCGTCCGACAAGGCTTTCATTTCTTGAACTTCGTACCAATCTTAGGTTTGTATGTGGTTGGTCACCCATAATGTAAATTATACAGATTTACATGCTTGAGGAAAAGCGGATGTATGCATTTTAATACAAATGCGGAAACACACATCATTCGTGTAAAATAAGGTTTTTGGAAAGTGAAACTTACACGCACTTCATCAGAATTTATTTCTGTAACTTAATTTATAGATTCCAAATTAGAATTACGGTCGTTAGACATTTTACAAAACAATGTACTTCACGAAAAATCTTTGTCAGGATTCGTGATCGAAGATTTCAGGTATATGAGACATTTTGTGGTTCATCTACAGATGTTGCGGAGATCCATCAGTGCAAAAAGGCACTAATAGTATCGCATTGTTTATCCGACGTGAAGATTGGTAGGAACATTAAATTATAAATAGATTTGTATTGTACCTATCCTTTTTAATTAAATTTAATGCACTTTTATTGATTTTTGTTCTTATTTATTAACTATCACGAGCAGTGTGATTTCATTACCGTTTTTACGTTGTATCCAACATAACTTATAAGTACCTACCCACGTATTCATCACATACTTATTCAGTTATACTATCGATCCCTGCATTGCCTATTTTCCATGGTAGCTAGGTATCAGTGGCGAAGGGCGCCATACAAGCCGATTCCCATCGGTTTCCCGTTTAAAATGAGGCAAAAGTGATATTAAAGTAGACTGCATGGTTTAAATGGGGAAAAAATACGTATTGTTTCTTTGGTTTTAAATGTATTTTTTTACTTTGTGCCTATATATTTTTACTACTTTGTTACATCATTTTAAAAGGGAAGCCGATGGGAACCGGTTTGTATGGCACCCTTCGCCACTGCTAGGTATGCACGTGAATTTACTTACTCCCATGTTTCAGAGACTGCTAAAAATCCTTTTTTTTTATAAAATACATAAGTTCATTGACTGATAGGTTGGTATAAAGATGACCAACCATTCTGTAAAAAATAATTCACTTTGAAAATGTTACCCCTGTTTCATAGAAGGTTGGCAAGCGTTGCAGTGCTTATATTCATTTGAGATTTGGGTTTCATGATGTAAGTTCGCATGTGGCATGTGTTCTTGGTGGATAATAAGATTTTTTAAAAGTAGGTATAAAAAAGTTTCAATTTAGTATAATGCAAGCTACGATACATAAAAATTAAATGTAGCATTTGGCTTTTTATTTTTTTGCAGAATACGGAGTCACGATTTTCTTTTACAACTAAAATTCAAGCATCGTGCGTTGTGCACGTAAGTAATAGATAAAAGAAACGTGGATTCGTCATTAAAAATGTTTAAATAATGTACAATTTGTAGGTAGGTGACCTTCCTGATAGATTATATCGCACGCTTAATAATAAAGAGAAATAACTCCAAAATTGGGAAAATCGAGATTTTGTAATAAAACGCAAGAACAATGCGAGAAGAATAGGTAGAATGCGACAGCCGTTCAATTTGGACGAATATGACCGAGATAAAACATCGGTCGCCTTTTTCATTCCATACAAGTTGTACTGGTTGTCTGAACTTCAAACGTGATTACCCAACATTCTTATTTTTGAGTTATTGCTCTTTATGATTAAACGTGCGATATACACATTTATGACCGATCCGCAGACTAGTGGTTAACGCTATGGACTCGTAATCGGGAGATCGTGGGCTTGATTCCCGGCGGAGCACAAAAAAATCAAATCATGCTTTGAATTGGGCTGAAAAATTTATATACCAAAGACCGGTCACCAAAAGTTCATCCAGGCTTACAGCATCTAGATCTTGCTTGAGAATTGACACTTTCTTTCTAGCGACGACCAAGCTCGCAGAAGACTCTTGTGTGATTCACACAAAAATAATACTCTTTATAGAAATCATCATATTAAAAAATTAATTCAAGTTTAAGTCACATACATAATCAAGTACAATCACTATTGTGTAATTATAGAGGGAAAATTAGCCAACAACTCTGTGACACCTTATTACATGATATTTACTTTTTTCTACTTCTGTAGACATCTTCCGGAGAGATTAACTAAACTAAAGAAATGCAAAAACTCTTATTACATAGTTCTCATAAAAATACGAAACGCAAAAT
This sequence comes from Agapetus fuscipes, assembly GCA_951799405.1. Classification (NCBI taxonomy): domain Eukaryota; kingdom Metazoa; phylum Arthropoda; class Insecta; order Trichoptera; family Glossosomatidae; genus Agapetus; species Agapetus fuscipes. Next base: position 14,330,844 of record OX637332.1, on the reverse strand, counting down.
ATCTGCGACTCCAATTTTTATAGAAAAGGTTTGCTACCGGGAATATTTTTTACCATATGGGTGGGTAACTTTTGCGAATGGTTCTTTTCGACTAAAAATACTTATATCTTTGTTGAGAAAATGTAATTACAATTATTAAAAAATCTGAAAACCTGCAACGAACGATGTCATAATTAAGTCATCGCATTACAAATGTCTGCTCACTCGTAGGTATATCTCATGAATGTCAAATGCGATTTCCTAAATCTATATAGAACTGTAGGGCTCAACGAGTATTGAGAGGATATCATAAAGATATCATTATATTATACCGCAATGATACTTCGGCTCTCATTAATAATAATAAGCAGTTTGTAGTTTACAATTTTTGCAGTTAACTGGTGAGTTTCGAAGCAAATCTACAAAAATAAATATTTGAGTAGATAGAATTGGAAAACTAGGGCTTTTTATACAAAATGTAAAGAATAGAACTACCGGAATTAATTTTCTAATAATTTCCTTGTATTTATCTCACATTAAAAAATATATTTTAATAACACCTTTGGTTCTATACGACTCATATATAAAAACTTTAAATATTTATCCGTGCTGAGTATCCTCTTAAGAGAATCGTTTTATTTTCTCTTACTCCCAGAACACCGGTGAGAAATTTGCAACTTAGATAAAAGTGATACTCGTGATCTACTTTTGAATAATGATAAATTTTACTGTTATCTGTGAGCACCGACGTAATCAAAAGAAAATGCAATAATTTAAGCAAAACCTCAAGAACCAAGTTCTGTAACTGCCGTTTCGCATGATTGACTCCCTTCTTTCTCCGAGACAAGTCAAGACCAACAGCGGCAATAAAGCATTAAAAAAAACGTAAAAATAAAATCACTTTTTCAATATTTTTTCCCTCGAGCGAAAGTGTTACAAATCGGAGCATTTATCGCTCAAAATTGAAGTCAGAAATAATTTTGAAAGCGTCGCGTCGACAGCAAGTCACAGTTGGTTGTCGGAGCTCGAGGCACAATGATTTTGAGCTGGCTCGTTTGGCTTAGCTTGGCTGGCACTGTTTGGAGCGAGCTGGAGACTTGCTCAAAGGATTCTCCAGATTGTGCCAAGGTTTCTGTGTGGACTGCGGAACATAAAAAGGGTAAGATTTTTTTGTTCGCTGTCTAAAATGTTTGAATAGGTACATATGAAAAGGTTGCCGTTTGCGAAATTTAAATCTGTTTTAAACTTAATATATTATACATATTTTTTTACAATTTTGTTTTCCTAAGTATTATTGAATATTTTGGCATAGTAAATTAAGAAAAAGTCACTTAACCTATTTCTAATGATCTTCACTGAGTCCGACCCGTAGTTTAGTGATTAACGTTACGGACTAACAATCAGAAGATCATTGGTTCGATTCCCGGCGAAGAGACCAACAAAAATATCATTTAATTGTTAAATATACTCTTCTTTGGACTGTAAAATTAATGTGTCTTTACCAAACACTTGTACCAAAAGGTCCATTCAGCCATACAGCAATTAGGTAGATCTTGAAGTGTGATTCCCAAATAATAGCGTTCACCAAATAAATAATATTATATTTTTTATGGTTTGTGTATTAACACTGTGAAAATTAATGTTTTTTCGATTGTTATATAAATAAATAACACCTTATTAACTTTAAAACACTGTTTATATTTCACAAAAATATCATCAATTAAAAAAAATATATATATATTAAATTTTAGATTAACTACTAACGTTTTCGACCAATATGGTCATCCTCAGGTAGTAAATTTTTTTAACAGAGTTTAAAATAGTCAATATGTAAGTCAAATAGGTAAAATTAATTTAATTAATAAATAAGAATATAAAAAAGTCCAAAATAAAATAAGTAATACATTAGGATAAATTATTGAAATAAGAGCTATTTTTAGTTAATCTAAAATTTAATTTTTTTTAAATTTATGATATTTTTGTGAAATATAAACAGTGTTTTAAAGTTAATAAGGTGTTATTTATTTATATAACAATCGAAAAAAATAAATAATATGTTTGCACGAAAGATAATTTAAAATCTAAATCTAAGCTGCAAATATATGTATTATTTGAGATTCATATTAAATGCATTCCCACGAGCAGACACGCATAATTTCGCGCTCACACATGCCGCATGTGGTCTGTGGACCTACAGTATAAAAAAATATAATTTAATAATTTAAAAAAAATACTTCATTTATTACGGCCAATTTAACAATGCTTCTTTCAATATTAATATTTTAAAATCATAGTTATAACAGAAAAGGGTTATCCTCAGGTTTCGTGGCATGGACTACATATAATCGGTTCATAGGTTAGTACCTACTAAAAAATGCGACTCACTTCAATTATACAGTATGTTATGTTAATGTACATGTTAAATATTCACTTTGCCAATGTCATTTCAGGGAAGGTCAGCAAGAGTTGCAGGGTGTATGTGCATTTGAGATTTGGTTTTTATATGGTAGATTCACATGCGGCATGCGCAAGCGCAAACTTGTACGTGTCTGCTTGTGAGAATGCATGTAATGTGAATCGCCAATATTACATATCTTTGCAACTTAGACTAGATTAGATAATTGCATTTAAACAACAACAAAAAATATAGAACAAACTAACCATCCCTTAAAAGAATGACAAATTTTGCTTATTTCAATTACTTATAACTATAATCTATCTATCTATAATCTAAGCTGCAAGGATATGTAAGCATTTAAGGCTCATATGAAATGCATGCCCACAGACAGGCACATGTAGGTTCGCGCCTACACATTCTGCATGTGTGCATACAAATAAAGAAAACCTCACATGGACATAAACCTTGCAACTCCTGCCGCCGTTCCCTGAACCGGGGTGGCATTGGCAAAAGTGAACCGATTTTTACAGCACGGGTGGTCAGCCTCGTACCAACCTATCAGTCAAGGAGCACAAAAAATTATAAATGATATACAGAAATTCATAATGAGACACATTACAAATTAAAATTAAAATAAAGTAAAATTAAAATTAAACTTAATATTACACTTAGAATTAATTCCCTAGCCGCCATTGTTGCAAATCAACCGCCATTCCTTTCGGTCCTTACATACTTCTTTCATTTCATTCAGAGTCATAATCTTTTTCATGCACTCTCTCCTTTTGTTATGACTCTGAATATCCCATTCATTCGCTATTTCGGAAATTTGATTCATCCATACTTTCCTCGGTCTTCCCCTACCACGGCTTCCATTCATAGTTGCAGCGTACACTCTCTTCGTCAGTCTTTCGTCATTCATTCTTTCCATATGTCCAAACCATTTTAACAAACCCCTTTTGATTTTTACTTTTATACTTTCCCTTGCACCACATTCTTCTCTCACTGACTCATTCCTCACCCTATCTTTCCGTTTTTTTCCAATCATACTTCTTAGAACACTTAAAAGCATCAATTAAAGTTATTTTTGGAATTTTTAAAGCTATATATGGTTATTTAATTTTTTTTGGACATATTTTTACATATTGAGATTTTTTACGTTTATAAAGCTGATTGTTATTTATCTAGGAAGTACCTAATAAATCCATAAATCCATACATTTATCCTTATAACCGTCGCGTGCGTCGTAAAAAAACTGATTTCAAAAAGCGCGCTTTGAAGTATTGGTGTTTTTCTTCTTTATGGTGAAGCCCGTGGAAGATTCTAGACGCCAGTATTGAAAAAGGGCGGGCACACGTTGTTCATAGCTCTATGAATATCCTGCTCTATGCTTTGCCGAACGTCAGTTTGACGTTTAAGAAATAATTATATGGAATTTCGATTCATGTGAAATGTCAATTTGTGGAAGCGCTCGTGTTTTGAATGGTCGTTTTGCTTTTAATTTTCAATTTTAACTTTTGAAAAACATTATCTGAATATGAAATTTTCATCTGAAAGTGTTTTATGTATATTCTCATTGATCGCTTGCGTTTCCTTGGGTGCTGCATACGGTAAGAAGCTTTGCCTCTATTTCATTGTATTCTTTTACCAGCGGATGTTTATATTAGTATTACGAACAATAATAATAAATAATAAAAAAGGAACCATCTTATACACGTATTTTTTGTGCAGAAAGCTGTACTAGTCAAATTTTTACAAAAGCTGCAATTATCATCTGATAAAATTATTGCTAAATCACAATGGTCTGAAGCTTTGACAAAAAAAGCTTCCCCGTTTAAAAAACTTCATAGTTACTATTTTTATAATCTCGATCTTATGTTTTAATACAGTTTTTTTTAATTTTGGAGAGTACGTAGGTACATATTATACTAATCTTTATTTTAAAATTTCCATAAGTTGCTATATCTTGCATTACCTGAGTTTTCAACTTGAGATAGGCCACTAAACCTCTTATAGGAACAGCAACAGTTCCAGAATACTTTTTATTTTCAATTTAGGTTTGGTTTTTCCACTTGTCTGATATACGCAACGCAAACGCAACGCAACTAAGCTACACATTTAGTGTAACTTCTTGCCGCGTTATCCCCGAAGGGGTCGCATGTGGCGAGTTGAACCTATTTATTTTTACAGGTAAGGGGGCCGGCCTTACGCCAACCACTTCAGTTGAAGTGGAGGTTTCCCAGCTCCCGAGAGCGCTGGTACTCATTTCTTGTGAAGGCTGAGTAAACCTTGCCGGTATTTTATTTTGGGGTTTGAAATAAACACCGAAACGGGAAATCATTTCTGACACCCTCGGTGGGATTCGAACCCGAGCTTTCGGCATGGAATGCAAGCACTCTACCACCTGAGCTATCGACCGGACTAGATATCTAGGTGCTATTCTGCTAGGTGTAGCCTGCGTCTCATATCTTTCTCCTCTTAGCTCTTTCCATGAATACTTCTTTCATATCCTTGACGTTCATCATCGATTCCATGCATTCCCTTTTCTTATTCTCTCTTAGTAGAGCCCTGTCTTTTAAAATTTCGAAAAATTATATGTAGAACCACCAGAATATCAGTTTTTATACCAAGGAATGGAAGAGTTCTTCGGTTACTTCTAATTATTGTGTTGTTAAATAAGAACAAAATAAATCTGTTAGATAAGCAAAAGTTTAAGGGGTTGTGTGACATTATGAAGATTCATTTTAATTAAAATTAAAAAAATTAAACACAAAGTTTTTCTTCGAGAGTTGAGTTTTATTCCTTCGAGCACTTTCGATGGTATCACATCGGTTTTGTAATTCTTTGAAAATTAAGCAAGTGTCTTTTCGTATTTCTGGAATTTAAAAAAAAACTTTTTCTACTCCCATTTGGTAATTTACTAATTACAAAACGGCTAACGCAATCACAATGCCATACATTTCTACACCCGTTGCATAATGTTACATTATGCAACCGGTAACCGTGTTAAAATGAACATGTGCGCATGCGCATTGTCAGAATTGGAACCATTTTTTAATTTCAAATGTCAACCTTGTATGGGGGTATGAAGACTTGTCAATCCAAGATGGCCGCAAGCGATCAGCTGATTAGGCTTCATACAATATTAGTGATATTCGGTAGGTAGGAATTACCGTGGTGATGAGACTTTCAGCCCTGTTCAGATGAAAATAAATAAGTATATTTTATGTGTAGAGTCAAATAAAAATTGTTAATAGTGCTAAAATTTATCGAATTTATTTATCGGATTGCTCCAAATAAAGCTTTCCTTTTTTCAATGGAAAATAAAAGGCTTGAAAGGAAAACAATACAAAAAATTTCACTGCAAAAAATAAACAAACTCAAAAAGTTACTTGGTTAATAGGTGAGTATGAGGTTGATCACCTATGCTGTACAAATTTGGTTCACCTGCCAATACAACTGCAGGGCATATGTTTATTTGAGTTTTGGGTTTGAATGTTTAAGCTTATATGCAGGATGTAAAAGCGCGACCTTATACATATGTGTCGGCTTGTGGGCATGAATTCAATATGAAACCTAAATATAATTTATTTTTACAACTTAGGTTAGATTAGATAATCGAAGGGAATGATAAATCACACGTTTTGACAAAGGTAAGGTTTTAATAACTTCAAATGGACGAGTACATTATAATGACTATTATTCACTATTTTGTTAATTCTCTCATGGTCGTAGAAAAAGTATTGTATGCCACTGCACGTAATTAGTCTTTGTAATACTCGTGCTTTCTATTGTGCCATTCGGCTGCGCCTCATGGCACAAACTAGCACTCGTGTTAAAAAGACTATCATTACTTGGCAGTGGCATAAATAACTATTAAAAGTGTACTGCAGATGATAAAATCGTTCTTTATATTATATATTATTTACTTCAGGCCCTTCATGTTAAGAAAATCACTGAAATAGTACTTGTGTGTACCTAAAAGTACATTGGGTAGAGGCCAATAAATTGAAAAACTTTTTTCCCTTTGTATTTAAAATAGAATATCAAAAAATAATTTCAGTTGCAACAATGACTTAATTTTAACCATACATTTCTTATTTAAATCTGGGTTTCAGTTTTAAAATCATTTTTAACATAAGCTGCCTGTACATATACTTGTACGTAAGTACAACACGTACGTTTGCCTGTGTGGGATGCTCGTCCCTGATAATAAAACGGATATTTTTTTAAGCTTTTCTTGTATGAATTCTATAAAGCAAAATATCTTTGCAACTTAGATTTAAGATTATATTGTTAGCAGCATAAGTACATAATGTAATGAGATAAGCACATTTATTTGGAATGAAATATTAGAATTGCTCAAAGTAAGTATAAATGTGATGGCGATCGGAAATGACTGAATAAACAGATGTGGGAAGAAGCTGATAGCAATATTATGGCTATCTGCAGTGGCCGTTCTGGTTTTTTATATGAAAGAGGAATTAATTGTGATTATACCAAACCCTTCTTTTGAACTCTCCTACACCGAACGTTCATTTCCTGTCTGAAATTTTATGCACGCAGTTTTATTTTTATCCTTATAAATTTATTTTGAAAACTAATATTGAATTTCAGCATTGTAGACTAAATTAAAATAATAGGCAATCCCTATAAAAATATGAATATTGAACATCCATTCCAGGAATATAAAAAAATAACCGTTTTGCTACGTAGGTTTCATTATGGATAGCTGGCCATCTTGAAATTCGAATCGAAAGATGAGGAACTATACCTATATATGAATAAATAAATTCTCGTTAATAACTGACAGAAGGTGAATTCAAAACTACAAAAAAACCGTTAATTTTTTTTATAAAAGAGATTGATTTAATCTTTGGCGTTATAATAAAAAAAATCTGTTAGCTACATAGTCAGATACGAGTCGTAAATCGCATTCTCGACCTGTTTTTCAATGCAAATTCTCCAGACGTCCTGCTTATACCATCTGTCCAGTCGCACCGTTTTTTCACAAAGGTTTCATTCCTCGAAATGTTTAGATATACCTACCTACTTGTATGTATAATTTAATATATACATAATATCTACCATGACTTCGAAGTCTGCTATATTTTGCCTGGAATAAAAAAAACTCATATTTATTTGGGATTAAAGAATAGATTCTTCATCCTTCTTTAATAAATCCTGAATATTATCTAGCAATTTTTTTTGGACCTGACAGGCTAAGAAGTACAAAATGCATTTGGTCAATTATTTGACTTTGTAGCAGTGCGGTTGATAGCTCAGCTGTTTAAATTTTTCAATATTTGCATTCTAGGCCATAGGGTCAGTGTTCGAATCCCGTTGCGGGTGTCAGACATGATTTCCTTCAGCGTTTTCTTTCTCTCCCAATCATAGTACCAGCAGGGCTAACTCAGCCTTTATAAGAAATTAGAACCAGCTCTCTCGGTAACAACGAAACCTCCACTTCAAGTTCAGCGGTTGGCATAAGGCTGGCCCGTTTACCTATGAAAATAAATAAGTTCCACTCGCCACATGCAACTCCGTCAAGAATAACGCGTCAGAACGTTGAAGTCATATGCAGCGTAGTTGCACATTATTTAACAAAACATATTATTTGGTTTAAAGTCAGCTTAATTCAATTTTTATCTCTGGTTTTGGATTCAGCCCTTCTGATAAATTGTTACTGTTGATCACCTCTATGCATTTGGATTGACTTCATGTTTTTTTAGGAATCAGAATACAGGGTTGGGCTTTGTGTTGGGTATCCACTACACTGCCCTAGCATATAACCAGATATACTTACTTTACATATCGACGGTTAAAAGGAAATAGGGCATAAGCGACGTTTTGGTCGAAAATAAGTTATGAATGCTATCCTACTTAAAAAATTCCCCTCTTTCTAATGCGCTCACTCCTATGGCTCTACGATGACTTTTTTTTGTCGGTTATGCCCAAGCAAAAAACTGCGTTTTCGAAGTATGATTTTGGTGTTATGTTTTAGTTTTTTTTGCCCTAAAGACCCTTGTGACATAAAACCTCTTAAAACAACATAAAATCATATTAATAGAAATGCCTTTATTTTTATAATTCTAGAGCTGTTTTGATTTAAAAGTTGTGCCTATTTTTCTGCAATCTCAAACTTGAAACTGCTCTCCTGAACAATTTAGTTTTTGTCGCTTATGCCCTGTATCATTTTATCCGTCGCTATGAATGTTGTTGTTACTGGGCGCTCATACCTATGTACTCCATACATATTGTTGTAATGTATCATGTATGGTGGGTATGTGTCGCTCCAGAAGATTTTAATTGCCACAGCGCCGAGCTCGGCGAGATAGTTAAACTTAGGTCAAATGCGTACGCGGCCCGGTTCACGCAATCGTTGTTCTGTGCCGTCTGTCACCATAAGCATGTATGGACCCATTAAATATTTTTATATAAATCACAGATCGGTATATAAGAATTATAAAAAGGAGCGAGCGAACGTATTGATCATTGTCCAACAGCAAAACAAATATATAAATTAGATTTCTCCTTTTAGGTGTACTTTTACTTTTGGATAGCATTCATAGCGTATTTACAAATTATAATTAATTTCCATGTTGAGTAAACTTATTAGACAAAATTAGCGAATATTAGACAAACCGTTGTGGGAGAACTTACATAATTATCGACGTTTCGTTGGCGATGTAGCAAACGTCTTCAGGAAGCACCCTCTCTGCACAATGACTGAACGACTGAGTATGAACTTTAGTCTTTTATACGAGAAGTGTAATTATAATTGAAATTAATTATAATTGGTAAATATGTCAAAATTTAACTTCGTTGAATATGCTGAAGGATACGATCATGTTAATGTACCGCCAACGGTAGTAAAATCGCTTTAAATAATGTAAAAATCATTTAAAAAAACACTTCGAATACGTATGAAGTAAAGTCATTCATCATAAAGTCAACGCTTTTTCGTAAATGTAAATCAGATTATATAGGTAAGTAAATGCTGTCAAAAAATCATACTCTTTCATCATTTAGTCATTTGACTAATAGGTTTGTATAAAGTTGACCACCCTGCACCAATACTGTAAAAGTTGGTTCCCTTTTATTAATGTCATCCCTGTTTCAGGGAAAGACATCGTGAGAAACAGAGTTTATGTTCATTTGAGATTTGTATCTTGCTTATAAGTACACATGCAGCATACCTATGCAAGCGCAAACATACACTTATTTTCTCGTGAGCATGTATTTAATATGACTCTTAATTTTTTTATATATCTTTGTAACATAGATTATAGTTAGATACAATTAAAATTGCTTATTTTTTGCATAATCTTTCTTTTATACAATTAAGTGAATATGTATTGAATAAAAATATCCAGACCACTGGTTTCGTAATTTCATGCATCTAATAACAAACTTACACAATTTGTTTGTAAAATAAATACGAGTCGAATTACTCGTGCAATAAGAGTCGCAAGAGAACTAATACGATACATGAAGTAAGACTATTAATATTATGTAAATTTTGAATTATATCTATCAATGATTCATGCGTCTATTATTAGTAATCAATTTAATTGAAAAGGGTAGCATTTATAATCCGAGCATTTTTATTTGCGATGAGGCTGTCTCATGCCAAGCTTTTATTTTACAAACAAACCTGTGTGTCAACTTCGATTGTAATTAGAAATTATAGCTTCCCTTCCAAATACGTACCTACACACTGTCATTCTTAGACCATATTATTCGTTTTGACTCTAAAAATTCATGTATGTGTGTAAAATGCCTTAAGTTGTATCGTGCGTTGTATGTCAATTGATTAGATCGCCGAATACATAAATAAATGATAAGGGTAGTTTTTTTCTTTCATGAAATTTATTTTTCAATTCAGATAAGTGAGTGGCAGGGTTACTCAGAGAGTTAAATCATGAAGAGGCTTAGTGGCATGATTATTGATTAACTGGGAAGCTTTGTCCATTTCATGAAGTTTTGAAATATCAATTACAATAAAGGTTAAAATCGTATGAAGAAGGTATTGCTTAGTTCAAGGCTGACTCTACTCAGCACTGTGAGAATCAAATCTTCTTTTTCATGTGCCTTGTTGTAGTAGATTAGATTAGATTAGATGTAATAGTAATAGTTCTAGATTAGATTAGATTAGATGTGCCTTGTTGGGTTCCCTCAACGTTGGCAATCATCTCGGCGAACATGCCCCTATCCTAGAAGAATTTAGAACGGATCTATTCAGAACAGATCCTCTACACTTCGGATGCTGATCCACTCTCTTATATTTCGCAGTTAGGGTATCTGTCTCCTGTCGGGCCCTCGGCATCCCTCAATTTTTTCCTTCAATATATCTTGGAGAAGGTAGTCTCAGTTGTGACTCTTCCTAACTTTTGGCATCTCCCCGTCAACTGTAGATGTTCTCAAGACATCAAATCTACGCATCGTAATAAATTATATTACTGAATATGTCTTTTTTTTAGCAGAGAATGTTTCTCTTAACTTTTCTCTTGGTAACAGTAAACTGTCGATAATATTCGTCGTAATGTTTTATGGTCTGTGTTTTTTCCGCCCCGGTGAGCCTGCGAGATGTTTGCCGGTAGCTTTCTTCATTACGTCGACCCCAATATCTACTAAAAATAGACGCAAGAATCAACATTTCCGTCTTTGAGAAATAGCCATGTTTTGTGAGTGCAGTATGCCGCTTTCAAATGTTATAATACCAACACCCCGAGTATAAACATATTAGAACTTCTACTGGATAAGGAAGTCGTCGAGTATTTCAAAATTCGTTTCATTAGCCATAGAGGCTCTACTTCATTTTCATACAAAATGTGGCATACTTAATGACTACCTTACTTCGTAAAAGTTCTCACAAATATTTATATTTCGAGCACTATTTCATGTATGAGCGTTACCAAAAAGTAAGGAAGTGAATATTACAATTTGTGCATGAAAATAGAAAAGAGCTTCAATAACTTTTCACTAAAAATTTGGCTAGTAATTCCTTACTTAGTAAAAGTTCTCACAAAGAAATACTTGGGAATACTAATACTCAAAAAATTTTAGTTCGAATATCGCCTGCAACTAGTCTTCTATCATTCCATGTTCCACTTAAATGTACTGCCGGATGAGAAATAAAAACCTGCTTCGTCGAGAATAGGGAAATCTCTCCGTTCGAAAAAGTGCATGACCTAAGACAGTATGTTGATACTTATTAGTCGAAATGAACACGTGTCACACCTTCGATGGCAAAATATTTTAGTCGTGAGGGTTGCTCAGCTTTTTAAAATAAATCATCGGTGATGCTTACCTTATATAAATAATAAAAGACAAATTTAAAATGTTTTTCCATACATTTGCTCGAAAACTACGTGTTTCTTTAGCATATTTTTATCAAAAATACAGTTTTTTTAAGAATTAAGTAGCAGCCATTGATAAACATGCATAAAATTGTTTTTTGTTGTTATTAATTATAAACTATTTATCATATTTGTTTTTCTGTTCCGACTGGGATTTATGTAAAAACGCTATCGCAGTTTTATCTAATGCGAAGTTACCATACACATCCTTCGAAATAACTAAAATTATGGCTCCGGTTAACATCCATTCAACTGGTTTAAATTCAATTACTTTTCTGTCCATATTCTTTATTTTCTTTTCTATCCGTAAACTTGTGCCTTACAAGAAGACTATTCATGAAGTGAACGTGAGATTTAAGCATGTTTGAAACCCTTCTCTAATTTTGTTTTAATACTTGAGATATAAAAATGTATGTAATCAAATACTCTTTTGCATGTAAACTTTCATGGTACTGACTCGTACTTTTGAGTATTTTTGTTAGTCATGGTGACTACGTGACTCTAGTCATACTTTGAAGGAGTTTTTTTTTCGATTAGATACTTTTTTTTTGGGACAAAACAGTTCTCATTTAAATTTTGTAGTGCACTTCAGAAAATTGAACAATTCGTCACGCTTCAAAAAATCTATCAAATTATGTTTTACGTAAGAAATCACAAATCTTGTGAAATAACTTCTCTAACAGTTATTCTGGTACTGTAAGTATTTAGTTACTCATTAACGACAAATAATCATGACTTGAACAAGCGAAGCCAGAACTCGGTGAACATCTTTGAAAGGAAAATCCTCTGCTGCATTACTTGTGGTCTCATAAAAGACCGAAATACATGGTGAAATAGGTTTAACTCAGAATTCCTGGAAGTCTACAACGATGTTGGCTTGGTATATTGATAAAGCCAACAAAATTAATTTATTTGTGCGCGTGTTGAGTCAATCGAAGATAAAGCGCAGATAAAACATACGTGATCATAGATTTATAAGGATGCAAAGCAAATTTTAAATTCAGAACGAGGTGCTTCATACAAGTTAGTTAGATATATATAGGTATTTAAATGTAAAACAATATGTTATGTTGTTTTTGCAGTCTCAAAAGAGATATGATATTGTATTGTTTGACAAATAGCTGTAAGATCGATATTTTTACTCATGGTTTGCTCAGAACAGTAAGCAAGAAAAAAACTAGTTTGGGCTGATTTTATCTCACAGGACGTTTTAATTTTTTAGTTTGGCCGTCTTTAAATATTGATTTGAATATTCCTTTAAATATTCCTTGACTTATAGGTTGGTATGAGGCTGACCACCCATACTGTAAAAAATGGTTCACTTTGCCAATGTCACCCCTGTTTCAGGGAATGTCGGCAAGAGTTGCAGGGCTTATGTTCATTTGAGGTTTGGATTTTATTTGTAAGTACACAATCAGCATTTGTAAGCGCGAACTACACGTGTTTGTTTGTGGGCATACATCTGAGAGCTTTGAATGAATATATCCTTGCAACTTAGATTATAGATTATAGATAGATTGTACTTAGTTAAATGCATATAAATTTACATATCTAAATTGAACATAACTATTATGCACCGTATTTTCTCTCTATGTATTTTATTGTGAATGTAGTACTATGTTCTAGAATGTTTAAAGTTGTTTCATCAAAGTGCCATCTCAGTCGGGCTAAATGTATGAACATGCCATGTTAGTTGGCAATACGATATCAATTTAAATGATGACCTCTTTATCGTTGTCGATAGTATGATAGCATAAGAATTAGACCAGCCAATATCTTCCGCAGTCTCAATAATAATAATTAGATACTTACATACTTTTCATTACATCTGGGTACCTAATTTTGTTTTGAAAAATACTAATAGTGTCATAAGTTGAAGCTGATTCAACAAAATAACAACTTAAAATATTAACTTTTACTTGGAAACCAACTATAAATACCAGTGGCGAAACGTGCCATACAAGCCGGTTCCCATCGGCTTCCCTTTTAAAATGATGTAACAAAGTAGTTAAAAAATATAGGCACAAAATAAAAAAATACATTTAAAACCAAAGAAACAATACGTATTTTTTCCCCATTGAAACCATGCAGTCTACTTTATTATCATTTTTGCCTCATTTTAAACGGAAAACCAATGGGAATCGGCTTGTATGGCACCCTTCGCCACTGATAAATACATTTATCTGAAAATATAATATAAATCAAGTTTTGTTTAAAAGGCTGATGCTTTTTACAAAATGTACATACAGGTCCCAAAATGCATGACTTTTTGTTTTTATTTAACAGCATATGCAACGGTATATAGATAAAATTTAACGTAATTTCGTATAGAGGATGAGGAAAGAGGAAAACCGGTCGATAGCTCAGTTTGTAGAGTGCTTTCATTCCACGCCGAGAGCTCGGGTTCGAATCCCACCGACAGTGTCAGAAATGATTTCCTGTCTCGGTGCTCATTTCAATCCCCAAAATAAAATACCGGCAAGGCTTAATCAGTCATCACAAGAAATGAGTACCAGCCCCCTGATAGTTTGATGATTACACAATTTATTTTTCCATTGCTGATAAATTATTTTCTATTCTTTACAGATGACGTTCTTGTTATAACTGTGGCCTCAAACTTGACTGAAGGGTACCAGAGATACATAAGGTCATCCAAGATATACGACATTCCCATTAAGACATTGGGCTTTGGGGTGAAATGGACGGGAGGCGATATGAACTATGCCGGAGGGGGGCAGAAAATAATCTTACTGAAGGAAGAACTCAAGAAACTTATAGATGCTGGTGAAAACCCTGAGAAAATCATACTTTTCACTGACAGGTAAAGTTGTTTATTTTTTTCAACTTAGTATTAAATAAAGTTTGCTGAAATGAGATTAAATGGATTTTAAACATGGAAAGAAGAGAAGAAAGATTATATTTTATTGAACAAATATAAAGGCAAAAAGGATGTCCACAATTAGGAAAGAATGGTTTGCTAAGATTGTGATTTTTTTAGTCCGTAATGTAATTTGTACTCCTTAAAAGATCTATAATAATCTATAATCTACGTTGCAAAGATATATTGTCATTTAATGCTTGCCCAAAAGTAAGCTTGCCAAAAAGTTCTTGCTTACACATGCTGCATTTGTACATACAAAATAAACCAAACTTCTCATTAACATAAACTTGGAAAATCCTGCCTCCTTTCCCTGAAACTGGGGTGGTATTGGCAAGAGTGAATCAAGTTTTTACAGCATGGGAGGTCAGCCTCATACCAACTTATTGGTCAAGGAACATTAGATGGATATATTAATAAATACCTACTTTTTTCAGCTATGATGTCCTGTTTCTTGGAGCATTGACAGAGATTGTTAAAAGATTCAAAGCCTTCAACAACACCAAAGTATTGTTTTCTGCTGAGCAATTCTGTTGGCCCGATGAAACTCTTGCGGATAAATATCCAGCTATTGAAGGAAAGGGGAATCCATATCTCAACTCAGGAGGATTTATTGGTAATGTACTCAAATTCTTCCTCATTACTTTGCTCTGCAAAGCATATTGGAATGAAGTGCTACATTGCGCTACCTTAGAAAAAGTGGACCTCAGTATTGTTTTTTTTTATTTTCCATTTTTATTATGAGACTTGAAATAAAGTAATTTATTAGATTTCCAATAAAGCATGTAAAGTTGCTGTTATGAAACCGATAACAATTCTCAATTAAAACCTTACAGACTGAAGATACCCACCTTTTCAGTTTATGGCTAGAAATTCATATTGATTTTTTTTTAATAATCATCTACCAAAAAAAATGCACAATTTAGGTATTTTGAAAGCTGAATGGTCTACCAAAACAATAAAATATTTACAATATTTTGTATTATTACTCTAATATTTATTAAAGTTATAAATACTTACTGTTACCTTTAATGTTTTTGTTTATTTTTTAGGTCACTTGAAGGAAATGTATGAAATTGTAACACACACACAAGTAAAAAACAAAGATGACGATCAGTTGTACTACACCAACATTTATTTGAATGAAACTCTCCGAACAAAACTTCAAATCAGCTTGGATCATAAATCAACCATTTTCCAAAATTTGAATGGCGCCATTGGTAATATATATCACCCTCTCATATTTGTTGTACTATGTTTTTTTTTAAACTACTATAAATGCAAGTTTTTTTTTATACTATTATAAATTCCAAATCTATTTTAATAAATTAAATTAAAAAACAACTTGTATTAGGTTACGGAGCGAGTAAAATTCAATAATGTACGACCGGTTTCCAAAACAATATTTCCATCGTCAGGTACAAAATATTACTGACTAAATAAAATATATTTTACCTGAAAGAAAAAATAATGTACCTACATATGTATGTCTCATTACCTACATAAAATATTGAAGACTTTAATCTCCAAAGTTGAACAATATCATAAGCGAACACAATATATTAAAAAAAGATTTGATTTGATACAAAAAAAAAAAAATTGACATCTAAGTTCAAAATATATATATTATTTTTGCAGGTGAGATAGAACTTCATGCAAATGAAACCGTTGAATACCCATACATTGTCAACAAGGAATACGATGTACAACCTCTAATTCTTCATGGAAACGGACCATCAAAAGACTTCTTCAACTCTTACACTAGTTATTTGGCCCATATGTGGTCACCTCAACGCGGATGCTTATTTTGCAATGAAATGCGCATTGTTTTGGATGTAAGTATATTTTTCAATGCATTACATTATAATTAAATTCCAAAGAAATCCTAGTACCGTAGGAAGTAAAGAGGCCAATGTCCAACAGTGAACAAGAGAGAGCTGAGGCAATGCCGAGTAATGTATTAAAAAAAATGAGATGTTCTAATCCTGTTACATTTAACCTTAATCTCGTATAATATGTGTGCAACAATTAACTCTTTTTCCTAAACAAGTTATTAGTTTTATTGCACGTTGTTTAATATAATATTACCAATTAAGTGAACTGTAAATAAGTCCCACACTCCAAGTTTAGTGACTGGGGTACCTATAAAGACAAATAGGCTGTACTCGCCACATTCGACCCCTTGTGAGCAAACGGGGCAAGAATTTTCACTATTCTTCTTCTTCTTCGTGTCAGTTTCACACCGTATTGGCCCAGTAACGAGCAATGTCTACAGCTCTTTGGTTTCCCGTAAAGAGATCATCCATGGAGCAGCTTGTCGGACAGGAGGGACAACACCGCAGGTGCTCCATAGTTTGCTGAGCTCCACACTCACATAGTGTAGAGTCCTCCCGTTCCAGAAATCCCCAGGTCAACATGTTGGCCCGGGTTCTTCCAACATTGGTCCTCAATCTGTTCATAGATTTCCTCACGGGCCACTCGAGGTTCTTTCCTGGAGGTAGGCTCTCTGCAGGCTGCATAGAGGCAGCACTTGGTCTTCCCATCTGATTACTGGTTTCCTTGATGCAAAATTTTCACTATATGTTCAGCTTTGTTACATAGGTGAACATTTTAATTTCATCTTTCATAAAAAAACTTAATGTATTATTTGGTGAATTTCAGGAAGAGCAGCTGCCCGTTGTTTTGATAGCCATTTTCATCGAGTATGACACTCCTTTCTTGGAAGAATTCTTTGAGAAATTAGTATCATTGAACTATCCTAAGAAAAATATTCACATTTTTTTGAGAAACCAGATGCCCTACCATGAGGAAGCTTGTGAAAAATTCTCCAATGATTTTCATAAGAAATATGCCAGTATTAAACGATTGACTCCTGAGGATATTGTGGAAGAAGCAGAAGCTAGGACAATTGCCATGTAATGGTTTATGTTTTCATAAAAGTTATATTTAAAGCTTTACTATACTTTTCTCAATATTTAACCATAAAACATTATCATGTCTTTAATATTACATCAGTAACATCATACACTTGAGGTTGAATTAACATAAAATGGCATTTAATATTTAAACCAGCCTAATAAATCACTTATTTTCTATTGATTTGAAAAAATCAGTAAATAACAATTTTTGTAGAATTTTTAAGGTTTTTAAATTGGAATCATAGTCATTACACATTTTGTATTGAATTAAAAAACAGATTTTATGAACAGTTTTGTAGAGAAAAACGAGTCTCTCAACATTTCGTCAAAGTCGTATCCAACATCAAAAGTATCTTATCCTTGACAAAGAAGCGCAAACTAAATTGACAGAAATAATTATTGTTGCTCTTGATTGAAGATTGTACGCACATGAGGTGACCTTTTGTGATTCATCGGATTCTACTTTGATGAAATGTTAAGAAATGATTTGCAATAGAGTATAAAGAAATAAATCTATGTATTTCTAACTTTACAGGGACCTTAGCAAGATCAAGAAATGTGATTACCTCTTTGTGATGGACTCTGTCACTCACCTTGACAATGCAGAGACCCTCAGAGACCTGATAGCCACCAACTTGCCTGTCGTAGCTCCATTGCTGGTGCGTCCTGGAAAAGCCTGGTCCAACTTCTGGGGGGCTCTCACTCCTGAAGGCTTCTACTCCAGATCTGACGACTACATGGACATTGTCCATCTCAGCAGACGGTATGTGAATTTTGTCATCAATTAAATCCACTTATTCTTTTATACAAGAGATGTAAATTTTGTGTTTTATACACATTCCTTGACTTAAAGGTTCATTTGAAGCTGACCACCCATACTGTTAAAATTGGTTCACTTTTACCAATGTCACCTCTGTTGACGGGAAAGACGGCAAGAGTGTGTGTGTTGATTTAAAGTTTTTGTCTTTTGTAAGTACACATGTATGTTTGTTTGTGGGTGTATGTTAAGTGTGAACATTTAATGTTTGTCTTAATGTTTATTTTAAGAAAGACGCTAAGTACCAAAATATTCAATTTTGACAAAGTATTAGGAAAGTGATGAATGTTGAGTAGTTGAAAGAGATATGCAAAGGAAGAAAAAAGTGGAGACGCATCTGTGGAGGTACCAGCCACCCCTAGTGGAACAACGGAGACATTTGCAGTTTGGTTCTATATGCCAAGGCAAATTATTTAACTACGACCTTAAGTCCTTAAAAAAGAAATGAAGACTGTTTTTAACACTGCATGTTGCATTTTGGAAGTTTAAAAAAGGCAATAAATTCACTCGCGCAGTAAACGATAGTTTGTACCAAAATATAAGGTCAAAATATGAGCGATTACACTGTTATAAATATTTCTCACCTTCTCACACAAGTTTTCCTTTTTTTCTCAGTGTAACCACTAAGCTACTTCGTGCCTTCTTTTAATTAACCATTCACCTTTGCATCTAAGATTATGGAAATCTAATCTAATCTAATCGAAGTTGCAAATATATGTAACATTAAAGATTCACATTTTGTGCATTTTCACAAGCAGACACGGATAAGTTCGCGCTTAAACATGCCGCATGTCGACTTAAAGATTATTTATTTTTTGTAGAAAAAAACACAGTGATGTAAGAAAATTACTTTTTATGACTCAATGTGAAACATTGTTTTGATTTTTAGACATTAATTTTGAAGTAAAATGCATTTCTTACCTTTTTTACGTACTTGTGGATCTAAGAAGTTCTTACAATATATAAACAGTGTGTTCACTGAAAAAAAATACTTAAGTGGTAATGGTAGATATAAGTCACTAAGTACCAAAACATTTAATTTTAAACAAAGTATGCTGTTTAGTTTAACACTTAATGAAAGAACAAGTTTAAGACTGTTTCTTGGATTTTTAATTTTCTAGAGGCATTAAATACTATGCTGGGTAAACAGCAGTTTGTACTAAAATGTATGGTGGGGACGAGAGTGTGGTGTGACTTACTAAAAAAGTTTTAAATATTTTCTAGGCAGGCAAACCTCACAAGTCTATGTGTCTAGGGTCCTTAGCGATCAATAAAAAATAATAGTTTACCTTTTCCCCGCAATCGGGTTTTGTGACATCATATTTTTTTGCGTATGGAATTTGTGCTGAGTTCATTTTCATTTAGTTTTATTTTTAAACACAATTTATTGACTATTATTGTCTATGTACTTTTATTGAATCATTATTTAAGCTCATACTAAATAATTTATACACTATATTTTACATTATGATGCAATAGGTTACTTATAAAATGTGTCAAAACTATATAACAGTTTACGAGTAACAGGCAAGGAGCTAGCATAGGTATAAACTAGAAATCTGAGTACAATTTTAGTATGGTGTTTAAATATGCATTGATATTAAGTTGTAAGAGAGATTGGAGTCTACATTTCTTCAATCGAAGGCAATGGAGAAATCAGTTTTGAATGATCGCCTGTCGATAGAATACATGTTGTCTGCTGTACATTCATACACTCCGGCATCCATTTGGGTAGCTGGGTCGATCTCTATTTTGGACTTCACTTTGTCTTTTCCCATTCGCCATTCATGGACCTAAAATTACACAAAAAAGACAATTGTTTGAAACATAAACCAAATTAACTCAACAATATTATTCATTTTCTTTGACTGCTCCCTTTCTTTTTAAAATGCTAGCACTGGCCACTAGGTTTTAGTATAACTTATAAAAAGGTTCCTTAACTTAAAGTTTGGTTTCAGGTTGACTACCCAATTAGTAAAAATGGTATACTTTTGCCTAACACCCTTGTTTCAAATAAGGCTGCCTGAGACTCAAATGTTATTTTCATTTGAATTACAGTTTTCCTGTAGGTACTGGTGCAGCATGTAAAAATGTTTTTCTTATAGGAAAAAATATGTTAGCAACATACATATCTATAATCTAAGTTGCAAGGATATATTCATTCAAAGCTCTCAGATGTATGCCCACAAACAAACACGTGTAGTTCGCGCTTACAAATGCTGATTGTGTACTTACAAATAAAATTCAAACCTCAAATGAACATAAGCCCCACAACTTTTGCCGACCTTCCCTGAAACAGGGGTGACACTGGCAAAGTGAACCATTTTTTACAGTATGGGTGGTCAGTCTCATACCAACCTATAAGTCAAGGAATTAATATAAATATAATCTTAGATAATTATTCAATAGAGTAGACGATAATGCAATTGCAACGCTTTTTGCGCGAATATAATGTAAACCATTTAAAAAAATGCATGATGGAGGTATCTTAAATATAAAAATATCTTAGTTAATTAGAGCTTAAAAGTAATATTTATTTGTCACATACATCTAATTTTATTTTAATTTGATTGCGAAATTCCATAAGTAATCTTTTTCTTTTACAATGAAAAAAAAGCATTGTATATTTTTCTAAAATAAATTCTTGAGGAGAATTTTACTTAAAATTTATTTATGACCCCATAAAAATGAGGTAGGTAGTTAGTTCTTTAATTAATGTTTTATTTTTTATTAAGGAGCTATAAATTATTAAGCACCCAAAGCAAACAATGCTAATTTTTAGCCAACCTTTAACTAGCGATGCCTTTGTAAAAGTATAACATTGGTCAATTCGCCTTATACTACTCGACCATATCGCTGATATTTGTACTGAATACCATATTAAACTAGCGCAGCTACTTATTTACTCAAAGCAGTTTCAAAATTATTGTTTATTTATTAATGCCAAATGCTTAATCTAGGAGTATAAAATAAGCTATAAAGTAAGTTGCAGAGAAAAAATTAACATTTAAGATTCACACTTCATACACATAAGTTCTAATAAAAGTTGCAGGCGTTACTTAGAAAAATAAGACCAAAATTTTAAATAAACTCGTCAGTTCTTGCTGCCTTTCCTTAGAACAAGAGTAGAATTGGGTAAGGTGAACCATTTTGTACAGTACTTATGGGTACTGTACAAAAATAACTATTAGTCGAAGAACAAGAATCATAAAGTCATTACAAAGATATTTTGCAAGATTGCCAATCAGTCTACTCAGTATACCAGGAAAAGTCTTCTGTAAGGTGATTATAAAAAATGTGATTCTGACTACTAGTGAAAGGATTTCCGATATACAGTCCGGCTTTATGGCCGGTAGAGGCTGTGTTGATCAGATTTTTACTCTACGACAACTTGTTGAAAAACAATTGTCGGTGAGGCGGAAGCTGTTCACGGCCTTTGTAGATCTGGAAAAGGCTTTTGACTCAGTGGACAGAGGTATGTTATGGGATGTTTTGAAAGCATACGGAGTGAATGGGGCTCTCCTAGGTGCGGTACATGCAAACTATGAAAATAGTAAGGCATGTGTCCGTATTGATGGTGAGTATAGTGAGTGGTTTGAAGTGTATAAGGGTGTGAGGCAAGGATGTGTGATGAGTCCATGGCTATTTAACATAGTTATGGACAAGTGTGTCAGGGATGCTAGACTTAATGATTGTGAATTGATGATAGGAGAGAGCAAAGTGAGTGTTCTACTGTATGCAGATGATGCAGTTCTTGTATCTGATTCTGCAGTAGAATTGCAAACAATGCTCTCTAGATTGAATGAAGCTTTGTTAGGTAACCATTTGAAGTTGAATGCAAGTAAGACGAAAGTATTGATTTTTGAAAGAGATGATGAAAATATGAATTATGAATTTAAAATTAATGGAATGAATGTTGATGTCGAAAATGAGTTTGTATACCTGGGAAGTAAGTTTGAAAAAGATGGAAGAATGACCGGTGAATTTGAAAGAAGAATAATGAAAGGCAGGTGTGTACTGGGTGCGACCGCTTGCATCGCCAGGAACCAAAATCTCTCAAAAAATGTTAGATTGGCGGTGCACGGTGGTATACTAGTGCCAACCTTGATGTATGGAAGTGAAGCCTGGACGGTGAGTGAAAGGGAAATTAGTAAAGTCCATACAGTAGAAATGGACTATCTAAGAAGTATGATTGGGAAAAAACGAAGTGACAGGGTGAGGAATGATTTTGTAAGAGAAGAATGTGGTGTAAGGGAAAGTGTGAAAGTGAAGATTAAAAGAAGTATGTTAAGATGGTTCGGGCACTTGGAGAGAATGAGTGATGAAAGATTGACGAAGAAAGTATATGTTGCTAGAATAGATGGATGTCGTGGTAGAGGAAGACCGAGAAAAGTATGGAAGGATCAAATCTCTGAAATAGCGAATGAATGGGATATCCAGAGTCATAATAAAAGGAGGACTTGTATGAAAAAGGTTATGACTCTGGATGAAATGAAAGAAGTATGCAAGGACAGGAAGAAGTGGCGGCTAATCTGCAATGCTGATTTTTAATGTTGGTTTATTGGCTTGCTACATTTTTTGCATAAGACATTTATTTTTATTTTTTTTGTATAGATTTATTTTTAAGGTTTTGTTGTTTTCTTATACTTAAATGTTATTTTTTACTCGTATTCCTTGACTTATAGGTTGGTATGAGGCTGACCACCCATACTGTAAAAAATGGTTCACTTTGCCAATGTCACCCCTGTTTCAGGGAATGTCGGCAAGAGTTGCAGGACTTATGTTCATTTGAGGTTTGGATTTTATTTGTAAGTACACAATCAGCATTTGTAAGCGCGAACTACACGTGTTTGTTTGTGGGCATACATCTGAGAGTTTTGAATGAATATATCCTTGCAACTTAGATTATAGATTATAGATTATAGTGTAAAGAGCTATGTTGAACTTTTCTTTTGAATTGTACATTTTAACATTATTATTCAGAAGCATTTTATCTGCAAATAATGCATGGATCATAATTTTTTTGTTGACTTAAAAAAATCTCTGGTTGGTAGATGATCCATGGGGTTTATTGTATCTGAATGACGGCATAAATTGCTTGCGTTACTATCATAAATTACAAATCATCTCATCAATGATCCAAAGGCAAAGTGAGCTTTATTTCTGTATGTTTATTAGAAATTATAGTTGATATTATACTTACATGTAAATAGAGATGGGAGAATATTTCGATGCCGTCTTTGAACCATGTGATATGGGGCCTTGGAGAACCTCTTGCCACACACAAGAATGCTATTTTGTGTCCGAGCACGTATTCATAATCAAAATGTGAGGCTAGAAGAATTTTAGCTCCCTGAAAATGAAGCTCATTTTAATGAAGTTTGATTTAGTTCTTTGAGCAAAAATAAATGGCTACAATAGATACAAGAAAAGGTGGGTACAATCTACTCCAAACATCAGCACGGTTGTTCAGGATTGGATTTTTTCTCTGCAGGCAAATGTGCTAATTCTATGTTACTAAGTTTATTATATAATAAAATAAAAATATATTATAAATATTTAAAAATATAAATGGTAAAACATTGTTTTAATTCACTTTATTTTATTTGTTTATGCTCGAATATTTTCGCCTAATGAGGCATCTTCAAGAGCAGAATGGTTACAAATATATTTTTATAAAATAATTTTCAAAACCATATAAATTTTCAATTTATATTTGTAACCATTCTGCTCTTGAAGATGCCTCATTAGGCGAAAATATTCGAGCATAAACAAATAAAATAAAGTGAATTAAAACAATGTTTTACCATTTATATTTTTAAATATTTATAAAAATGGACTTTCACTGTGTTAACAGATCAACACTAAAAAATATTAAAAATATATTAGTTAGACCCCTTCCTAGAAACTGTAAAAGATGTAAACTTAACTATAGCATTCCCAACAATGTAAAAAAAACTAAAACGCTCAATAGAGGCACTGTTTTATGTTCTGTACATTTTTTTTGTAAAGTGTTGAGCTTAAAGTTAAAATACACTTTGAACAAATTCCACCGAAAAAATTGTGACATCAGCTGGGTCGTTAGGAAAAAAGCAAACAAATATTTTGTTACTGATTGCTAACAATCATACTCACATATAAGTGTGACATTTGGCTACCAAGATTTTTTTTTAAATGTGTGCTCAATCCATTGTATACTTATATTAGAGCCTCGTACTTAGAAGGAACGCTTTACGATTTACAGTATGGGCATTTTAAAATAGTAGCAACGATATGTGTTCAAAAATATTTTAGATGATAAACATTTTCATACTTAGACAATGGCTTAATCAGGATCAAAAATAAAACACGTGATGATAATATTATGTCACTCGTGTGCAAAAGGGGGCATGATTGACTTGTACTAGTATGAGAGGATTTAAGTGATTTGTTTGATAGTATGAGTTGTGGGATCAAATCAGATCTATTGGTACCATTATCATAATATGTCACTTATACGAACAATATTATGCATAATTTTATATTATGACATCGGCAACCTTGGTAAATCCTTCATCCTGAAAATCTGTCTTTTAAAAATTGTATGGTTCTGTACTCACATTATTGTTATTGTAGTATTGATCGGAATCTGTGTCTCTGTATTTGCCAGTTATAGGTAAACCTATTTGGACCTGAAAGAAACAAACAAAAGTAATAAAAAACATGACCACGATGAAATGAAAGAAGTATGCAAGGACAGGAAGAAGTGGCGGCTAATCTGCAATGCTGATTTTTAATGTTGGTTTATTGGCTTGCTACATTTTTTGCATAAGACATTTTTTTTTTTTTTTTACTTTTTTTGTATAGATTTATTTTTAAGGTTTTGTTGTTTTCTTATACTTAAATGTTATTTTTTACTCGTATTCCTTGACTTATAGGTTGGTATGAGGCTGACCACCCATACTGTAAAAAATGGTTCACTTTGCCAATGTCACCTCTGTTTCAGGGAATGTCGGCAAGAGTTGCAGGGCTTATGTTCATTTGAGGTTTGGATTTTATTTGTAAGTACACAATCAGCATTTGTAAGCGCGAACTACACGTGTTTGTTTGTGGGCATACATCTGAGAGCTTTGAATGAATATATCCTTGCAACTTAGATTATAGATTATAGACCACCACTTTCTTATATAAATTTTAAGAGCACAATTTGAGGCGATTATGTATTCAGAAACAACGCTGCAAGAAGTTCCACTAAATATGTAGCTTGGTTACGCTTGTGCTTATGTATTCATTTAAGTGATAGTGAAGAGTTTATTTCTAGATAAAACGCAATTAAAATCCAGATGGTTAGAAATTTTTCAAAGGGTGGATTGCCTTTCAGAAAAGAACTTAAAATCTATTTGTCTATTAAAGTAACAAAACAATACTTCTTTGAAGCTTTGAAAACATGCATAATAAATTTATTTCATAATAATGATTGAATCTCCAAAAATGATTTTAATATTTTACAGTGCTACTCAAATTAATGTGTAACCTCTATAAGAACAAGTATAATATGATATTCAAAGAATAGGTTAGGTTTTTCTTACCCTCGATTTGGTTTTACTGATTTTTCTTCCTCTTCTCCCTGATACAGGATTATCCAACACCAGTAGCATTCCAAATATCATAATAATGATAGTAGATTTCCTCATTTTCTATTCACATAAAAAAAAAATTATAACCTCTCCATGTAAATACACAATTTAGATTTTAACTTATATGTCCAAGCTTTGTTGTAATTTCCTGAAACCAAGATGGCATTTGGCAAAGTTTAACCACATTTAATGGAAGAGCTTGCTATTGGCATACCATTCTATAACGCAAAGAACTAACATTTTAAGTTGTTGTGTATAAGATAGTTTACACGTATTCCAATTAAACCAAGTATCTCTTTGATTTATAATGTTGCTTTGTTGAGCATATTTGAAAATTAAACGCGAAGGTTTTGAAACAGGATTATGTTTACTGAACGCAAAAAAAAAAAAAAAAGATGTTTACACAAAGAAAAATAAGTTTTTATGTAAAACAACTGATAAATTTCAAAAAAGTAAGATTGATAAGTATGAAGTGTGATAAATACCTTTGTGTTGTGTTTTGGGCCAACGTGAAACAATTGACTTGTAAATTGCACGAGCTGATATGAAAGCGGGCCGCACAGTATTATTATGTTATTGTGACTCAGTCTACGGCCAGGATTTAAATGGACATCATCCGTCACTTGCTGCTGTGATGGGTACTAACTAGGTGGTTCATCAAGTATCACTTACAGGGAGATCACTACTCTACATTTTGCATATAATCATTGTTCAATAATATATTGCCCGCTAAGCTCAGATATTTTCAGATTACAAAAAAACATTATAGAAATTATTAAATAAAATATTCAAGTGTTTGACGTAAAGCTAGCTCCCTTTTGTGTGAAGATAAATAGGATCCATTTGCCAAATGACACCCCTTTGGGGAAATGCGGTGAGAATTTGTACTACATATGCAGCTTACTTGCGTTTTTCCCGAGTTGTGTTTGCATTTATTTTTGTATAATCTAAGTTACAGAGCTATTTTTAAATTTAAGCAGGCATGTGTATTTTCATCATTCAACCTTCTGCACGCGTACTTAAAGAAGAAAACTTGAAATGCAAATGCTTAGCATTAAGCACTCATAAACTGTTGTAAAAAGTATTTTTTTTTCATAAAGGTCAATCTAATGATTAAACCTACTTATAATTGAGGCATCTAATACTATTTTTCTACTCCCATTTGGTAATTTACTAATTACAAAACGGCTAACGCAATCACAATGCCATACATTTCTACACCCGTTGCATAATGTTACATTATGCAACCGGTAACCGTGTTAAAATGAACATGTGCGCATGCGCATTGTCAGAATTGGAACCATTTTTTAATTTCAAATGTCAACCTTGTATGGGGGTATGAAGACCTGTCAATCCAAGATGGCCGCAAGCGATCAGCTGATTAGGCTTCATACAATATTAGTGATATTCGGTAGGTAGGAATTACCGTGGTGATGAGACTTTCAGCCCTGTTCAGATGAAAATAAATAACTATATTTTATGTGTAGAGTCAAATAAAAATTGTTAATAGTGCTAAAATTTATCGAATTTATTTATCGGATTGCTCCAAATAAAGCTTTCCTTTTTTCAATGGAAAATTAAAGGCTTGAAAGGAAAACAATACAAAAAATTTCACCGCAAAAAATAAACAAACTCAAAAAGTTACTTGGTTAATAGGTGAGTATGAGGTTGATCACCTATGCTGTACAAATTTGGTTCACCTGCCAATACAACTGCAGGGCATATGTTTATTTGAGTTTTGGGTTTGAATGTTTAAGCTTATATGCAGGATGTAAAAGCGCGACCTTATACATATGTGTCGGCTTGTGGGCATGAATTCAATATGAAACCTAAATATAATTTATTTTTACAACTTAGGTTAGATTAGATAATCGAAGGGAATGATAAATCACACGTTTTGACAAAGGTAAGGTTTTAATTACTTCAAATGGACGAGTACATTATAATGACTATTATTCACTATTTTGTTGTGGAACAATGAAAAATGACTATTATTCACTATTTTGTCGTGGAACGTGAGGGACTGGAATGACTGTAAAGAGAGGGAAATCTCAAATATTATGAAAGAGAGAGGAATAAAAGTTCTTTGTGTGACTGAGACGAAAATGATAGGAGATGGAGAAAAGGAAATGGTAAATGGTGAATTTTTTGTATGGTGTGGGGTGAAAGATGGATACAAGAGACAGGGTGTAGGTGTTATCATTGATGAAAAAGCGAAAGGTTGTATTACTAAGTATGAAAGAGTCTCCCCGAGAATATTGTTAGTGAGAATGAGATTTGGACGGATGAAAGTTCTACTGATTGCGTGCTACGCCCCAGTGGACTCGGAATGCAGGGTAGTGAAAGAAGAATTCTGGGAGAAAGTTAACATTGTTATGAGACAGAAAGAAGAGAATGAAAGAACGATTCTACTAGGAGATTTTAATGGATGGGTAGGTATGAGACAAGATGATAGCGAAAATGTGGTAGGACCGAGTGGTAAAGGTGTAGCCAATGATAACGGTAGAGCGCTAATAAGCCTATGTATGGAGCATAGACTCTTTACGTCGAATACCTGGTTCAACCACAAAAGTATACATTTGTATACGTGGCAGAACAGAGCGGGCAACCGTACAATTATTGACTACATCTGTGTGGATGAAAGAATGAGAGGGGATGTAAGAGACTCTCGAGTATACCGTGGAGCTGTGCTGAACACAGACCACTATTTGCTGTGCTCGAGAATAATGATAGGAGATGTAAAAAGAAGAGCACAAAAGGAATTGGTGAGTATGAAGTGAATAAAAGTTGAAAAAATGAATGATGTAAGTATAAAAGAAAAGTACAAATGTGAGGTGAATGAAAGACTTAACCACGATGAGTTAAAAAAAACAAAAGAAGAAGGATGTGTTGAAAAAATGTGGTCAAAAATGAAAGAAAATATGATTGAATGTGCAAAATCTGTTTGTGGTGAAGCGAAGGTCTGTAAAAGAAGAGGTGATGCATGGTGGAATGACGAAGTGAGAGAAGCTATTGAACAGAAGAAGAATGCTTTTAATAGATGGCTGAATGATAGGAAAAATCAAGCTCTAGAAGAGATATATAAGCAAGCAAAACGAAGAGCCAAAACCGTCGTCTTTGAGAGTAAGATGAAAATAGAAAGTAAGGAAAATGAGAGAGCGCAGCAGAATTTCCTCACCAATAAAAAATCATTCTGGAGCTGGGTACGTGATAAAAACGAAAGTCGCGGATCAACCACCCCAGGCATTAAAAACGCTGAGGGAATCTTGCTGTGGGACGAAAGTGATGTAAGGAAGAGATGGAATGAATATTTTAAAAATTTATATGGCCAGGGCGAAAGAGACTATTATGATGTTGAATATAATGACAGCGATGAAGAAATTGTGAAAGAGGATGTGATAATAAGTATAAAAGATCTGAAGAATGGAAAAGCTGCTGGGAATGATGGTGTGAATGCTGAGATGATCAAATGTGCTGGGGAGTGCATGGTTGAATGGATGTTTGAACTGTGCAAGATGTGTGTGAAAGAGAGTAAAGTGCCGATGGACTGGAAAAAGGCGGTCATTGTTCCTATCTACAAAGGAAAAGGTGACAAAAAGGACTGCCAAAATTTCAGGCCCATCAGTCTTCTCAGTATAGCTGGTAAAGTATTGTGTAAGGTTCTCATAAAAAAAGTGAGACTGTCTACCGGTCATGGGGTTTCTGATATCCAGACTGGCTTTATGCCAGGAAGAGGGTGTGTAGACCAGATCTTCACTCTCAGACAGATTGTTGAAAAACATCTGGCTGTAGGTCGGAAGGTCTACACGGCTTTTGTGGATCTCGAGAAGGCTTTTGACTCGGTGGACAGAGGTATGATGTGGAAAGTACTCCTAAAGTACGGTGTGAACGGCAAGCTTCTGAATGGAATACGCGCCATCTATGAAAATAGTTTGGCGTGTGTAAGAGTGGATGGTAAATGTAGCGAATGGTTTGATGTTTACAAGGGAGTACGACAGGGGTGTGTAATGAGTCCGTGGTTATTTAACATAATCATGGACAATTGTATGAAAGAAGCAGAAATTTCTCATTATGGTGTGAAAGTGGGTGAGACGAATGTTGGAGTTCTTCTCTATGCTGACGATGCCGTAGTGTTGGCTGATACAGCGGAGGAGCTCCAGATGATACTCACCAAAATGAATGATGCTTTTAGTAAGAACGGTTTAAAAGTGAATGCCAGTAAGACGAAAGTATTAGTGTTTGACAGGACTGAGGAATGCGAGGAAATTGAGATAAGACTGAATGAAACAAGAGTGGAGGTCGTGAAAGAATTTGATTATCTGGGAAGCAAGTTTGAGTCGAATGGGAAATTGACGAAAGAATTGGAAAAGCGTGCTAGTAGAGGAAGAAGTGTAATGGGAACGATTGGAAGAATTGCAAGAAATAGGAAACTTACGAAGAATATGAGATTGGCGGTCCACAATGGTATATTGGTTCCGACATTGATGTATGGAAGTGAGGCGTGGACAGTTAATGAATGTGAGCTGAGTAAAGTATGTACGGTTGAAATGGCTTACCTGAGAGCAATGGCTGGAAAAACACTGAATGATAGAGTACGTAATGATTGGGTGATGAACGAGTGTGGTATAAAAGAGAATATGAGAATGAAAGTACAAAAAAGTACGATGAGATGGTTCGGACATCTCGAAAGAATGGATGATGAACGACTAACGAAGAAAGTGTACAAAGGAAATGTCAGAGGAAAGCGCGGAAGGGGAAGGCCGAGGAAAGAATGGTTAGACCAAATAGGTGAGATTGCGAAAGAATGGAACCTGCAGAGTGAAAATAAGAGAAGAGTATGTATGAAAAAGGTGATGAATATTGAGGAAATGAAAGTGGTTTGTAAGGACAGAAAAAAGTGGAGGCGCATCTGCGGAGGTACCGGCCACCCCTAGTGGAACGGCGGCAGGATACAGTAACAGTAACAGTTGTTAATTCTCTCATGGTCGTAGAAAAAGTATTGTATGCCACTGCACGTAATTAGTCTTTGTAACACTCGTGCTTTCTATTGTGCCATTCGGCTGCGCCTCATGGCACAAACTAGCACTCGTGTTAAAAAGACTATCATTACTTGGCAGTGGCATAAATAACTATTTCGTGTATGAATATGGGATTCTCATTTATTTTTAAAAATTCAGCCCATTCCATTGTTCAATTAGTAGAACGTTCACATTCAGTGCAAAGAGACTCTTGTTCAAGTCTTAGCGGAAATAATCTTACATTTTATGTTTTCTTCCAACCTTGATCGTACTGCTGCAGAGGCTTCTGCAACGTTCAAGAGGTATAAGTTTCCACTTGCCATGAAGCAGCATTCTAAAAATGTTTCATTCTTTACATAAGTATATTTTTTTATGTGGTGATTTTTTATTCACTCTGTACTTATGTGAGCTTCTAAAACAAGGAGGGGATAGCAGACAACAATAATTATTTTAAACAACGGATTGATAACAAAACAACTATCAATTTAAAGATCTATTTTCTAAAAATTGGACTGCGCAGTTACACTTTTGATAAAGGCTCTCTCTGAAGATTCTTCCTGTTAAAGACAGGATGGTGAAAAAATAATGTATTTAGGTGGATTTATTTAAATTAATGAATGTTGTAAGAATTTTACTGAACCAAAGGGTAGAATTTGTTAAAAACAAAAGTGATGAAGGTTCGCCTGTGACTTTCCCACTTTTGGTTCACACCAATATTGATTTGAACACAGTGTGGTTTGACTATCCAGATATTAGGAAATAGTACATATGATTCTCATCCCTGCAGATGGTAAAAATCCTCATATGACAGGGTGTTTGAAGTAAAACATTGCTTTTCATTTAATGAAAGCATACATTCTCAAAAAAAAAAAAATGTAGGTATAACTCTCAACCTGAATCCCTATTTTTTTTTTATCTTTCTAGAAAATTCAATTGAAAATAACATACAAGCTTTTTTTTTAGTAAAAGTTTTTCGTTTATTATAAATCATGTTTACAAAAAAAAACAGATCGGTTCTTCAATTTCTTTATCTACTTATAAGTGTGTCTCTTTTAGTATTGCATATGAAGTGAAATAGTTTACCTGTCAAACTTATTCATGATGATTGATGTATCCTTTCAACCTTATCGATTCCATAGAGACCTGTTAGACTGATGTCTTAAAAGGGAAATAATGTTAGATTCCTTTGCCATCTTTTAGTTTCTGTTTATTCAATTTTGTATAATTATAGATTATAGATTATTGAAGAAGCAACTCACTGACTTTTTCCCTGTAGGTGAAGGCCGAATTGACAGAGCTTACAGATGTGTGATCTCAATTATTGATGTTTCAATCCACTTAATTATTAATAGTAAAAAGTCTGAAACTTGCAAAATCATTTTATTCATAAATCATAAATTTAAATATTCATAGTATTTGATTTAACATAACTTTCCAAAAGTTTGTTTTTAATAATTTATACTGGTATCTAGTTTCGCAGGCTATAATATCTAGAGTACTTTCATGATATATATTTATTTTTAAATGCAAAGGATTCGAGTATGATATTTTCATAGTTGTGCCTTAGATACTCTATCTTTTGTTTTTTAGTCTAACATAAATCCATCCAGACATGATTTCTTGTTTGATAGGTGTTTCATATAATTATGTACTTGTGAAGAATGGATGATGAGATGTTGACTTGTATTTTGTATTAGAAATGATATGTACATGAAATAGTAACATAATAGTACTTAACATTCTTAAGACAGAGAGTCTCTTCAGTGGAAGTTAAAAAAACAAATGTACGAAATAAATGATGGCTGAGAATTCAAAAAAGTATAAAAAGATACAAAGGAACATTGGCGACTCTGTAGGGTTTGAGGTGATATTTTTTTAAAGCGATAGTATTCAAATTATTTTCAATCCATTCCATAATAAATTCATTGCCATTTTTATCCTCTTCTTGGGTTGAACAGATGGATAAAAAACTATGTAAGATACAAGTAAAATGTTGAGTACCTACTTCTGTTGAATTAATTATATAAGCATTGTTAGTAGTAAAAAAAGTCTCATATAAGCAATGTTGTAAATTGACATAGCTCTAAAATCTTGTATATTCTTACTATTTTATTTGATTATGACAAAGTGATCATTACTACTCTTAAATAATTCTAATATGATTTACAAATGAAAAAAAACATATTTTTTCATTTGCTGCCTCTAAAAAATTGTCATAGTAGAGAAATTGTTTTTATTGCATTTTGTATTATACATAATAATTAAATTATTAATTCCTGTAATATTGTTGTCTTCGTGAATATATAATTTTAATATGAAAGCATCACATAGTCTGTACGGAAACCTCTGTGGTCAATCGCGTACTGGTTGTCTGCTTGGCACTCGTAATAACCTACAAAAGAATAAAACCAACTAAGTATATGGTAAGAAATTTGTGCCATTTGTTAGTAATCAATTATTTGTTTCTATACCAAAGTAACTGAATAAAATGTCACAATATGAATCTGCCGTTAAAAAAACAGTTTATCATTCCATTCTTTCCTTAATAATAAGTAGAATTTACTTTAATGAAGAAAATATAAACCTGCATCTTTTTGCGTTGTGGGATCAATTTCCATTTTAGATTTTATTGTATCATTTCCCAAAGGCCACTCATGCACCTATAAGATTTAAGAATAAATTATTATTATTTTCGTCAAAATTTTTAAACTATCAAGGAATTTATGTATGTTTAAATACTCCTAAATTAAAATGATGTAATTGTAGATGTTTTCATAGCTATCATTTTGGCTAGTTAATTTCAGATTTAAAAAATAATACCTGAAAGAATTTATGATGATAGAGTTCTATGCCATCTTTGAACCATGTTATCTCAGGTCTTGGAAAACCTGAAATAAAAATTAATCATAAATTTCATATTTATCATGATAAAAAAGTTTGACATGAGAAAATAAGTCTTGTTTCTACAGAAAATTGTATTAATTCATCTTATTTCTAGCAAATTATTTCTATCTTTTAAACTACGCCAATGAGCAGTGATTTAATATTAGCAATGGTTGCAAAGCAAAATCAATTCAGCCAATTAGATTATGTAAAATAATATTATTGAAATACCTGTAGCCATACAGAAGAATGTTATTTTTCGGCCCAACATGTAGTCCAACTCGAAGTGGGAAGACTTCACAATTTTTGCCCCCTGAAATCAGAAAATTATTTAATTAAATAATTTGTCTTACTCGTTTTTCGACAGGAGAAAAAAAACGGTTATAGCACTTACATCTTTATGTTCATAATAATTGGAAGCTGATGGATTTTTGTGTTGAATTATAATGGGCATGCGGTTACTCTCAAAATGTCTTCGTCCTCCAATTCTACTCCCTCTCACTGAAAAAGTATGAATTGTAATGTTAGGCTTTTCAAAGATTTAAAAATATCTAAAGAAATAAGTAATAATTAGAACATAATAGGGTAATTTCAGTGGTAGGAAAAATGATTGAAAATAATATGGTTGTGTAGAGTACATTTCAAGGATCACAATCATATATTTTTTAAGTAGTAAAAATAAAGATATTATTGATAATTATGAAAATAAAATGCGGAGAATTTGAATCCCCGCCAAAAAAGCAACGTGAACGGTTAGGGACGTGTGTCGTCATTTTGACGACAAACGTCGCTGTCAAACTGACTACCTGGGCCATTTGACACCTAAACTCCGGAGATCTGACGTCATATCCGCCTGAATAAAGAAATGACCTGTTTTAGCGGAAATGGAAAATACGCGAATTTTAGAGAGCGATTATTTAAAAACTAAGCCACATATAATTTTTTTAAAAACGCAATTGCATTTTTAAAAATATAGTCTACCATTTTATGAAATAAAATAAAAAAATGAAATTACCCTATTCTTGTTAAAAAACAGATTTCATAGATTTAAATATTTCACAAGTTTAAATATTATTACTTAAAAATTTTTTTTATTAAAAAATGTAAATATTGAAAATTATTTACATCCTCCTCCCCGAGCTGCTTCTGTACTTATCACATTGAAAATGAAAAATAATGTCACTATTATATTTGTTTTTAAACACTTCATTTTATTCTGATGTAGCAATGTTATTTATTGTTTGATAGCACCACTTCCAAAAAACCACTTTAATTTTCAAACCTGAAAATAAACCATTCAATTGAGTTATGGAATAAATATGTGAAATAAATGAAAATATTTAGTGATAATATTTCACTAAATATTTTCACTATATATGTATTAGTAACCCTCTCAGTTGTGTTTCCTATTCAACCTGAAACATATTTGTTAATTCAAGGCAGTTTTCAATGGTTTTCAAGTTAAAATTTCACTATGCAGAGGCAAATTTGTTGTTTTTGTAATGTATGTATTATATTTAGTTCACTTACAGTTGCAAATGTCCTTTGGCAGCAGTACTCAATGTGAACAGAGCGTTGTTTGTCTCTATTAGCTTTATTACAAGCAGGGGCTGGGAGCACTCCCAATATTATTACCCACTGTAATCATGGCTTACTTTTTGTTTCACTTATGCAAGTTACAAACTCTTGAGGCTTAAAACGGAACTCAAGTATTTTACAAGAAGCAGAATCAGTTCTACTTGCCGAATTTCTTTTTTTGTCAGAGTGGAGAGTGGAGTACTTGAAACCAAACCGTTCCCAACTTTCTAAGGAGATAATTGAGAAATTGCGCTATCAATTCCATAGTACATTATATAATCTATTTGTTTCAATTACAAAATGCATTTTTTTAAATGCTTAATTCATTATCTTGTCAGTTTCTTGGGATAGAATGTTACATCCATCTTGTTCGTTGTTAAGTATTGTACATATTCCTTTTGAGTCCTATCCACATCCAAAAATACAAACATCGAAAAGTAAAGCAAAAATGCTTTATTTTTCAACTTAATTTTTTTTT
The DNA here is from genome assembly GCA_951799405.1 of Agapetus fuscipes. Classification (NCBI taxonomy): domain Eukaryota; kingdom Metazoa; phylum Arthropoda; class Insecta; order Trichoptera; family Glossosomatidae; genus Agapetus; species Agapetus fuscipes. The sequence goes on along the minus strand of OX637332.1, from coordinate 14,294,922 downwards.
TACTATGATCATATTACTTTTTGAAAAACAAACTTTTGAAGGATTAGTGATCCCCCATCCCAGTTCTGTCTCTTACTTTTTTGTCAAGGAATCAACAAGTACTATTGTATACTAGCCATAATATATTCTATGATGATGATGATCTTGTCCATCCTAATCCTAATCCCATCCCATCCTAATCCCATCCTAAGGTTGTCTGTAAGATATCGCCATGTGCGATAAGACCGCCCATTGTACATATGTCTCTTTTTGTTTATAATTGTAATGTAATTTATTTGTGGTGTACAATAAAGTTTATTTTCATTTCATTTCATGATGAATTGATGATTTCTTTGGAGCGCCATTTCGTGATGTAGCTACTCCAAGGCCGCTGGATCTGGAATATACAAAAAAAAACATTATTTATTGTAAATGCTTACATAATATTGCGTCGTTTTTAACATTGTCTTTTGATTATAAATAAAAGGTATTGTTGCCAGCCCTTGGCTTGAATTTGTAGCATTCTAAATTCCACTAATTAAATCAATTGGAATGATTTGTTTGGAGTTCTTTGGAACCACTTATGGATGTGGTTGACATTTTCACAGGGCAGCATTCAAAACAAAAAAGGACATGCTAAAAATCTTTATTATGTGTTCTGAAGAGATGTCTGGAGTCCATATTATGAGAGAAACAATCACTTTTCCCTTTTTATGTGGTTTTTTAGTCTATTCCTGGGTCTTTGATTTAATTATGTCACTGCTGCTGACGATGCGTACTTAGGTGAAAATATTTGAGCATCTATAATTTAAGGTGCAAAGAAATATTATATTTAAAACTCATATTACATGTATTCCCACAAGTAAGTATGCTGCATGTGTACTTACAAAATAAACCAAACCTGACATCAATCTAAATCTTGCAACTTCCGCTGTCTTTCTTGGGATTGGCAAAAATGATCCACATGGGACGTAAGTGAAAACTCATTCAAGTTTGCTAATGGGAGCGCATGTAATATGAATCTTAAATGTATTATATCTTTGTCACTTAGATTACATTTCCTTGTTGATAACTTATTACACAAAAAGGCTAAATTATCTATCTATAAGCAAAAAAATTTGCCTCACTGCAGCAATGCTGTTTTTCTTAGATGAATAGAATTATTCTTGTGCGCCTTATTGGTACATTAATCCCAATAATTTGTTATTACATTACAAGTCCGCGCCTGCCCAACAATTCAGGCAATTGTTTTATTTAGCTGAATGTAAATCAACACCTAGGGTTCCCATGCAATTCCCTTTCATACTAAGTGGATTCAAATCTATTGTACCTCAGCTTAACAATACCATGACTGACTGACACATATAAATGTTCAATATTAGTATTAAGATTATAATATTCCTTGACTGATAGGTTGGTATGAGGCTGACCCCCTGTGCTGTAAAAATTAGTTCACTTTTGCCAATGCCACCCCGGTTTCAGGGAAAGGCGGCAGGAGTTGCAAGGTTTATGTTCTTGTGAGGTTTTGTTTATTTGTATGCGCGCATGCAGAATGTGTAGGCGTGAACCTACATGTGCGTATCTGTGGGCATGCATTTAATATGAGCCTTAAATGAAAACATATCTTAGCAGCTTAGATTATAGACATCGCAACCTTAAAGGTAAAACTGAATAAGTGCTGATTCATGAGAAATTGTGGATGAAATCTTTTATTGGGTATATCTTCTCACAGTAAATGAACTAATTATAAGGCAATGCTCATAAAAAACTTCTAAACTACAGGATTTTTCCACTTTATAAGTTTTTAGAAAATAGGAAAAAGGTGCATTTATCTGAGAAAACCATGTTAGCTTAATATGTCACTTATTCAGTTTTACCTTTAAGGTATCAATATTATTCTCATATTGCATGGTAAATGTAACCTAATTGCGCTTTTAGTATGAAACATTTTATTTCTTTATTACGCGCATGGGATAATATCATTAGTAACCTATTTATTTTCACAGATGAGTTTAAATAAAATAACTTTTCCTTATTTTCAAAGAAAAAGTGTTCAATTCTTTTAAAGATTGAGGAAATCTTGGTAACATTGAAGCCTGCCTTAAAAAATAGCAATATATAACATTATTTAAATTTAAAAATATGGTTTACAAACTAAAGCCACACTCTTTTAAAATGCCAATCAAACATATAATAAAAGGACTGAATAATATGGCTTTATTGTATACATGTTAGGAATAAAACGTTTGATTTATACCATCAACTCCATCTTTGCATGAAAATCTCACATGAAGATCCTTCTGCCATCACTTTAATTACCAAATATAAGTTTTTTTGAAATTCACAATAATATTGATTTGCTGTAAGCTAATATTTTCTTTATATCTGTCTATCTATAATCTAAGGTATAAAGATATATTAACATTTAAAATTCATGTTAAATGCATGCTCACAGACACGTGTAAGTTTGCGTTTACAAATACTGCATGCGTACTTACAAAATAAACCAAACCTTACATGAACATAAATATTACAACTCCAGCCGCCTTTCCTTGAATCTGGGGTGAGGTTGACAATAGTGATCTATGTTTGTACAGTATGGTGAGTTAACATCATACCAATCTATAAGTCAAGGAACTAATACATCAAATGTGTATGTTTTTTGCTCTAGAGCAGGCCTGGCCAACCCAAATTGCATCCCGGGCCGCATTGATGGCCTAAAATTTCCCCAAGGGCCACAGAAACCTGTCGTTACCCCCCCCCCCCTCTACGACAATGTTTTTGCGGGAAAAATTCGCTATTTTTTCAAAATTGCACCCCCATATTACGCATTAACGCTTAAAGGTGTTGCCGCTGCAACTCAAATCGCTGAAAAATATCTCTAGTCCAGTCAAATAGTGTTTTTACTAGGAAAGTTCTGGGGTAGTTTTGATTTCAAAATTGTACAAATTTAACGGCAATAAAGTTCTTAAATAAAAATATATACAAATACATAATTTAAAAAAATCATCACACATGACCGCGGGCCGCACGTTAAGGCGTCGCGGGCCGCGGGTTGGCCAGGCCTGCTCTAGAGTCTGTTATAAAAGAATGTGTATTCATGGTCTGGTTTTCTCTTTGTTACAGAGGCGTGTGGATAGTCCCATTCATCAGTGCTTCGTACTTGATAAATGCTTCAGTTTTGAAAGCGCACGGAAAGCTCATTACTTACAAAAGCAAGACAGTTGATGCTGATATGGCATTCTGTGCTTCTCTTAGACAGCAGGTTAGTAACTTTTACCTAAAACTATTTATAAGATTTATTTTTAAACATCAGGAGAATGATTTCCTGTAATTCTGCCACTATGATGTTTTGGACGTATTGAAAACGTGATAAGTCTGATTAAACGTTGCTGATACAAAGATCTGAAAATAAACTAAAATAGAAAATGAGGTACAAGAATAACAAGGTCAGCTTTTCAACACTGTTTTATTTTTACTAATCACCTACTGTTTTCTTTCATAAAATGATAAACATTTTGGATCATTCGACCATCATCAGGGATACCTGATGTTAATGTTAATATATGTTCAAACAGTTCATTTAGTTGTAACATATACCCGATGATGATTGAATGACCAAAACTGTTTGTCATTTTATGAAATAAAATAGTAGTGAAAACAAAACAGTGTTGAAAAGGTAACCTTGTTGCTTTTGTATGTACTTTTTAAATAAAAATGAATATTTACAGTGATGATATGCCAACCATATATTTTTTGCGTTCATATGCGTTGGATCCAACATGTCTTAATAGCAGACTATGTAGCCATTATACACTAGAGTTTAGACCAAACTAATATTTGCCTATATTTTCAGGGAGTATTCATGTATGTCTCAAATGAAAAAGACCACGGACATCTGATTGACCCTGAGACATTTGATTCCAAGCTCACCAACCCCGAAGTGTATCAGATTTTTGAAAACAAATGGGATTGGGAGCAAAGGTATCTTCATCCCGACTACATAAAGAACTTTGAGGAAGAAAATAAGCCACTCCAGGTAAATTTTAAACCCAATTTCATTTGTTACATATGTATTTATTATTGAAGATAATAAAGTTTTATAGGCGACCATATTATAGGAAAAGATAAAAAGGAAGTGGTTCTCACACGAAGAAAGAGATTGTAAGAGATCTAATTGGTTTGAAATAGGTATCTATCAATTGACTCTGACTATCGCAATAAATAAGATAGTTAAACATGTTGAAAAACCAAGCTTTAAAATTAAATGTAATTACGGTGCTGTTTTAATGTTTCCTAATGAATTTAATCCAAAAACAAATATTTTCTCATACTCAGTTTAAAATTTGCTGGTATTTAATCATTCTACGAACTCTAAACTGATCTCCAAAAGCAATGTTTTAATTTTGGTAAGTTGATTTTTTCCTTATCATACTTACTTTTGCACAATCTTGTAGCTAGATTTTTTATGTTACACCCATTTTGTAGACGCACAGAGTAAATCATTCACACTTAGAGGTTGTATCATTCAATACATCTGCATAGAGTGCATCTCAAATATTATTTTTTAAATGAATTCTGAGAAGAGCGGAGGGGATTTTCAAATCCTTTTGACAGTTTAAAATAAAAGTGTTTTCTGATTTCTGATGAAAACATGAATATTTGAGTTGCACTCTATCTACAGCATTTTTCACTGGAAACAATTACTTTTGGGCTGATTTTAGTGTCACAAGCTTTAAATAAAAATATTTTCATTAAGAATAAATCTGCTTTCTAAATAATGCTATTATATTTTCTAAAATCATCTTGATTTCTGTTGGAATAATTAATTAATACATACATACATATTTCATACTGTTTCTCTTTGTACCTACCTATATGTCTTAATGCTGTCATTTTAGATTTCCCATCATTATCATGACATTAGAACCCTCAATGTGACCCTCAAATCAGCCTTAATTTTTCAATTGCCTTTTGGGTTGGGTGCTTTTTTTGTAATTCAATTCTGGGTAGTTTTTTTCATGCTATGTACAAACAATACATTCACCATAGTAGTATCACCAAATTTGATTCATCATTCATTCAATGTATTCTTAGCTTTTCTCTTGTCCATATAACTTGACTGTGACTAAACTAATGATTCATGTATACGGTATTAACACACGTGTATATAACCTAATAGGAAGCATGTTTTGTGTTGTAATTGATTATAGAGACAATCCAACTTTCAGCCTTGTCCTGATGTGTATTGGTTCCCGATGACAACAATGAGATTCTGCAAAGAGTATATTGAAATGGCTGAGGCGTTTGGGCAGTGGTCTGATGGTACAAGCAATGTAAGTGTTAATGTTGTTCTTCTACAGGCTGTGTTCAGGAAGTTAGCTTTGGCACCGGGAGTCCTCACAACAAAAATCAACATTCAAGGAGCGCTACGCTGCTCACAACAAAACATCCTGAACAATTGCAAACAAATGAAGGTCGACTTCATCTGTCAATCAGACAACAGCTGTGAAAGTAAAGCAGAACGGAGTTGATTTATCTCAAAATGCATTATTGCGACATGTTTCTGATATTTTTAGTAAAAATTTCAATTATGCAAGCGCCTGCAGTATGTGAAATGAATTATTGATTAATAATTGTGGCTAATGTTTGTGTTGCTGAGGCTAGCTGTCAACTGTCAGTGGGGCAGTATGAACCATTGAGGTGAAGTTAGCAACGCTTATGCTTACCCACCTCGGTAGAAAAAACAAAATTAGCGAATTACCGAGACGTCATGCGTGACTTCATTGCTTGTAATATTTGCTGTTAGCGAGTTCCTCAAATGACTTGTGAGCGCTAACAGTGCGCTTTCCGAATGCAGCTACAGTTATTCTGATGCATTATCTAATGAAACGTTACACCTGTTTTCTTATGAATTGGAAAGATACTACACTATTCATTTCAACACAAATGAAGGCAAATTTTATATTATCTAATAGATGACTGATCGGCTTATTGACAGAGCTGTAAATATGTTGGAAGGTGTGATTCACAATAAATAATGTTTATGAAATATGACTTTAGTTAACTTTATAATAAATTGATTCACCACTAGATGAAGACTCTTCAATCCACCGAAGGCATAATACTTCCTGATTGAGTAAAAAACTCTGTAATAATGAAAATCTGTGATGTTGTGCGATGGGAAAGACCAAGAAGACACTTTTGGTGGGATTATGTGGGGAAAGTATGTAAATATTGTGCGGTGAGGATAGCAGCAGACGGGATTACGATGGGCAGTAGACCCAAGACCAACCAAGCGATGGAGGAATAGCTGGGCATCCATCTCCCAAGAACAGGATCTGAGGGCATTAGGACACCGTCCTTACTAAAACAGAAAACGATATTGATGTTTCTTATATTATTTTACTATTCCTGTACACCAATGAATGTTGTGTTTTTTTTGGATTTGTCTATTCCTCTTCTGATGTTTTCGATCCTTTTTTTCAGGACAAGCGTTTGGAAGGTGGTTATGAAGCTGTTCCTACCAGAGACATTCATGCTAATCAAATTGGATTTGAGCGTCACTGGCTTTACATCCTCAGGGAATATGTCAGGCCACTGCAAGAGATGGTCTTCACAGGATATTTCCATGATGTATGTAATATAATTCTAACAACTATTTGTTTGCCTTCATTTTTATTACATTATTTCTCTAACTATTATGATTGCTAGCTTAATCCCTTGTACCCTGCCAAATGCAAGGATTAGTGAAGGTTTTTTTTTTACTTGCAATCTAAACTACTAAAATATTACAAGTGAGATTCATACTCTAGCATTTATTTTTTCTTTTGCTGTTCCATATATGGTAAAGAGCATGAGCAGGTAAAGGCCATGTGTGTTATTACTTTTTTAAATAACATGTGCCAAATATTCTTCAGCCCCCCAACTCCTTGATGAACTTCATTGTGCGCTACAGACCAGATGAGCAGCCATCATTGAGACCTCATCATGATAGCTCCACATATACCATCAACCTGGCTCTCAACACTCCTGGTAAGAATTTCAATTCACAACCTCTCTGCTGTGCCTTCAACTCCTGTCCTCAATTGCTATTTGAATTATTTTTTCTTTTCTAAAGTGAGAGGTTCCCTGTTCCTGAGGGAGTAAGTATACGTTTCTTGTGAAGGCAAAGTAAACCTTCTTCTTTGATGGCGTTACAGCCTAATTCAAGCCTTGGCCTCCTTTAAACTCTGCATCCAGCTCCGCCTGTTCTCTTCTGCTGAAATTGTGTAGAAGCTGAGCCACATCCTTCTGCTTGTTCATCTCTTTATCTCAGTTTTCCCTTTCCCAGTCTTCTTCTTCCTCTTGGGTGGTAAATAAACCTTGCTGATACTTAAATTTGGGCGTAAAGACATTACCAAAATGGAAAATCATGCCTGATACCTGTGGCAGGGCTCAAACCCTAGCGCTCTCTTTTTGAGTGCAAATGTTTTACCAACTGGGTCATCAACTGGCTAACTAAGGGCTTTTAACAGCAATGCAGATTTTAAAAATATGTTTTGTATTGTAAGAAACAAAGAATGGTGAGGGAATGATCCTTATTTCCAGAATTGGACTACAAAGGTGGTGGATGCCGTTTCATCCGCTACAACTGTTCTGTGGTCAACACTCGCCCCGGCTGGCTGCTCATGCATCCTGGAAGACTCACCCACTTCCACGAGGGACTCCTGGTGACAGAGGGTACAAGATACATCATGATCTCATTTGTTGATCCTTGAATCAAAGTTGCTAACATCTCCATAGCAGGGGCAAGCTGAAATGCTTCCCATCAGATTGCATTTAAATTTAAGAAATATATTTTTATAACTCACTGTTAACTTTAATGTTAAATCAATTGACTGATTGGTTCTGATTAGATTGTGCAATGAAAATGTGTAATATACTCTTCCACACAGTGATGAAGTGAGAATATTTGGAGGATTCCAAAGAAAATATTGTTTCAAAAATAACATTACATTTTTAGTCACCCACAAATAACTCACATCCTACACAAATTTCATATCACATTTAAATTTCACCAGACTATGTTATCTTGCCCAGGAGTTAAAAAAATGACTAATCCAACAGTTATGAATTTTAAGTGGAATATTTTACTTTGATATTATTAAATGTAAAAAACAAAGATCATACACATAGTTTTCTTATTATAGTATGAATTTATTATTTCACAATTATATATCCTCAAAATAAATCATCTCACACTTAGAATTGAGTGTGTAATGTGTCAAGATTATATAAGCGCCCTTGGAGTGACTACATCACGAAACGGCGCTGTAAAGAAATCACCAACTCATCATCCATGGTGTTAATGATGATGGATTATGATAAAGTTATTACTTTTGTGTTGTAAAATTGTCTTAGCGTAAAAAGAGTTGATGATCTGCACAAAAACAATAACTGGTTTTGTAACTATTGTTTGAAATGAGATGTTCCTTTAAGTGTTTATTGAATTATCTTCTGAGATTATGAATCTTTAATAATTTTATGTTGGCATTAGTTAAGACCAGATGGCATTTTACCATAGTTTATGTTAGCACAAAATTTCTGAATTGCCATCAAATTAATTTGCAATAATTTTGTCAATTTATTACAATAATTAATTGTATACATTAGTACAAGGATGAATCAGTTAGAAGAGAAATGAAATGCCCAAAGAAATAATAATTTTTAATATACAAATTTTCCATTAAAAATGTTGTTTTATTCACTTGAAAAAGCGCTTTTGATACCAAAGGAAACCTTAATATTTTACGCATTTACATTTTTATCTAAATGTTCAACAAAAAATATTTAAAAAAATGTTACAACAAAGTTCAAAATAGTTCTCAAAATAAGAAATATCTTTCCTGGATAGTAGTAAGTCATTTTTGATCAATGGTGCCATAGAGGAAGACTCTCCCACAATTTTCTTCTTTTATCCATTAAATGTGATTCCATTTTTGGTGACAAATTCAGTCTGTAGTATTCCATCTCAGCCACGGAAGTTGTGGGTTTCCATGTTGGAATGTCTCCAGATTTTGGCTTGTTTGGTTTATTGGGATCTCTAAAATTGCAAAAATATAAACAAAACATTAATAATTTGCGCTACTTAAAAACGAATAAAAGTTAGAACTTAATGAGATCTCTTATGAATAATATTGAATAATGCACTCGGCACTAAATCCAAAATTACAATTTTTTTCATGGACATACGTCAGCAAAATGTAAGTTTGACTTTTTTCTATCAATCCAGAAGTGTGGCATAACAATTTTGTTGTCTACGAAATATGCGACGAGTCCATATTAAAAAATATGTAATCTTCTTAAAGGATGCTCTTTTTACATTTATACCTCCATGGAATGTAAGAGCATTGGTCTGATGAGAATTCTAAGGCTGATTAAAGTGCATATTTTAAGGCTGGCCGCACACACACGTTTTCCGTATTCGTTTTCCTAATTCGTTTTCCGTATTCAGACATCCGAACGCATGGAATCAGTAGAAAATACATTAACTGACGCACACGTTCGCTTTTTTTCCGAACGGAATAAATTCCGCACGTACGTTTCGAGTGCAAGCCGGCGCGTTCAGAGAAACCTACTGGAAAAAACCTAATGACGTCATGCGGAACGCAGCGCTTGCATACATTTTGTTTGAGCCGGTGCATACGTTTGGAAATTTTCGATTGAGTATTCAGTACTATCTGTACTGGCGTGTGTATATTCCGAATGAAGAAAAACGAACGTTTGCGCTTGTCTCACGGAATTCTGATTCGAAATTCCGCATTAGGAAATCGGATACAAAAAATGTACGTGTGCGGCCAGCCTAAAGGGGAAAAATAATTCATAATCAAAATACCTGCTACTAACTGGCTTATTAAAAGACAAGTAAGATAAGGTCTACAAAGAATCCCTTGAAACCAAAGCAGTTGAGGAAAAAATATTTATATTGAGGATGTATTTTACTGACACAAGTAATATAGTTATTTGATCTTCTTGAAACTTACCCAGTCATGGCAAAATTAGTCCAAGTGGTCAAAAATATATCTAACATCCTTTTTTCATCATTGTTATATAGTTCAGGGAAGAATCCATGTGGGAACATGTATATGAGATCATCTGCATGACAAGCTCCTGTAAGTTACAGTTGCATTATATTACATCACCACAAAAATCAGCATTCAATTATTTAGTCCATTGTGCCTTCCAATACTTATCTAAAGCAATAGTTTTGTAGCATCTAAATCATGATAGGTTTGATGATATTTGGAATTTTGGAAAAGAAGTCAGTGGATTTTGAAGTTGTTAAAACTGTTTTCTTTAGCCTTCTGTCGGTTGCAAACTTTTGTTTGGACACAATGTGTCAAAAAAACACACATGTTCATGTTTCTGATACTCCCATATCCTTAGTTTCTGGTAGAGGTCCTTTCACGTGGACTTTTTATCTGAATCATTTTCTTTTTCAGAAACATAACATTTTACTAAAAGTTAAGGCTTAATTGAGTCACCTTAAAATGGAAGGTCCCGCCGAAAGTACAAGGTTAAAAAAATACTGATAACGGATGGAGGGTTGAAAAGATAATTCCCTATAGAAATTGCACATTAATAACTTAACTATTAAACGAGTAACACACTTGCTACTTCATTGTAATAGAAGATTTTAACATTTTACAAAAGATTTTTCAAGTTTTCAAAGTAGCAGATTCTTATTCCTTGATAAAGCTAAGATTAACTAATTTCTGATACAAGCTTCCTCAAACCTAAGGCTTAATATGTAGTAAACAGATGTCTTAGGTCCGGTATTTTAAAGTACGGTAAGTTAACTAAAATGCAATATTAGTTAAATCATCATAATATTTCACTTACCGAATTTTGCCAGTACATATTTAGTAACTTTAACTTACGATTTTCAAGATGGCGTCGCTTCACTGACAGCAGCTGTTCTTTTTTAATGTAATGGGGCTTCCACACGCTACAAGCCAAGTGCACAGTGTGTCGTCTAGAACATGCTAGCTGGACAAAATGAGTCCATTAGACAAAATTTTGTCCAGCTAGCATGTTCTAGACGACACACTGTGCGCTTGACTTGAGATGGGTTGGCAAGCGTGTGGAAGCCCCATAAGGAACATTGTTGCAATATGAACATTTTTTGTGTCATTTTCTAGCTTAATGAAGGTTAGGCATATGATTTTTTTGAATAGTTGTTTGTTTTAAAGCTATTGAATGGCATTTTAATTCTTTCCAAGATTTGGGGGCGGGGCTTCATACTTCGGTAATTTTCGGTTTTAGTTAACTCGAACTTGAGTATTTTGAATGAAAGTTCAAGTAATAGTTAACTAAAATATTACTACACTTCAAAGATTGAGCTGCCAATGAAAATATTGAATTAAGTATCTGAATTTGGAAAAATATTCTCGTGCTTATAAAAATAGAAAAAAAAAGATCAAGAGATGAAGAACCTTTTAAAAAACCTTTTTTTACCCTCTGTAAAAGTGCCATGATCATTAGTTGATTAGTAATCATTAAAGTTTCTTACCATAATCTTTAACTGGATCTCCAAATAGAATCGAGTAACTGTATTGTCCTCGGAAATCAAAGAGATAAAAATACGTAGGAAATTGTGATTTTGGTAGTTGATATTTAAGCACTTCGTTTGCTCCGTTTAAGAAGAATGAGTCTGTTATAATCTGAAAAAAATACAAATAATTTCAATACAATTTATATAATAAAGACTTTCTTAAAGTTTTGCTAAAAATAAAAATATAACCCACAGGTACTACTTTACTTACATCTGTTATTCCATTTACGTTATCTTTAGTGAGTTCAGACTTTCCATTCAAGTAAAAGTCTTTCAGAGCTTTGGTTATATAATTCACATCTTTTGCGTTAAAGTAGTGAAAAGTGAAAGGCGCCAGCTTGTCGAAATTCTCAGAAAATTCTTGTAATCGGCCAGGTATTCCGAAAATTACTGAAATATTAAATTTTCAACTCTTTATAAGGTTTGTAAAAAAAAAAAATTGTGCATTTCTATGCCTGTCTTTATTTGTGAATAGCACAGGTGAGAAGTTAGCACCACCACCAGAAGTTTGCTAACTTGCACGAGAGACAAAATGTTCTCTATCCTTTTCTATCACGCGACGCACCAATCCTACAAGGAGTGCCACTCGAGGTATGCTATTATCTTACCATTTACTTTTATAATCATGGGCACGCCTCTGACCTAGAGGTTCTTGTTTTGTCGTGTCGTTGCTTTTACTTCGCGGATAGGCCTTCCGCCACGTGTGCAAATATATAGCTTTGTATGGGCGTCCATGTGCTGTGGGTCCTTCTAACACATACACACAAGACGGCTATGAGGAGAGTTTGAGCATGCTGTGTCCCTACTCTGTCTTAAATCTATGTACATAGATGATGTTACCTTAGCAAAATTATTATTATTAATCGTCCCTGACAACACCACCTTAGTGTTGTCAAAGGTATGAAAATATCTGATACTTTTCAATGATTCTGTTACATAAATGTTAATATGATACCTCATGTTACATGTTCATGATGGCCACCAATTAGTTCACAAGAATCGGACTGCAAAATAACAACAAAACAATTAATTCTTTTTTGGTCCTTCGGGTCCGCAAAAAAGTAACAATGCCAAGGGCTCTGTAGTCCCGCATTTTTTGTATTACATCCTCCAATTTTGTAAAAGCTATGTGTAAAAATGCTAGACTGACGAATGTGTCGGATAAGTATGCCCTGGATTACTAAATTTATCGATAGAAATTCATACATACCAACTACAACACAGGTCCATTCAGCCTTACAACAACTGGGTCTTGCTTGAGTATTGGCGCATTGTAGCGACGACCAAGCCCGTAAACACCTCTACTGCACTACAGCAAGTGTCATAGACTCCTAGAGTCTCTGAAATCTAGGGAGTCTCACGCACAGAATTTCTTAAAAAGAAAAAATACCTGTAGACTTGATACACCCATCTTGGTTGTTGATTCCTGTCAAAAAAGGCACATCGTTGAAGCGTCCTTCTGCCAAAATTTTACGCGGATCTTCAGTCAAGAAAGCGTCCTCGTGATCAGGTTCAACCACAGCCTTGAAGGATACCATTGGATCATAATCCCATTCCTGTAAAAAAAGGTTCATGACGTGTTGAACAAATTACATTGACAACAAACTTCCATAATAACATTTTCTGCACCAAGATTTTTCTTTATATTTTTTTGTTCAATTTTAAATTAGAATTTTTTATTATGTGTTCTGAGAGATGTCTGGAGTCCATATTATGAGAGAAACAATCACTTTTCCCCTTTTATGTGGTTTTTTAGTCTATTCCTGGGTCTTTGATTTGCACTTTTTTTACACTTTAGGCACTTTCTACTCTATGGTCGCTTTTTCCCCATTTCCTGTTCCCTATTTCCAGTTTCCCCATAACCCGGTCGCAATTTTTCATAAAGCGTCATTTTCCCCTTGTGGTCACATGTCAGTTGATTTTACCTTCGAAAATTTGAGTGAATTGACAATATTCCTGGGCAAAAACATTTAAAAGAGTGTTATTTTACCATCTTGTGTCCTTGTGAACAATTAAAAACTAAAACAGGTGATATTGTGGTGGTTAAAAGTTCGCATACATATTTTTGTTGGTTATGCCACGCTGTCATATTTACGAAAAACGTTTTTCGTTATTTTAACGGAGTTTTTACTTTATATAACATCAAAATCAATGTTATGAGTTGTGATAACAATAAAGGGCAACCTCTCGACGAAATCTCACAGGATTCAGGTGATGCGTCACTAAAACGCGGATACGACACTTCGGAATCAGGTCCACCGCCGCGGCGTCAGAAACGGCTGAGGGTTGTCTTGGACCCAAGGATAGATTATCTGGTTTCCCACATCGTGATGCTGACGAACGCAGTTTTCGGTGACTGGCCCGCCAGTTCTATGGAAAATCTCGTTGAATCGGCGGCAGGAAACTCTTCCAGCAACTTCCTCTAACAACCTTCGGGACTGGAAGAGAATGAGGAGGCCCAGGAAGAGCTACTGCTGAGCTTCCAGGAAGCCGCCACAACGGTGGAAGAACCAGCTCACCCCAAGGCCAAGAGCAACAGGGTCGAAGCGCTCCAAAGGCTCCAGCACTTCGACAGTGAAAACTGGGCCGGAGTAAGGTACGCCGAGGTACAGAAAAAGTACCTGGCAGAACCGGCGTTCGTCGACCTGGCAGTGAACGATGAACTTCGCCAGTGCGACGTAAGCTCCCCTATTCAGGCGAGCGGTCGTTTGCAGCCATGTCCCACGCCCTCCTCATCCAGAAAGAGGAGTTCCAGGCTGGGCTTCAGACCTTGGTCAACTGGGGAGCCCGGAGCGACACGACTTTGGCGAGGAAAGCCCTTTTCGAAAAAGTCAAAACGCTGTTCGCTCTGGACTCGCCATACCAGAAAGTCTCGGAAGACATCCTCCAGACGGTATGGGGGAGGCGGACAGAGGCCCTCCAGTTCCGCAGGAAAGCTGTGCTAGGGCATGTTAAGGAAGAGCATGTGAGAGGGGTTAAACAAATTCCCGCCGAGTACCGAACACTTGTTTGGCAAAGACAGTCTCACGTCTTTTTTCTCTAGAGTGGGGACCACCGACAAATTGTCAGTGAAGACCCAGTGCCCTCAACCCAGCACCTCATCGAAACCGCACGTTCCAGTACAGAAAAGGAATCAGTTTTTTAGAGGGCAGCAACGACCCACTGCGGAAAGCAATCGAGGCCTTAGAGACGCTCCAAATTTCTCTTCAAGAGAAAAAAGGGCAGGGAATAACACACGGTCAGGAAATCTCAAAGGAGACAGACGGAGGCATCCACGAAAATGACAAGAAACCATTTCGCAGAGGATGCTTGAAGTCCTCCCTACAGGTTTGGACGTCACTCGGAGCACCAAACCACATCCTGAAGATGATAATCGGAGTAAGAATACCTTTCATCTCAATTCCCCCTCTGATATTACCACACAAAAAGACCTTAATGCTATACCAGACGAGTCCTTCACCCGAAATGGACTCTCAAATAAAGGAAATGACCGAATTCGGCGTTATAGAGGCCGCGGAGTCATCTCCCAGCTTCTTATCAAAAATGTTCCTAACACCCAAATCGGACCGTTCCTCGAGAATGATTTTCAACCTGAAATCGTTAAACTTCTTCCTGGACCCGGTTCCGTTCAAACTCATAGCCACTACAAAGTGCCAGAGTTTCTGCAGCCAAACAATTGGTTGTCGAAAATAGACCTATCGCAAGCCTTCTTTCATCTCCCAAGTGCACAGAAACATTGGAGATTTTTGCGACTGGTCTATCGAGGAGAATTACTTCAGATGACAAGTCTGCCCTTTGGCCTTTCATCTGCCCCCAGAATGTTTGCAACCCTTACAAATTGGGTAGCCCAACTACTGAGGCGACGAGGTATTCGGACAATCGTTTATCTCGACGACTTCCTCCTTGCGAGCCAATCCAAGGACGATCTTTGTCGGCAATCGCATCTAGCAGTAGATATCCTACAATCTCTGGGGTGGTATGTAAATCTCCAGAAGTCAGTGCTCTTCCCCACTCAACAATTAGAGTACTTGGGAATCGTTTGGGACACGCACAACAATTGCAAATTCCTTTCTTACCGGAAGCAAGAGGCATTGTGCCACTCACTTCGAGCAATACTGACTTCTCGAAAATGGTCCTTAAAACTGGCGGAAAGTCTCCCAGGAAGACTAAACTTTGCCAGCTTCATGGTCGCCTCCACTGCAGACAATTGCAGATAGCGAGCAGGCCACTGAAGCACCTGTCACCAAGTAGGTCTTTCTTACCGGAAGCAAGAGGCATTGTGCCACTCACTTCGAGCAATACTGACTTCTCGAAAATGGTCCTTAAAACTGGCGGAAAGTCTCCTAGGAAGACTAAACTTTGCCAGCTTCATGGTCACCTCCACTGCAGACAATTGCAGATAGCGAGCAAGCCACTGAAGCACCTGTCACCAAGAGGGTCCATACAAATGACCGAGGACAGCTTACAAGAAATAGAGTGGTGGATAGGGAATGCGAACGAATCAAGTTCCATCCACAGGGAAACCTTCGGACATTTCTTGACAACAGATGCGTCAGACTTAGCTTGGGGAGCAACTCTGGACGACTTGATGCTGTCAGGACAGTGGACCGTTCAACAAAAGAAGTAGCACTCCAACCGAAAAGAGTTGTTCGCTGTTTTTGCAACCCTGCAACGCACAGCGCACGACCTTTCCGGCTCCGAAATTCTGGTACAATCAGACAACACGACAGTAGTCGCCTACATCCGCAAGGAAGGGGGCACCAGATCCAAAACACTCCTAAATCTTACTCGAGATCTGTTGACTCTGGCAGACCAATGGGAAATCTCGCTAACAGCGCAGTACCTACCGGGAAGATACGGAGACGCGGATCACCTATCAAGAGGAAGATCCCCTCCAGAGTGGCATCTCTTACCAACAGCAACGAAGGCCATTTTCAATCATTTCGGAGTACCAGATATAGACCTGTTCGCATCCACCATGGCACACATGAGTTCAACTTACGTGTCCAGAGACTCCACAGACTCATGCGCAATCTTTCAAAACGCCTTCAGTCGGCACTGGCTCTACAATGTGGGTCGGATATTTCCTCCGCCAAACCTTATACCGAGGATCCTGAGGCACCTAAACGGGGCGACCGGAACTTACCTACTCGTGGTCCCGAGGTGGCAGAGGGTCTTCTGGCGTCCAGACTTAATTCGTCGATCACTCGTACCTCCGATGCAAATACCGAACCTGGTGTCAGTACTAATCAACACATCAACAGGCAATCCACCACCCAGGATTCAGGATCTGGAAATGGAAGTGTGGAAAATTGGGACTGGGGACAGTATCTTAAATTCCTGGAACGCGGAAGAGAAAAGACTGTTCCTGTCAGGATGGCGAGCTTCCCCACTCAACACATATAAACCTGCTTGGCAAAGATGGTGCCGCTGGATACTGGCGAATAATACCCATCCCAACACACCATCTCCTAATCAATTGGCAAGGTATCTAGCGCAACTGTTCATTAACGAAAAACTATCATACAGGACTATGCTGGTACACAAGTCAGCCATCGTAACCTTCTGCAACGCAATGATGGAAAATAATCTCAGCTCAGATTTCCTAGTGAAATTAAATTTAAAAACATTAAAAGCACTAGCAATGGTAAAGATCAACCCTCCTAAGTCCCCTGTGTGGAATCGGCAGATAGTGAGAGACTGGCTAGTCAGGAACACTCCTCGATCAGATTCTCTCTATGAAGTTGCGTGTAGAACGGCAATCGTACTTCTGTTATCTTCAGGAAGAAGAGTACACGATCTGACCTTGCTAAATATCACAGAAGGAAACATTCTCGACGAAGGCACATCAATTGTGTTAATTCCATTCTTTAGATCAAAAACAGATACCCTCAAACACCGACAATCTAATCGGAGACTTCTGGAATCCAAGGAACACAACGTCAACCCAGTCTTCTGGATAAGGAAGCTGATTGAACTATCACGCGAAAGGAGATCAGGACAAAATCTTTATAACCTGTTCATCAGCACCCGAGTACAAGTGAAGGCAGCTGCAAGAACAATCATAGGAGGATGGGTAAAGAACACGCTAAAATCAGCAGGAGTAGAGGCCACTCCCGGCAGCACACGTTCAGCGGTCGCATCACTTAATCCAATAGATAACATACTGGAAAGAGGCAACTGGAAAAAGGAAAACACTTTCAGAAAATACTATCAGAAAGAGATGTTGAAACATACAGCTCCAGAAGATCTTTCCCTATTTCAACCAGTTAATATCAAATAAAGACGTCCCCGGTCACCAGGAGATAATAGACAGATCTCTCATAATATGGACTCCAGACATCTCTCAGAACACATAATAGGGGAGTTTTACCTACCATTAAAACTCTTATTATGTTTCTATAGATGTCTGGAGTCCAGGTAACCCCTACCTGGTGTATTATGAGCTTTATGAAAAATTGCGACCGGGTTATGGGGAAACTGGAAATAGGGAACAGGAAATGGGGAAAAAGCGACCATAGAGTAGAAAGTGCCTAAAGTGTAAAAAAAGTGCAAATCAAAGACCCAGGAATAGACTAAAAAACCACATAAAAGGGGAAAAGTGATTGTTTCTCTCATAATATGGACTCCAGACATCTATAGAAACATAATAAGAGTTTTAATGGTAGGTAAAACTCCCCTATTTTGTATTTGTTTTTAATGTTTAAACATATTTTTATTTGTCTATTTCAAAAATTTAATTAGTTGTGTATGTTCCTTGACTTATAGGTTGGTATGCGGCTGACCACTCATGCTGTAGAAAATGGTTCACTTTGCCAATGTCACCCCTGTTTCAGGGAAGGATGGCAAGAGTTGCAGGGGTAGGTTCACATGCGTCATGTTCAAGCGCGAACTTGTACGTGTCTACTTGTGAGAATGCATATAATGTGAATCCCCAATTTTGCATATTTTTGTAACTTAGATTAGATTTTTTTTATTGCAACTGAATGTAGGAAAAACGTTAAGAAATTTTGAATCAAAACCAAATTAAGATACATTCTTTTCATATGTACGAACAAATGTGGTACATATCGACGGTTAAAAGGCAGTATAAGCCATTAAGGACATTTTGGTCAAAAATGAGTTATGAATACTTGAAATTTTCCGCTCTTTCTAATGCGCTAACTCCTATAGCTCTATGATGATTTTTGTGTTGTGTATGACCAAGCAAACAACTGCGTTTTTGTAGTATGGTTTACGTGTAAACGACAAAATTTTGGCGTTTTTTGTCCTAAAGGCGCTTGTAACATAAAAAAAATCATAAAACATTGTAAAACCACATTAATATGAATGCCAATAAATGCGTTTATTTTTTAATTTTAGAGCTGTTTTGATTTTAATGTTATGATAAAAAAAAAAAAGTTAAGAATGCCATTTTTCTGAAATCTCAAACTTTAAACTGCTCTCCTGAACAATTTAGTTTATGTTGCTTATGCCTTACTGCCTTTTAACCGCCGATATAACTTTATCCCTGCCTGCTTTGGAAGAATGTATTTATATTCATTATCTACCAAATAGAGTGTATCAGTAAGACACAAAATACAATAATAAAAATAATATTGGAATGATTTATTTGGTGAGTGCTGTTTTTGTGTGAATCACAGCCCTGTGCAAGCTTCTAATCTAATCTAATCTAATCTAAGTTGCAAAGATATGTTACATTGGAGATTCACATTACATGCATTCTCACAACCAGACACGTACAAGTTCGCGCTTGCACATGCCTCATGTGAACCTACAACATAAAAACCAAATCTCAAATGGACATACACCCTGCAACTCTTGCCGTCCTTCCCTGAGACAGGGGTGACATTGGCAAAGTGAACCATTTTTACAGCATGGGTGGTCAGCCGCATACCAACCTATAAGTCAAGGAACACACACACACGACAAATTACATTTTATACATCACTAAATAAAGCTTGGTCGTCGCTATTGAAAGCGCCAATTCTCAAGCAAGACGCAGTTGCTGTAAGGCTGGATGGACTTTTGTTGTTAGGTTTAGGTTGGAATTACGGTCGTTTGACATATTTACAGTAATAATAACTACACAGTCAAAATTTATTGATCGGAGTATCAGTTCATTCTTAGACGTCGTGCTGAGAGGGTGTTTCCTGAAGACGTTAACTACGTCGAGAATAATGTAAGTTCTCTTATAACGGTTCGTCTAATATCCAATTAATAATTTTTAACTGTGTAGTAATTATTATTGTAAATATGGATTTTTGTTGACCGATCTTTGGTAAAGGTAAGTATATGAATGTTTCAACCCCGTGACGAGCATATTTGAAAATATAAATTTGAATACCATACTCACATAAAAGAGATGTGAAGCTTCCTGTAGTTCTTTAGCTGTTTTACCTCGAAGACATTCCACTACCTGATTATTGTCTCCTTGTGGACAGTTCATGGCTTGGGCTAACTTAGACGCTCTCGTCTCAGCAAGCCCAGGAGAGGTCAATACCCAGGAGCATAATGCAACACCAGAATGAGAGATGGCACGATGGAACAATCCTGCGATTCAAAAGATAATGAAGGATAGGTATGTATATAACTTCATAGACAATTTCATGATATATGCTGTGTTTTTACGAGTACCAATGTACTCGTTTATTTCTCTTGTCAGAGTAAGGTACGTACAGTGCATGAAAACCAATACTATAAAATCAATAATCTGCATTTCAACGACATATTACATTCATGATTCATATTACATGCATTCCCACAAGCAGACACGTGTTAGTTCACGCTTACATATTCCGCATGTGGACTTCTACAATCTATTATCTGAATTGCAAAGATATATTAACATTTAAAATTCATATTAAATGCATGGTGGTACGCAGTGGCATACTTTTACCCACCTTGATGTATGGAAGCGAGGCCTGGACGGTGAATGAAAGTGAAATTAGTAAAGTCCATACTGTTGAAATGGACTTTCTAAGAAGTATGATTGGGAAAAAACGGAGTGACAGGGTGAGGAATGATTTTGTAAGAGAAGAATGTGGTGCAAGAGAAAGTGTGAAAGTGAAGATTAAAAGAAGTTTGTTAAGATGGTTTGGGCATATGGAGAGAATGAATGAGGAAAGACTGACGAAGAAAGTATATGTTGGTAGAATAGATGGATGTCGTGGTTAGTGTCCGACCGAATATTTGGTTTCGGCTTTCGGCTTTCGGCCTTTCGGCCAATATTTGCCACATTCGGCAAACTTACGGTTTCGGCTGAAAGTAGTGGTCACTTTCGGCCCAACCAAAAGTTAGGCAGACAAACCGACCACCCGCGCGCACGCAACGCGACGCGAACGCCGCGACGCGATTGGCGGCCTTTAGACGAATAAAAGTTTAAAAAATCTTAAATAAATTGAAAAATTCTTTCATATTCGTGTACTACACATACACAACATATGGAGAACATATGTAGTTTAAAATAAGAAGATTGACTGACTTGACGGTCGTTTACGCCCTGTATAACTAATTGGGCGTTGACTTAAACATGAAAAGTTTTTTTTATTACCGTTTTTTATAATTGTTTTATTTTCATTTCATTTAATTTCTTTTATAAAGTATTTTTGTTGCATTTGTTTAACTTAATTAGGCGATGAAAGAAACATGAAAAGTTTTTTAAGTTTTTTAATTTGTTTGATTTTTGATTATTAATAATTGTACCTATTAGTAATTTAAAAAAAAATTGCATATAGTTTTGCATTAAATAATCCTTCTAACTAAATAATGCATAACTAACTAGGCACTTAAATAATATACATACTTTCGGCTACGGCTTTCAGTTTCGGCTTTCGGCTTCGGCTTTCGGCTTTCTGCCGAAAGTAGAATTTTGCCGAAATTCGGCTACGGCTTTCGGCCGAAAGTGAAAGTACACTTTCGGTCGGACACTAGTCGTGGTAGAGGAAGACCGAGAAAGGTATGGATGGACCAAATATCCAAAATTGCGAATGAATGGAATATCCAGAGTCATAATAAAAGAAGAGCTTGTATGAAGAAGGTTATGACTCTGGAGGAAATGAAAGAAGTATGTAAGGATAGAAAGAAATGGCGGTTGATCTGTGATGTTGGCGGCTAGGGTTTATTAAAGTGAAATTGGTTTTATGATTTAGTTTTTTTTAGTGTCCATGTTTATATTATTGTTTATCGATTTAAAAAATGTAATTTGCGATGTTTGTTCCTTGACTTATAGGTTGGTATGCGGCTGACCACCCATACTGTAAAAAATGGTTCACTTTGCCAATGTCACCCCTGTTTCAGGGAAGGACGGCAAGAGTTGCAGAGCTTATGTTCATTTGAGATTGGATTTTTATATTGTAGGTCCACATGCGGTATGTGTTAGCGCGAAATTATACATGTCTGCTTGTGGGAATGCATTTAATATAAATCTTAAATGATATATATCTTTGCAGCTTAGATTAGATTAGATTAGATTAGATTAGAAATGCATGCCCACAAACAGACACGTGTAAGTTTGCGCTTATAAATGCTGCATGTGTACTTACTAATTAAAATCCAAACCTCAAATTAATGTAAACACTGAAACTTTTTCCAACCTTCCTTGAAACAGCGGTGGCATTGGCAAATTTAACCTTTTTTTACAGTATGGGTGGTCAATCTCATACCAACCTATAAGTCAGGGAACACAACCACTTTTTTTTTTCTTTTTGTAACGTGAAAGAACTACTTCTATCTATCTTGATCTACATATACTCTTAGCTGCAAAGATATGTTAACATTTAATGCTCATAGTAAATGCATGCCTACGGACGAACCTACATGCCGATGTAGGTTCGCGCCTACACATTCTGCATGCAAAGTTTGAATCTAACCCAACTACTGACCTTGTCATCAAGAACTTCTTATATTTAAAACAACATAAAAACCTACGTTTCCGATACCTGTTTAACTTTGTGAAAATCAGATCTACCGCTGCCATTTGTAAAACATCACTTTTGACGATTGAATGGAAAGTTAGCTGTGTTGTTAAAGATTAACGTTATTAAGAGTATTTTGTTTAATTCAAACAAAGTAATGCTCATTGATTTTTTTCAATGTGTAGCCACTAATATTACAGCAATGCCCTTCCTGACTATCACCTGCGTTCAGTAAATTTTAAAATTCACATTTCAGTCCATACATAATAAAATATTATATTAGAGACGAAACGTACAGTTATACTTAATACAATATTATGTAGGTAGTCAATTTTTTTATTTTTTTTATAATGTCACTAGCCTGCCTACTTGTGCTGCATCTGTATGCAGATGATGCAGTTCTTGTATCTGATTCTGCAGTAGAATTGCAAACAATGCTCTCTAGATTGAATGAAGCTTTGTTAGGTAACCATTTGAAGTTGAATGCAAGTAAGACGAAAGTATTGATTTTTGAAAGAGATGATGAAAATATGAATTATGAATTTAAAATTAATGGAATGAATGTTGATGTCGTAAATGAGTTTGTATACCTGGGAAGTAAGTTTGAAAAAGATGGAAGAATGACCGGTGAATTTGAAAGAAGAATAATGAAAGGCAGGTGTGTACTGGGTGCGACCGCTTGCATCGCCAGGAACCAAAATCTCTCAAAAAATGTTAGATTGGCGGTGCACGGTGGTATACTAGTGCCAACCTTGATGTATGGAAGTGAAGCCTGGACGGTGAGTGAAAGGGAAATTAGTAAAGTCCATACAGTAGAAATGGACTATCTAAGAAGTATGATTGGGAAAAAACGAAGTGACAGGGTGAGGAATGATTTTGTAAGAGAAGAATGTGGTGTAAGGGAAAGTGTGAAAGTGAAGATTAAAAGAAGTATGTTAAGATGGTTCGGGCATTTGGAGAGAATGAGTGATGAAAGATTGACGAAGAAAGTGTATGTTGCTAGAATAGATGGATGTCGTGGTAGAGGAAGACCGAGAAAAGTATGGAAGGATCAAATCTCTGAAATAGCGAATGAATGGGATATCCAGAGTCATAATAAAAGGAGGACTTGTATGAAAAAGGTTATGACTCTGGATGAAATGAAAGAAGTATGCAAGGACAGGAAGAAGTGGCGGCTAATCTGCAATGCTGATTTTTAATGTTGGTTTATTGGCTTGCTACATTTTTTGCATAAGACATTTCTTTTTTTTTTACTTTTTTTGTATAGATTTATTTTTAAGGTTTTGTTGTTTTCTTATACTTAAATGTTATTTTTTACTCGTATTCCTTGACTTATAGGTTGGTATGAGGCTGACCACCCATACTGTAAAAAATGGTTCACTTTGCCAATGTCACCCCTGTTTCAGGGAATGTCGGCAAGAGTTGCAGGACTTATGTTCATTTGAGGTTTGGATTTAATTTGTAAGTACATAATCAGCATTTGTAAGCGCGAACTACACGTGTTTGTTTGTGGGCATACATCTGAGAGCTTTGAATGAATATATCCTTGCAACTTAGATTATAGATTATTAGATTATAGTCAAATTTCCATTCGTTTTTAGAACCAAGTACTCAATGGTAAAGTTAGTTGAGCTCCTTGAAAACTTAATTATTCAGCGTACCTACTCAAAACAAAATTGGGGATTTCCCAAACATAAAGTATCAAAATATACGTCACCTTTGCCTTTGGGTGATACCATCTGAAAGTGCACACTGGCCCCGCCAGCACTTTCACCAAATATGGTGACAGAGTTGGGGTCTCCTCCAAAGTGTATGATGTTCTTCTGGACCCAACGCAAGGCCATGTTTTGATCCTTCAAGCCAAAGTTACCAGGAGCAGCCATGTCCTTGGTGGAGTAAAACCCAAGAGTTCCTAGAAACAAAATAATGTTATTTTTTTAAGTCAGGTGGATAGCTCAGTTGGTATAGTGCTTGCATTCCATGCCAAGAGCTCAGGTTCGAATCCCACCGAGGGTGTCGGAAATGATTTCCCATTTGGGTGTTTATTTCAAAGCCAAAAGAAATACCCGCAAGGCTTAGTCAGCCTTCATAAGAGTAATGAGTACCAGCCCCCTTGGGAGCTGAGAAACCCCACTTCAACTGAAGTGGTTAGCGTGAGGCCGGCCCCCTTATCTGTAAAAATAAATAGGTTCCACTTGCCACATGCTACGCCGTCGGGGAAAATGCGGCAAGAAGTTGAGTTGAAGAGGAGGTTTCCCAGCACCTGAGGGGGCTGGTTCTCGTTTCTTGTGAAATCTGATTTAACCTTCCCGGTATTTTATTTTGGATTTGAAATAAGCACCAAAACGGAATATCATTTTTAGCACCCTCGCCTCGGTGGGATTCAAACCCAAGTTCTCGGCATGGAATGTAAGCACTCCACCAACTATACAACTCTATCGACCGGACTATCAGGATAAATTGGCAAAGTGAACCATTTTTTACAGTATGGGTGGTCAACAGCATATCAACCTATAACTTATAAGTCAAGGAATAGTAAATGAGAGATTTAAAAAAATTATATAGAACTGCAGTACTAAGCAAAATACGTATTTACATTTGTACATAAATTGCTTTTTGATTAAGTAATAAATGTATACATTACATAAATAATAGAAAAAATTATGTGACTTGTAGTATACGTTTTTTAAATATAAAATAATAGTTATTATGTAAATGAATCCTAAGTGACAATAATTGAAGGCATCTGCAGTACTTAAATGGGGTAAAAAAATTACAATGATAATAGCATTAACATAATACTGATTTATTACATTACCTAGTAGGCATATATTTTATACTTTAAACCAGCGGTTTCCAAACTGGGAGGCGCCAAAAACGTGTATGTAATAGTATACATATTAAAAAAATAAAACGTAGGGAGGGAGGCGCGAACAAAAATATTGTTTTTAGGGAGGCATGGTAGCATAAAGTTGCTTTAAACAATAAAAATAGCATTTCATACGTACTTGCCATGCCCGCATATTGACATATAAGAAGGTACAAGAATATTCATTGATAAATAATAAAAACTGTGTTCTTGAATAAGAAAAGCAAAGCTACAGATCAACAAATGTACACTGCCGTTTTTATTGCAAGCAAGTACATACCTCTTACTTGAGTATACAAGTGTACTTCTATAATGTAACTGGCAAAGATATATTAACATTTAAAATTCATATTAAATGCATGCCCGCAAACAGACACTTGTAAGTTTGCACTTACAAATGCTGCATGTGTAGTTAGGTATTTAAAACCAAACTTCAAATGAGCATTCCCTGAAACAGGCATTTTCAAAGTGAAGCTTTTCTTACAGTATGGGTGGTCAGCCTCATACCAACCTATAAGTCAAGAATCTGAAATTAATATTACATATAAATCTATTGGCATAGGTGGTCAATCTCATACCAATCTAGAAGGAAACAAAGTATGCAAATCTTATTTAGTATAAAGAGATTGACTGTGGAGGGTTGCTTTTTGAGATCTTCTGTGGTGGTCTATTGGAGCAAGATCTTCAGGATCTTTTACCCATATCTGTTTATTCCTATTTTCATCAACATCATTTCATACCATCATCACACTGACTACAGAGCCGGCGGACAAGAGACTGCGTTTGTGGAATTTAAGAGCGACCTAAAAACTTTGTCCAGTCAAGCGGGAACCTCCCACCTGGACAAGATCTTGAGGTCACTAAATTGGCAGAGCTTTTTTATCACATGATAACCTGCGGAATCTTACATCAAGATGACACCACACTCTGCGAATGCGGAGCCCAACAGTCCATGGATCATCTTTGGATTTGTCCGGTCTGCCCAACAAGCTGCTCACTGGCCGACCTAATCAAGGGTAATGATGGAGCGGTGAAGGTTGCCCGATACTGGGTAAAAATAGTGCAGCGTCTAACTCGACGAAGAAGATCACAAGAATAAGATCTGACAAGACGTAGAAGAAGCCCATCACAGATATGGGCACTAAATCTAGAAGCTCCAGCTCCGATAGACCATGACAAGTGCCAACAGAATTCAGAAAGCAACTCATCACTTTTAATTGTCGGGCTAAAGACTCTAAGTAGAACCATAGATTATTAGTAAAGTTTACATTGAATGAATGTTAATAATTACATTGAATGAGTACCTATATATGGTTATGTTTTTAGTTTCAAATTTGACCCTAGTAACATTCCATTTCAGTATCAATTAATTTCAAACTCATTTCAGTATTAAAATTATTATTGCCATCTATTAAACAGTGCCCTTGCAGTGATTTATCATAAAAATGCACTATAAATATTGTCTTATTATTATTATTATCTTTTTTGACTGAACTAAAAAAAATATTTTGATATTTCTGGTACAGACCTAATCGATAATTCAATCCGACCATGACAACTCCTCGGTCCATGTAATGATCAGGTCCGTAGAAGAGTTTACTTCCAGAACCAGTAACGAGACCTCCTCCATGTATGAAGACCATAACTGGTAGAAGCGCACCGTCAGATATTATCTCCTGCATAAAAAAAAAATCAACAATTACCAACTACCTTTGTCCTTCCAAAATTTCTTCTCATTTGTTTTCTATTTACAATCTAAGTTGCAAAGAAATTTAAGATTTATATTCAATGCACTGCCACATGCAGACACATATAAGTTTGCGCTTACACATACCACATGTGAACCTATAATATAAGAACCCAAACCTCAAATGAACATAAGCCCTGGAGCTCATATGTTGGTATGAAGCTGACCACTCATACTGTAAAAAATAGATAATTTTTCTAATGCCACCCTGGTTTCAGGGATGGTCGGTAAGAGTTGCAAAGCTGATGTTAATTTGAGATTGGGGTTTTATGTTGTAAGCCCACATGCGACATGTGTAAGCGCAAACTTATATGTGTCTGCTTGTGGGAATGCATATAATATGAATCTTAAATGCAACTAAGATTATAGATGTTATGACTTATAGGTTGTTATGCGGCTGACCACCCATACTGTAAAAAATGGTTCACTTTGCCAATGTCACCCCTGTTTCAGGGAAGGACGGCAAGAGTTGCAAGGCTTATGTTCATTTGAGATTGGGTTTTTATATTGTAGGTCCACATGCGGCATGTGTTAGCGCGAAATTATACATATCTGCTTGTGGGAATGCATTTAATATATATCTTTGCAGCTTAGATTATCTATAATAATCTATAATCTAAGTTGCGAGGATATATTCATTCAAAGCTCTCAGATGTATGCCCACAAACAAACACGTGTAGTTCGCGCTTACAAATGCTGATTGTGTACTTACAAATAAAATCCAAACCTCAAATGAACATAAGCCCTGCAACTCTTGCCGACATTCCCTGAAACAGGGGTGACATTGGCAAAGTGAACCATTTTTTACAGTATGGGTGGTCAACCTCATACCAACCTATAAGTCAAGGAATACGAGTGATAAATAACATTTAAGTATAAGAAAACAACAAAACCTTAAAAATAAATCTATACAAAAAAAGTCAAAAATGTCTTATGCAAAAAATGTAGCAAGCTAATAAACCAACATTACAAATCAGCATTGCAGATTAGCCGCCACTTCTTTCTGTCCTTGCATACTTCTTTCATTTCATCCAGAGTCATAACTTTTTTCATACAAGCTCTCCTTTTATTATGACTCTGGATATCCCATTCACTCGCTATTTCGAAAATTTGATCCATCCATACCTTTCTCGGTCTTCCTCTTCCACGACATCCATCAATTCTTGCAGCATATACTTTCTTCGTCATTCTTTCCTCATTCATTCTCTCCAAATGTCCAAACCATCTAAGTATACTTCTTTTAATCTTTACTTTCACACTTTCTCTTACACCGCATTCCTCTCTAACAAAATCATTCCTCACCCTATCACTCCGTCTTTTTCCAATCATACTTCTTAAGTAGTCCATTTCTACCGTATGGACTTTACTAATCTCACTTTCACTCACCGTCCAGGCTTCACTTCCATACATCAGAGTGGGCACTAGTATACCACCGTGCACCGCCAGTCGAACATTTTTTGAAAGATTCTGGTTTTTGGCGATGCTAGCGGTAGCACCCAGTACGCACCTGCCTTTCAGTATTCTTCTTTCAAATTCACCGGTCATTCTTCCATCTTTTTCAAACTTACTTCCCAGGTATACAAACTCATTTACGACATCAACATTCATACCATTAATTTTAAATTCATAATTCATACTTTCATCATCTCGTTCAAAAATCAATACTTTATTTAATACTTTTAATACTTTATAATTAGATTAGATAAAAGGTGTGAAATGATGTAAAAAGATGTTTGGTCACTCATGGAAATGGACAATTACCGAAGATTTATTTAAGATTTATTAATTTAATTAAGAGAAAGAGGAACGCAATGGAAATGATGGGATGGATCACATTAAAAAACTGAGAAAATACTGTATTGTAAACGATGGAGATGTATGAAAAATTAATCAATATGAATGAGAAAGCAATAATGTCCGAATATAGGATAGGTGCGATCGATTTCAGTTGAACAATTTTTGTTAATTTACCTTGGGTGTGTACACATTCAAGTACAGACAGTCTTCTGTGCCCACAATCTCATCTATTCGTAGGTAAGGATTGTTTTGTATGCACTGCACCATATCCTGGCTGGCATCTCTCTCCCCGTCCCATCCCCCGGCTTCCACAGGAGCCTAACAAAAGGAAAGAAACAAATATTTCTTTACAACATTTACAAAACTATAAAGTAAAAAAGAAGATTAAGGCCCAGTATACAATCAGCCACAAACGTCGGATTCCACCCAAACCTTTTTTTCTATAAAAAATAAATTTGTGAACAGAAATACAATTCACCAAATAATTTGTACCTGAGCAGAAATAAATAATATATTTTTTTCAATTCATCATTCTTTATTTCCTGATATTATTTATTGATTTTCAAAATGTAATATGTTCCTTGACTTATAGGTTGGTATGCGGCTGACCACCCATGCTGTAGAAGATGGTTCACTTTGCCACTGTCACCCCAGTTTCAGTGAAGGTCGGCAAGAGTTGCTGGGTGTATGTTCATTTGAAATTCGGGTTTTTATATTGTAGGTCCACATGCGGCATGTTTAAGCACAAACTTATACATGTCTGCTTGTGAAAATGCAGATAATGCATTTAATATGTAAAAATATATATCTTTGCAACTTAGATTAGATTAGATATTTCCAATGATTTTTTAATTAAAAATTACCCATAAACTTTTGTTAAAACAGGGTCAAAGTTATGGTCAAGGGTGCTGATGGGAGCCCAACCAGAGTTGTCTTATATTTCAAACACGTTTGTCAAAATTACCTACCATCTTGACCTCTTGGCCATAGCGCCCTTGGAGTGACCACATCACGAAACGGCGCTATAAAGGATTCATCAACTCATCATCATAGCATATTTTATTTTATTTTTATTTCCTCTATATAATAATTTTAGGTTCATTTGTAGTGTTTATAATACTGACCCAAAGTACATATATTTTGAAAAAATATGAAGTAATGGTATTTTGGCAACAAATACGTAGTGCTCTTGATTACTAACTATAAGTAACTGATAAGTAACTACTATCCGTGCATAATCTTACTAAGCTTATCCAATAAGAGTCGCTGTAGCAAGAAGTAGAAATAAATTCAGTATCTATATTATGGATTATAGGTGCACTGTCTCACCTTTTTACTTAATAATTAATAAAAAAAGGTCTTTATTGTTTTTCTTCAAAATGTTCATAGTAATATTAAAATTACAAAAATCTAAATACAATAAGCACTCCCCAAAGTAAGCATTGCTTGTGTTTCGGGGAGGAATGACACCAAACAAAAGAAACGTGATAAAAAATATATAAAATCACTAAAAATATACAAAATCACTAAAAATATACAAGTATAAAGTCATTTACCAACCTTGAATCTTAAAGGTCCTACAGGTGGCTCGGCATAGGGAATGTTCATAAACGCAGAAAATTTATTTCCATGCGTCGATGAAAAAATGGTACCAGAAAGTTTCCCTTGAGGAATTGTAACCTTCGGTCCATCAGCGATCACACAATGCTTACTTAGAATGAAAACTGAAAATATAACTTCAAGAAACAATAAATTGAAAACTGATATGGAAGACATCATGAAAATGAAAACAATATGAAGTCAATGTTTCAACTATCGAGAGTTAAAAATGAACAAAGGATGGGAATAAAATCTTTATATACAAAATGAGAAGCAATAACCGTTGTAATGATAATAGTAAAGTATAATTGTGAAGATAAAAGTATGTTATATTGATGGAGGATGGTGGTTATAGTTGTGAATTGATACTTGTAAGATTATTTTATTTAATTCTGTACAATTATTTTTATTATTGACCATGACTTTAAAATGCAGCTCTGCACTTACATCTATTTGACTTTGAAAATGTACATGCACATTGGGAATACATAAAACGCGTATCTATTATATGAAATCATACGGATGTGTGTTTCTATTGTATCTATAATAATCTATAATCTAAGTTGCAAGGATATATTCATTTAAAGCTCTCAGATGTATGCCCACAAGCCAACACGTGTAGTTCGCGCTTACAAATGCTGAATGTGTACTTATAAATAAAATCCAAACCTCAAATGAACATAAGCCCCACAACTTTTGCCGACCTTCCCTGACACAGGGGTGACATTGGCAAAGTGAACCATTTTTTACAGTATGGGTGGTCAGCCTCATACCAACCTATAAGTCAAGGTCCAACCTATGGTCGGTGAAAATTGAAAACAAAATGAAGAAGATAGTTGTATAAATAATTACCAAAGGGAAATTATGAGATTTAAAAATAAACTGTTCTTATAAAAAAATTCAGAAGGTAGGTGGGGTTTATACAACTAAAATTATTGGTAAATGGTTTTAAAAAAAGAGAGTTTCCGATTTAGATGAAAGATAGGAATGCTGTGCTTTTATATTTGTATACGTTGAAAATAATAAGACAATATTTTCCCATACATATCTGAGAAAACATGGTCGGCCCACGACAACAATCTCAAGATTATTCTCTTAAACAGTGGAAAATGTGAGATAGAAGATGTTCTTCGGATAGTGAACAATTATTTTGCAGAACAATACCCTTAGCCAAGCAAAACACAAAATCAAAAAAGGAAGAATACATGCAAAGAAGAACTCCGACGACAAAAGAGAATACTTCAGAAAAAACTGAGAGAGGCAAAGAAAACTCGTGATAATGACCTATGTCACAAACTTGCAAGAGCCTACAGATCCATATTAAAACTCATACAACAGGTCTCAAATCAGATAAACAAAAAGAAAACAGAATACCTGCAGACCTTAAATGAAAGCAAGTTTGACTCAGATCCTTATAGCTTTGCAAAGAACATCATCAATCCAAAAACTGGTACTGTGGACATTGGTTGGACGTTGGACAATTAATGTCAGTTCCCTCTTCTTTATTGACTCGAGCCAGAAGAATTTGTGACGAAGAAAGCCTCGAAGCGGAAGTACACACTCAACTCAAAAAAGCAAAAAATCTACCACTTCATTATGACGTTCCAAGAAGTGGAGCATACTTACCATACATATGAGGTCTGACAGACAAGATTAGCCGTGTGCTCTTAAAGGCTAATATCAAAACAACTTTCAGTCCTCCGTCCTCCATCTTTCAAATGCTCCGAAGTGTAAAAGATAGTACCCCGTTGGATTCTCCAGGAGTGTACAGGGTCCCTTGCGAATGCGGCGCCTTTTATATTGGACAAACCAAGCGCAGCATCAACACCCGATTGAAGGAACATGTTGGTGCAGTTAAGAAGAATAACCTGAACAAGTCTGCTATTTGTGAACATTCACAGAAAGGGGTGAATCATCTTATCAGATTTGATAAAACAAAGATTCTATCTAAAGAAAGATTTCTCATCCGCCGACTTGTGAAGGAAGCAATCGAAATACACAGGCACCCCAACTTCAACAGAGATGACAGCTACAAACTTTCCAGTATATGGAGGCCAGTACTAACTTCAATGATCCACCCTTTCATTCACAAGAAGACATAATATCGTCCTTCTGTACAACTGGAGCTATAGCGACAACTATGGATGTATCACCGAATGTTAATAAAAATACCTACAATCTTTGGCCTCGAACAAACAACAATAATTCAACAGTTCGTGGTTCCTCTTTGTTGGACGCGGATAGTACTTGGATGGGGTTCCTCTTTGTAGAGGACACACGTCTCCTGAAGACGTCAGATATGACTCCGATGAAACGTAGAGAAAATCGTTCTTCTCTTTTGCACGGTCAGTAAAATCCGTTTTTTTCATTCTTTAAAATGTCCAACGACCGTAATCATAATTTAAAATCTTTAAACAAATATATTACTGAGAGTCAGCAAAAAGGATTCCTCCCATGGTGTATCGGGATGTATAGAACATAATATGGTGCTGTCAGAAGCCCTAAAAGATGCCAGAAAGCATGAAAGACAGATAACAGCATGTTGACTGGATTTGGCTAATGCTTTTGGCTCAATAAATCATGAACTACTCCTGTTTGCACTGAAATGGTACAACTTTCCTGACCTGATGTGCAAAATAATCGCATCACATTATGCAAAACTCACATTTCAAGCGAGACTAAAGGGAAAGTTTACAAATACCATCATATATGAAGTGGGACTGTTCCAAGGTTGTTGTCTATCTCCTACCATATTCAACATTGTTTTCAATATCTTAAAAGTAGACCTAACAAAAATAGGGAAAAATTGGGGATATCGCTTCAAAAGAAATGATGGATACACACATGGCTGTCGGAAGAACACAATCTAGGGGGGGGGGGCAAAACACTCACAATTTTTGTACACGTACCTACTTATCAAAAATCTAACTTACCTGATCTACGTCGAAAAGGCGAATACCAGTTTTCTTGGTGTTTGACCGAAGATGTCCATCACTTTATCCGTAAATGTTGGGCAGCCCGTCACCTTTTCCTTGTGCACACTCATCATGCATATCTGAGAAAAATATCCTATTGTGAGAATTGGAAAAGTGGGACAATTGGATAACGAGCTATTCCTACAATAGACGAAATCCAATTGAGATCCAATTGAGATAGTCTATTGTGACAATAGGATTTTTTGGTCTATTGTAAGAATAGGAAAAGTGTGACAATTGGATAAATCTATTCTGACAATTGGATAAATCTATTCTGAGAATAGAGTGAAACCTATTCTCCTAATAGGCTCGTCCTATTCCCCTAATAGCCTTCCTTCTCTTCTTCTAATATATATTTCTTTTTCGGCCTACGGCCGTTCGGGTGCCCTCCAGCTAGTTGCCCCAATAGACCTATATACCCTTTACCCCTTCCAGGGGTATTTAGGGCCTGGACAACCATAGTCCATTGAGTCTGTTTTCTTCCATTGTAGGTATTCGCCTTGATGGCGACGTCGCGTTAGTGGCAGGTACATCATCCTTAGTTCATTCATATTTTAGAAAAGCTTCTATAATATTTACTTATTAGAAATCATTGGGAATGTTTGCTGGCTGCTTTGCTGGTTCTATCACCTTCCGGCCCTTCGAGATTTCCAGGGGAGGGCAACGGCCCCCCCCTGCCCCCCACTTCCGATGGCCATGGATACACATCTTCTTGCTTAGCATTTGCAGATGGCCTAACAATTTTGACCAAAAAAACAAACCACTGCAAACTTTTACTCAAAAAAGTTGAACAGTTTTGTGAATGGACACAAGATATGCAACTTAAGCCCTCAAAATGCTGCTGTATATCTCTGGCAAGAAGAGGAACCAAATTTGGACCCATTGATCCAGAGCTACATGTAAACAATATGAAAATAGGTACAATAGAGAGAGACAAGCCCTTCAAATTTCTGGGAAAATATATTGATTACAGAGGCAGAGAACATGCGGTAAACGAAATTATAGAGCGTTTCAAAGATACCAAGGACAGAATAGAAAAAAATCATATCTCAGGGATAAGGAAAGCGTGGATTTACGATAACTATATCATTAACCAACTAACGTGGCCGTTCCTGATTTATAGTTTTAACAAAGACAGTTAAGGTGTCCTGGACAGCGTAACTATACTAGATACCTGAAACAATGGACGCGACTCGCAAAGCCTGCAGACCCCGCCACATTCTACAGATCGAGAGAAAACTTTGCTTTGGGATGGAAAAGACCATCCTTCGTACATGCACAACACCGCATTACAAAGCACCATATTCTTGAAAACTCCAAAGACCCAAGTGTCATAGAATGTTGGTCCAAAGATCCTCAAATGTTAGAGCTCAAAAATAGAGCAGAATTTCACCACAAATATCTAACCGGTGTAAGCACTAACAGAAGAGGTCTGGGATGGCAAAAGGTGGAATCGGAGAAAGCCCATATGAAGGCTCTAGTAAAGCATGACTCTGACTCTAAATACAGGCTTCATGCGTTAAACCTTGAGATGCAGCATGACTGGATCACTGTTGGTGAAATGTGTCTTCCACCAGCACTACACTGGAAGATACTAATATGCAATTGGTCTCCTGAAATGCTACGATTTTACTTAAATGCATTTCAAAACACACTCCCTGACCCTGGAAACCTAAAACGATGGGGTAAAAATATAACTGCTTCCTGTGATCTCTGTGCCATTGACAAATGCACAGCAAGACATATTCTAACAGGCTGCAAAGTGGCCCTTGAAAATGGCAGATAATAATAAATAATAATTGGACAATTTGTATACAGCGCCGTTTAGTGGCACTAGCCACCCCAAGGGCGCTTTTATGTGTTGAAGCTTCTGTTAAACAAATGTGTCTTAAGCAACTTCCTGAAACTGCCAACACTGGTCTCTGTTCTCAACTCCAGAGGTAGACTATTCCAGCAGGATGGACCAGCCGAACTAAAAGCCCTGTCTCCGAAACCAGTTCTGTTCCGTCGAAGAGGCAGTTGAAGCCTGTTTATGGCGTCACTCTGTGCAGAACGAAGAGTGCATCGTTTTCCACCTATCTGGTCGACTCTGCACAATTCACACAAGTACGATGGGGCAACTCCTCTGAGGGCATTAAAAACAGAAACACATATTTTGTACTCAATCCTCTCTGGGACCCGCAGCCAATGAAGGCGCCGCAACAGAGGAGAGACATGGTCAGTTTTTCGTCCTCCTAAAAGTAATTTGGCTGCAGCATTAAAGACGGACTGCAGTCTAGACTGCTGAAACCTTGGAAGACCCCAGAACAGACCATTGCAATAATCCAGTCTCGACACAACAAAGGACGCAATGAGAATCTTAGCAGCTTCAGATGTCAAACAGTTTCTGACCCATCTCAACTGCCTCAGGTGAAAAAAACAGGAGCTCACAGTCGAGCTTATTTGCGTACTCATGGAGAGAGTGTTGTCAAGATGGACCCCAAGAAACTTAATTGAGCTAGATGGATATACATCCAGGCCCATTACTTTAATTGGTGAAGAGCCAAGCAAGTGTTTCCTACCAGGAGACGACATCCAGATAAATTCTGTCTTGTCTGGATTCATTCTAAGGCGACACCTTGCCATCCACTCAGCCACCACTTCAATGCACCGGACCATCTCAAGACTACAGGCATCTGTCATAGATGGCTGACAGAAACGACAAAGTAGAATATCATCAGCATAAGAATAGTAGCTGGTGCCGTTCATCAGTACAGTGCTCTCAAGATCATTTGTGTACAGGGTAAAAAGTAAAGGCCCGAGCACAGATCCCTGAGGCACACCACAGTCCATGGGCATACCTGATGACTCACCATCAACATCCACAGTCTGACATCTGCCTTTCAGATACGAAGATAGCAATTTAGATACTCCTCCTCGGACTCCGTACAACCTATCAAGCTTAGTGATGAGTATACTGTGATCAACAGTGTCGAAGGCAGCGCTCATGTCAAGTACTGCCACCATGGCAAGAGCACCGTCCCCAACCGCAGCTATCACATCATTCACAATGCGAAGTAAGGCAGTCTCAGTGGAATGAGCTTTCCTATATGCTGACTGAAACTTAGACAGATATCCGCCTCGCTCCATGTGCTGAGTGAGTTGCCAAACAACGGCCTTCTCAATAATTTTCGATACAAAAGGAACGGACGACACAGGTCTATAATTTTCCACAGAATCAGCTGGAAGGCTTGATTTTTTGAGGATTGGTGTAACAATTGATTTTTTAAGTTCCGTGGGAAAAATACACTCTGTAGTGAGAGACTTGTTGACCAATGCTGACAGAATAGGTGCCACCTCACTTAAGCATCTTTTGACCAGCCATGTTGGAATTGGATCTAGTTTACATTGCTTGTTTGGACATGTGAGTACAAGCTTAACAACATCATTCAACAAGACAGGCTTAAATGAAAAAATAACATTGCAACAATTGTTTGACTCTGGGGGATTAAAAATGGTCGCTGCACTGGATTCTCTTATTCTTCGTAACTTCTCTGAAAAGTGACGAGAGAATTCACTTGCAGGAAGCTCCGGATGCTGAGTAGAACTTTTTCCCAGGACAAAGCTCATCGACTTCCACAGCGCCCTGGGGTTCTTGGCTTCGGTCTCCATTTTTCTGGTCCAGTAGGACGACCTTTTCCTCCTTATCAAAGTTCAATAGATGGTCTGGGCATTCATCCAGGTTGCACGTGCAGTTTCTGTGCGACACCGTCGATACCTCCTCTCAAGGCGTCTCATCTCTGCTTTGCCACATCTGCATTCCTCATCAAACCAGCACTCAGATCTTCTCTGTCTCGACACGACAGGGTACTGGAAATACTAATGGAGAGTATAAGCCTAACAATTTCCAGAGCAAACAAAGGTTTGACAGGAGAGTCCATTGAAAAAATAAAATTCGTTAAGCCTGGAGAAAAGGGAGAGCGAAGCGCCAGGACCCAGACTTCCATTAAGGCAAAGGACTGGAGGCTTGTGATGGATTCCACCACAGGACGCTATATTTTCCCAGGAGAACTATGCATTACGGCTTTGAGACCCGACATATGTAGTTCTATACTCAAATGAACTAAAGCAAGTACTCTTGGTTGAATTGACGGTGCCGTGGGAGATGAACATCCCTAAGGACCATGCCTACAAACTAAATAGGTATAAAGGACTAGTGGATGAAATCACAAAGAATGTATATATCACAAGATTGTATGCAGTGGAGGTGGGAGCGAGAGGACTGCCAGCCAAATCGGTATATACTTTCCTTAAGGATCTGGGACTGAATAGATCCCAAATAAATGGATTTCTGGAAGACTAACAAAGGCGGCCATCTCGGGATCATACCACATTTGGCTGCGAAGATCTGAGAGCCCAGATACCTCTGGACAGGCAACGTAGTAAATCGGACTTACATATCGTCGCCTTACTTTCTCAACCTCGTATCTCAAAAAAATTTTTTTTTTTTTTTTTACTTCTTTCTATTTGTTTTTCGATATTACATAACTACAACTTACTCGTATATTGATATCAAATGTAGTTTTCGATTTAGGGGCCATGCAATTACCTTGTATCTTAAAAAACAAAAATGATAACTGCAACAAGCTCGTATCTTAAGGCTGTGTTCAAAAAAAAAATCCCGTTGTTTTTAAAAATATGTTTCTTATACTTTATGGCCTTAGTAAAAGATTGACATAAATGAAAAAAATCAAGCGTGATAAATAGTTTTTTATCTTAATTTTAAAATTAGTTTTTTTTTAAATAACTTAAAAAATTACGCCACAAAAAAATACTCAAAATAAACTCGTTTTTTTACATTTTTTTGCTCTCATTTTGTTGTTATGTATTTTGGAAATATTTTTTTTCTTCATAATTATAGAATGATTCAAATTCTAGTATGTGATGTGATTTTTACTGAAACTAATTAACTTATTTAATTCTTGAAAACGGTTTTTTCATATTATCGCCAAAACTATTCACATTATTATATTAAAAATCACTTCCTTGACTTATAGGTTGGTATGAGGCTGACCACCCATACTGTAAAAAATGGTTCACTTTGCCAATGTCACCCCTGTTTCAGGGAAGGTCGGCAAAAGTTGTGGGGCTTATGTTCATTTGAGGTTTGGATTTTATTTGTAAGTACACATTCAGCATTTGTAAGCGCGAACTACACTTGTTGGTTTGTGGGCATACATCTGAGAGCTTTAAATGAATATATCCTTGCAACTTAGATTATAGATTATAGATATAGACATCATAGTGTAAGAGCCGGCCGCACGAAACCTTACCTCATTTCTACCAGGCAGAGACTAGTAAGAGGTGATGCTCCACATTAATTACCTGCTTTTAGCACAAAAATTAATGTTCCAAACCTGGAGCGTTTTGAATGCGGCCATTTTTTTGTAAATTATAAAAAACGATCTTTTGAAGTTAGTTGTATGAGCCATGGAGATAAAGTAAAAAAATAGTATACTACATACATTACTTGTAATAAGAGGATAAACATACTACAAATTTGTATTTCCAACCCTTTTTGTTCAGGAGAAAAAGGGGTAAAATGTTATTTTTTACAATATATTTTATAACTCAAAAACAAAATAGAAATTGTGATATTTTTGTACGTAAAATATAGAAACATAAATTTGTTTACAATAATGACCTCTTTTATATTCTTGCTATCTGCTATAGTTTCAGAGAAAATAAAGTTTGAAGTGAAATATTTTCCCAAAAACCGTTACAGCGTTTCCCGTTTTTTGGTCAAAATCCGGTTTGAACGCCTTAGGCCCGGTATTTTGAAGTATCGTAAAGTTAACTAAAATGCAATTTTAGTTAAATCATCATAATATTTCACTCACCGAATTTCGGCAGTAAATATTTAGTAACTTTAACATTCGATTTTCAAGATGGCGGCGCTTCACTGACAGCAGCTGTTCTTTTTTAATGTAGGAATACATCAAAATTGTTGCAAACTGAACATTTTTTGTCTCGTTTTCTAGCTTAACGAAGGTTAGGCATATGATTTTTATGAATAGTTGTTTGTTTTAAAGCTTTTGAACGGCATTTTAATTATTTCCAAGATTTGTGGGCGTGGTTTCATACTTCGATAATGTTCGGTTTTAGTTAACTCGAGATTGAGTATTTTGAATAAAAGTTCAAGTAATAGTTAACTAAAATATTACTACAGTTCAATATACCGGGCCTTAGTGTTTGATTGTAAAAATATATAAAAAAGACCATCCCCTAGAAGATTAAATTGCCTGTACAACTGTATGGATATAAACTATTTTATCGTGAAAGGTTTGAACAGAATAGCGGTTAATCTTGTGGTAACATATTTTGCGTGATATTATGATGATAATATGGAATCATCATAATATTACGCAGATACTCGTGCTAGATAGGTAGGTACTTATATACAACCATCAAAATACGTTACAAAAGTTAAACCGCTATAACATACAATCCTTTCACAATAAAAGAGTAAATATTCATACAATTTTAAAGGAAATTTAATCTTCTAGGTGATGGTATTTTTTCTAAATTTTTCAAATAAAATACTAAGGCGTTCAAACCGAATTTTGAACCAAAAACGGGAACTGCCGTAAAGTTTTTTAGAAAATGCTCTGAAACTACAGCAGATAGCAAGAATATGTAAGAGGTCATTATTGTATAAAAATTTATGTTTTTATATTTGACGTACAAAAATATCATATTTTTTATTTTGTTTTTGAGTTATAAAATATATTGTACAAAATAACATTTTACCCCCTTTTCTCCTGAACAAGAAGGGTTGGAAATACAAATTTGTAGTATGTTTATCCTCTTATTACAAGTAATGTATGTAATATCATATTTTTTTACTTTATTTCCATGGCTCATACAACTAACTTCAAAAGATTGTTTTTTATAATTTACAAAAAAATGGCCGCATTCAAAACGCTCCAGGTTTGGAATCTTTTTTTTTGTGCAAAAAGCAGGTAATTAAAATGGAGCATTAGTTTTTACTAGTCTCTGCCTGGTAGTCGATGAGGTAGTTTGCACCATTTTTTGGGCCTCTTTGAAGAGGCCGCATCCAAAACGCTCCAGGATAGGAAACGGCAGATCTGTGAAAAAATCATGTACCTACTCGATGTAAACTACCAGCCTGACCATGTCTCTGCCTGGTAGTCGATGAGGTAAGGTTTCATACGTCTAGCTCTTAGACTATCATATACTAGAATTTGTATCATTCTATAATTATAATAAAGAAAAAAAAACAAAATACAAATCAACAAAATGAGAGCAAAAAAAAGTTAAAAAAACGAGTTTGTTTGTGGCGTAATTTTTTAAGTTACCAAAACTAACTTTGAAATTAAGATAAAAAACTATTTAACACGCGTGATTTTTTTCATTGATGTCACACTTTTACTAAGGCCATAAAGTATAAGAAACATATTTTAAAAAACAACGGGATTTTTTTCTTGAACGGAGTCTTAAAATAAAAGACAATATAAACTGAAAACTCATCCAGAAGATTTTTTTCACCTTGCCTAGTGAGATGCAAGATTGCCGCTCTTATTACAACCCCTAAAGGCTGGTTCGGACAAGGCGAGTAATTTAGTCAAGTAACGAGTAATTTAGTGGCTAAACGTGTGCGAACCCCAACAATTTAGTCCAGTAGTTAAGTCAATGGTTTAGTCAAGCCGATCCATTTCATTCTATTTTTTCGGGCAAGTAGCGGCCCCGCCCACCGTCCGTGGGCGAGTGTTGCCGAGAAGCCACGGAAAAGTCCGAGTCCGAAGAGCCACGGAAAAGCCCGAGTCCGAGTCGAGTTTATTAGCGTCCGCGCCATTGGCCGCTCACTCTTGGCGGGGAAACGGAAATGCAAGAATGGCGGCAATTTAAATTGGCTGCAGTTTGAAAAGATAATGCCCGTTTTCAGCAAGAATATTTAAAGATAAAGTGCTGTTTCTTATATTTGCGAGCCCGATGTTCCGCTCCCTAAACTTAGCGACCTGTCAGTGAGTTTATGTCATGTTTAAACTGTAAATAAGTGGATATGCACACCGATATCCTTGGTTTTTTAGAAACTCTTGAGAATATAGAAGTTGCTAGGACTTATCTACGTCCAAAAAGTTTTGAGAAAGGTAATTTTTTTTCGATAAGGCTCAGTTTAGACACACGAAATTTTTTTGAAAAAGTTTCGATAGTGACGTCAAGCAAGATGGCCGCTCCGCAGTGACAGTTGCTGGCAATTTTGATATTATGATGATTTTTAAAAAATGCCGCATGACCCGCTTATTTCGTAATGTTGGTCAGACTGAGTTGTCAGACATTTCCACTTCGGAGTTAAAATGTCTGAAAAGTCAAAGACAATAATGCTATGGACTCGACAATTTTGGTAGGTATTTTAAATTTTTTTGTTAATTTAAAACTCTAAAACCTTTATTTTCTGTGAAAACTAAAAACAATTCGGAAAATATAAAATAATTGTTAACCCCTTGAAAAGAAAAAGGAAGTTGGTAATAATTAAATTGAGTTTGTTCTTACTTTTGGATTAAA
The DNA here is from genome assembly GCA_951799405.1 of Agapetus fuscipes. Taxonomy (NCBI): domain Eukaryota; kingdom Metazoa; phylum Arthropoda; class Insecta; order Trichoptera; family Glossosomatidae; genus Agapetus; species Agapetus fuscipes. The sequence continues at coordinate 14,252,879 of OX637332.1, read as the reverse complement.
AACAATTTTATTTCACGACGGTGTTTTTTTCCATTGCAACGTTTTAATTATGAAATGATTCCGTGAAACTTTTCACGGAAGAAACATGTTAATCAACTATTTTTATAAGTCGTAATTAATTTCAGTCGTAAAGGAAGTCTTAAATTTAATGTTGGTCTCGGCAAATATGCGCCAAAAACAATGACACAATATAATGTGAACACAATATAAAATACCAATGCAATATTAATGACACAATTGCAATATTGCATTCTGTTTCATAAAAATACTTTTGAGGTTAAGAACCCGTAATATATTTTCACAACTAACATTGGAATATTCAGCCAGTTTGTACAACACCACGATGAATTTTAAATTATCTGTATGATTCTTTTTTTTTACCGACGCATAGTTAAATTTAACACGTATTAAAATAATTTAATTCCTACATTATTTTAATCCCATTCGATGTTTGAATAAACCGCAACAGCTAAATGTCATTAGAAGAAAAAGATTCTGTTTTGTTCAAAAAATATTTTGTTCAAATGTGTGTGGAGACGGAAAACCGATAGTTGCCGCTAAAAATCGCTGTCTGACGTCACTATCGAAACTTTTTCAAAAAAATTTCGTGTGTCTAAACTGAGCCTAAGAATAGTATGACATCGATTTTTGGTGCGGATATCAGCTGTCAAAAATACAATCATGTAGCTCCTTGCTGGATGAAATTGTAGTAATTTTTAAGTTTTCGGACAATAGAGCTGTACAAATATAGTTTTGGTAAAGATGTTGTGGAAATAACTATTATCGTCCATGAATTTATTACGTATTTAAAAACATCGATCTTTTACATTGATCGATGTTTATAGGTACCTACCATAAATTTGTCATATCACAGGCCTTATGATATCCTTCAGATGGATTGTTACTTATTGTTTTGTACAGAAACAATTCAGTGACACACGGGGATAACTGATTAGAGGCATTACAATTTTATGCCACTGTAAGCCATCAGCTGGTATCTGTGACAGACGTGAGAGGCATAAATGTAGCAGGATTGAACAAGTTTCTCGCGGTCAGCCTCTGAAAAGTTGAACCATGTTTCTTCTTTAACTTGATAATTGATTGGTGACCGCCGTGTATTTGAAAATGCCGATTTTACATGTCGAATATTGATGTTAATTGTTAACAACGAAAAACGCAACAGAGAAATGCATCTCACAGAGTATATAGGTACTTAGAGAAGCTACTCTATGGCTTAGGGGTAGGTACGTACTTCGAAACCCCCCTTCCTCGCCTTCTTACTTCCCTTCCATACATTCTGCGTATTGGACTATGATCTTGTATGCATGTGTGTATTATACACGCGGCACGCGGGTACACTCACACCACTATAATCATATATTATTATCTGCCATGATATTATTTATTAATATTATTATTATTGCTTTAAAGCTATCAAAATAAAACACTTGTATTTTGCACAATATTTATTTATTCTAGAAAGATTAGTCATACAATCACAAAAATACACACTGTGTAAAGAAAAAAATAAATAAAAAAACCTCAATGTAATAAACACAAATGATATGGCAAAAATAAATTTAGTAGGTAAACAATCAAATAGGCACCTGTCTATATTGTCAAGGACACTGGCATTCTGTACTATTTCTTGCAAAAGTTTTGGATCCCTGATGATTGTCCCCTGATGATGGCCTGAGGACCGGAAATATTTATAATATGAAATCTATACACTTTAATTTCACTTTCTTCGGCTCATCAGCCGACAGCCTTCAAGGCTCAGGGACACCTGCACCACTCTGCCTTGTGCTGCTTCCCTCCATAGTCGCCTCACTCCCAAAACTTCGGCGTTGGCTTCGACGTTCTCTGCCCACCGCATCCTTGGACGTCCAAGTGATTAACACCTGAGGGGGCACCATCCAAGACAGTTCTGATGATCCTGGAGTCTTCTGCACATGCTACGTGTCCGGCCACTGGAGTCTTCTTGATTTCATTACTCTCTGCACTCTTCAATAATAGTGAAAATAAAACAGTTAATTTCAAATACGCTTGACCGCTTGACGTTTGAGGCCGACTGGCGCCAAGCAGGCGTGTGGGGTGGTTATGGCTGTTATCGCTGCGCAAATCCTACACACAGTTCAACCATCATTATAAAATATTTTTTCATCAGTTTTTTTTTAATAAAAAATGAGCAATTTAATAAATACTAAACAAAATAAAGTTTATTGGCGCTTAAACTCTTTTTTTACATGAATAACAGTAAATATAAATTATTAATTCAAATTTATTTACGCTCATTCTGATTTCAGTTTAAAAAACGACCTCTTCCCCTTCCTCCTTCCTCATAACCATACATTCCGCGTACCATAGATCGATTACAATATGGCTTCCGAATTATAAAACAGGGTAACCAGTAGCAAAATACTTGTGAACGGGGTCTGATGCATCTGAATGCAGCTGCAGACTAGAGCCGTATTATAGTGTGTGCATACAAAATATACTTTGTACACATCATTGAAAAGATAAAAATTCAATTAAAAAATAATGTTTGCAGCGTAAATGGTAGATATTATTATAAACATCAAATAGTCATGTGTTGTTTTTATTTAAAATGTGTATATTATTTTATAAACCATAAAATACATTTCGAATTTACAAAAGTCGAGTTTCGAAGTTGTTTGCTAAACAGGCTCCTAGCTAGGTGGCCGGGCATAAATCAGTTAATATTACCAAACCATAGCCAATTTAAAGGGCTTTATAATAACATGATTTTAATACTCAATTAATATTTTCAAACTGCAGCCAATTCAAATTTTCCGCCATTATAGAAAGGGCTTTCTGCAGCCAACTTCGCACTTGTGTACTGTACTGGACCGTAATGCGAACGCTTCACGGGCGAGTAGCGCCCCGCCCACTACTAAATTACTCGTTACTTGACTAAATCAGTGGCCTTGTGCGAACTAGCCTTTAGTGCTTGGTTGCCATATGTCCATCAGAGGTAACTTCCCATGAGCAATGTTTGTATATGTACTGAACCAATGTATCAAATGAATGCCTGACATTGATTTAAAAAAAATGTAAAACAAATCTCATATCATCGAGTTTTACGTTTTTTTTTTAGCTCAAATTGTGTAGAATGTGATTCTTAAAACAGTTTCATTGAAAGGTCATCTTCGAATCAAATGGTAGATAAGCCAAATAAGCACTGGGGGGACGATTAGTGTATGGATATGCGTGAAAGCCGCCATTTTTTTGCCAGATTTGAATGTTTATCTTAGAAATAAGTGGTTATCATTGGAGAAAACTGTTTTCTGATATCGCTCTTAAAAGGTAAGTGACAACTTATTTTCTTGTCTTCGAACCTATTTGCATTAATTTATAAGTAGATAACCTACAATTATTGTTCTGGAGAGCGAACCGGGATCTCTTGTAAAAAACCTGTAGAAGCAAGATAATTTTTTGAAATACGCCACAGTTTCACATACTTACAAAATATACAGATGCCACTGCTCCACACCACAACTCATAAGCAGAAATGCAGAATGCCATCATTTTTAAACCCACACTTTCACCACAGTGAATCCGAATTCATTCATGTGACGATTATGCCAATTCTTCATCATCAGAACCAGATGTCGAAAAATCAAGAATCTTAAAAGTGCTCAAAAAGGGCAAGAGAATAAAATAACAGGACTAGAAATATACTTAAACTTAAAAGAATGATGGAGTAAGAGAGTTCTTCAATTAAAAGAAAGAAAAATGAAGGAACTGCAGGAGTAGAAAAGAGAAAACGAAGTGCACTACAACTTAGATGTCTCTAATCAATTATGATCCACAAAAATGAAGCAAAATGTTTTCCAAGGAATGTCATAAAGTATCTAATGATGCCAGAAAGTTTTTTTTTAAATTCACTTTGGAAGAGAAAAATCCATGTTGTGTCTATGGTCACGCTTCAACCAGTAACTGCCCACACCAAAGGACTCCATCTAGAAGGACATACACTCTGGAATATTTCCTCAAAGTTGATGGTGAAATAAGACCAGTTTGTAAAAAAAATGTTTTGCGGGATACTGTGCTTAGGCGAATGGTATGTGGCAAACTGGGTCAAGAACAAAAAATCGAAATTGGGATGCCAAAAAAGCAGAAACCAATAAAACGATTAAATGCAGTCAACACAACTAACGTGGAGCACTTCACTTCATTTTTGATGGCTCTTTCAAAAATGCCTTCGCATTACTGTCGACAGAGCACTGCCAAAGAGTATGTTGATGCAATTTCTGCCGACTTTCTCTGAAACAGGGGTGATATTGGCAAAGTGAACATTTTTCTTAAGCATGGGTGGTCAGCCGCATACCAACCTAAAAGTCAAAGAACATACATATGCAACTGAGTACATTTTTAAAATCCACAAATAATAATGAATCGATATCAAAAACTAAACAGAAAACAAATTCTAATTTTAAAACCATGCCTAAAATTGTTTTTTTTTTAAGTTTTTTACATTCTCTTTTAACGTTTCTAGTGACAGTTATGATAAAATTATGTAATCTTGTTAAGTTAAATGAATTGTTTAAAATACATAGTAATTGATTATTGAATGTAGCTGCAGCAACCTCGTATCTTAGGTATGAAGGTAAAAATATTTTAATGTTTACTGAATACAACAAACTCGTATCTCTAAAATGTTATATTACTCCCTTATAATAAATTATAAAAAATAAATAAATAACTCAATACATGTGTTTTTTTATAACAAACAAAACCTCATTTAATTTTTTTGTATGCTTATAAAATTACTCAATTTATTTAGTTTTTTGTCTCTCCTGAAAACTTGCAAAATTTGAGATACGAGGTTGAGAAAGTAAGGCGACGATATTGGAAGGAAGGATGAGTTGGGAGGAATTGGGAACGCTGTCATGACGAAAGGATCCTTAACCAACCAGAGACAGGTCATAAGTCCTGTGACTCCCATCTCATCCTGACTCCGTGCGGGGGGCCTGAGTTTGGGTCTTGGACTTTAAAAAAAATTAGAGACCTGACTCGGTGAGACCGTGGATGTTCAGCTATTTCACAAAAAAAAAAAAAAAAATGTAAGCAGTAGTGAAAAGTAAAAGATATTCCATTTCATTTTAATTTTTATTTTTTACTCATACACAAAATCCCATGTTTTTAAATGTTTTATTCTACAAAAGTGTACCCTACAATTTTGTACTCAATAACACAAGCACTACTTTGTCACTGAAAGTACTCTCTAGTATTCTTCCACTTCTTCTTCCACTAAAAGGAATTGTAATGAACAACTTAAGTATGCAAATATTCTTGACATGGTAAGCAAGCAAGAATTGCATACACAATCTATGCCCCGAGTATAAAACATTGTGTAAATATCAACTCGATTGCGTAAATCGAAAATATACGGAATAATCCGACGGCATTCCTAAAGAGTGATTTTATTTTCAATTTACGCAATATTTTTTACAAAGGGTACTGAACTCATCATACAGTTAAGTAAAACTTTATCACTTCATTTTCTGTGTACATTGTCATTCTAATGCAAGTCAAACTTTTGTAGAACAAGACTTCGAACTGATGTCCTTGAAAAACAGTGCTAAAATTATAAATCTATTCTTATTATGATTTAAAATCTTAATTCATACACAATAATATAAACAACTAACAGTGTTATTCTGAAACAAAGAAGCCATGGCTCATCCGCAGCCTAGAGTGAATTTTCCATACAAAAAAATTATGATCCGTAGATAAGGCATGGATCACATGTTTTGTGAATAGCACTGTTAGTATTTATTTTCAGTCAATGCTTTTTTTTCAAATCAAGTCAATGGACTTGTGAAACTGGTGGATAAAAGTAAACTAGGAAAAAGTTCATAATTTTCAAAATATTTGATTAAAGATTTATTTCTCAATATTTGGTGGATTTTTCGCTCCTTAGAAAAGATTTTATTCAAACGTATGAAAAAAATATTGTCTCTTTGTTTCAAGTTACAAAAAGGTATCTTGTGAGAATTGAGTCATATCAAGGTCAGTCAAAGTCACCAAAGACAAAAATCACTGACTTTTTTTACAAAATGAGATATGAACACGGAAATGATGGAAAAATGATTTATGTTTTTTCAGTATATTTTTTCATACTTGGAAAACCCCTAGATGGCCACCTTTCATTCTATAGGACTCAACTGTTAATCTTATAAAAATTTGTCCTCAACAATCTCACATAAGCTTTGATTTACATACATAGATACATTTTATTAAACATTTTGTTATTTGATTGTTTTACAGATAAATACTCAAATCATACATTGCTTTGAACATTTGTCTACAATCAGTCAAAGTTTATACAAACAATTGTGAATCAAAATTTTATTTTAAAAATAAAATAAGTTGTGATATTTCAAGGAAAGTTCACATTTATGAAAGATGATAATTTTCCATAGAACCTACACTATGTCAATAGATTACAGAATTCAAAATGTAGGAAATAAGGTATATAAAAAATAATTCATGGAGTTAAATTAAAGTGACACTCAGAACATAAAAAAAAATCAGAGACTAACTTAAATCAAATAAGATTTTGAGAATTTTATAATTCTTGCTCTAATTACACATACTCTTGAGTATCTCATAATAACTTTTGTTTTTAAAAATATAAAGATATGTGAGTAGTCAATAGTTGATTATAATTGGTTTTTAAGAACAACATTATTCATATTTTAATTAAAATCACTCTTATTTACAATCACTTCTATAAAATCTTGTAGTATTTATGAGGTCTTACTTTTTTGTGAGATTTTTGATCTATTATTATATAATGAATGACTTAAATCTATTTTTTACATACATTTCAAGCACCATGTTCTACCTATAAGGCCAATATTGACAAAACAATTCAAGCAAAAATTTAAATATATGATACTTCAAAATATGACTCAATCACTTCTATGTAGTCCATTAAGAGTAAAGGCACATTACACTTTTGACATTTATATAGAAAATTGTGTCGCTGCTATTTTATATTTCTACATTTAAAAAATGGAATCAACTAAAAAAAAAATGTTCAAGTAAATATCAAACGAAATTCACTACATGCTTCAGATATCAATGTATCTAAAATTGCATCTGTCAATTCATTTTTAATTTGAGCCTCATACTCTTGAATATTTGACCAATCGGATTCTTCTCGGTAGAGCTCTATCATGAGCAATTCATTTACAGGATCAGGTCTCTTATGTGGCCAACTTCCTACCGAGTTTTTCCGGAGTGGTCTTTTCTCTGTCTTCAAGAATCCCTTTACTTTATTTTCAACGCATTCACACATACTCACCTTGTTGAAAGTCTTGATGTAATTAATCTTCTGGTACTCCCAGGGCAGGCATTTTGATCTGTTTCGTTCTTCATGCTCCTTTTGGAAAGTCTCCTTGCATAAATCAAATATAAACATGAGATTTTGTGTGTTTTGTAAGTAATTTTTACCCCGTGATGCGAGGTAATCGTCTAGGGTGAAGTTTTGCTTGCCCGCCGTGTACTGCAAAGAGATCCACTCACAGGATGCTTTGATTGCAAGTCCTACTTTGTTGCTGGCTTTGACTGCAGCTGTGATGGCTTTGTCCCGAGGACTGGCCGGTGGTTTGGATTCTTCTGAAGGTGGGATGTATGGTGGAGGAGGTTTGTCAGGGATCTCCCTGACGAGGCAGTAAGGAAGTTGGCTTTGTTGTTGTTCTAAAGCTTTTATCTGCAAAAAAAACAAATAAACAAATGAAGATCCTGTGCTTAATTGCATTTATGGAAGAGTATACGAGGCAAAAGAATGTCACATCGTACAACTTTCCTTATGCTATTTTATTCAAGGCATTTGAAAAAATCTCTGTATCCCATAGTCTAACTTGCTTAAAGCTTGGTACATTTGAATTACCAAAATTAAAAAAAAGCAAAATGTAAAGGTGTTGAGCATTTTGTTGTGTCAGTACCAATTCTCAGGAGTTTGAGAAATTAAACTTTAACCTTTTTCTTCTCATTTTTACTCGATCCACTCACCACATGAGACCCCTTCGGAAAAACGCAGATAGAAGTTACACTAAATGTGTAGCTTAGTAGCATTTTTGTTTAGAAAGAAACATTAAAAAATAATACTACATCTATATGCCTCGACATGTGAATACTTTTTTAGACCGGCATTATTTTTAAATCTTACAGTGTTATTCACACACAGCAAATCCATGGCTCAACCACCACCTAATGTGAATTTTCCATACAAAAAAATTATGATCCATGGATCAGCTAATGTTTTGTGAATGACAACATTACATACTAGGCTGGGGTATCTTTTTAAATAACATGTCCTAGAATTAAAGCATTTGTATTATGCAATACACATTATTACCTCCAGTTCAATGGCAAGTTGTTTTTTTCTCAGTTGCTCAGCTTCGTGTAGTCTACTCATTGTTGCTGAGATAACAACTGATGCAGGAGAATATTCACCAGTCGGAGAATCTGCAAAGTCAAGAGTATTACTGTTACAAAAGTAGAAAAAAATCTTCACCTCTGAAAAATAGGAATTCTTCAGTTCCTTGGGAGATTGTAAGGAAACATACAGATTTTTTTTTTCAAAGCAATGTTTTCTGGTATGAATCTTATAAATTGGTTTTGAATCAATGAGATTTCCTGAACCCCTAGTATAAAACATTTACACCAACTTCCCTTTATCGTGTAAATAGAAAAATGTATGAAATATACAAGCACCCCTACTGATTGATTAAGTTTTCATACATTTTTTTACTTACACAATGAGGGGAGTTTATATAAATACTTTATACTTGGGGTACTGTCTAAACGTTTAGAGCCCAAATCTGCAATTTTCTGAATAGGCCAAGGTAACTCATAATGCTTTCAATTTAACATTATAGACTTACAAACTTATATAGAAGGATAAAATGCAATGACATTACGATCCAAGTTATTATACACCATCATTAGAAAGCAAAACTGCAGAAGAGGGGTAGTAAAATGATGCTCAAATATGTGAGAAGAGTTCGGTAGAAAAAAATAGTCATTCCGGGATATGTCAGTGAATGACCAAGGCTAGAAATGGCTTGAGAATGGTATGCTAGATTTGCCTATGCACTTAAAAAGTAAACATAGAAATTCTGGGATATGTCAGGGAATAATCAAGGCTAAGAAATGGCTTGAGAATAATAGGTTCGATTTGCCTAGATGCACTTAAAAAGGTAAATTATGGAAATTCGCACATTATACAACATTCTGAATAAAATTAATATTTACCTCGAGGACTTATTTCAGGACTTGATATTGAATCCCACGAAACAGCTGCTGCATCACTAACTTTGGTATTTTTATCTTCAAACTTCATCTTCAAAAAGTCATTAGATTCTTTAGTTATCTTGACAGGACTAGTAAGAGAATTTCCAGTGGACATATCTCGGTCACCTTTATTTGTTTCATTGCATTTGTTTTCAATCAAGGATTTGATGAGAGGTTGCAGCAAGACTTTATTGCTATTGACCAACTGCTCTACCATGCTAGAGTGAGTGGATATTTTATTATAAGGACTATCTTGTTTATTGGTAGATACTTTATCGCAATCGTGAACATTCTTGGTTTGAATGGATGAATTTTCAGTATGGCTTTTTGCTTGGGGTGATAAAATTATTTGTGGTTTTTTCCCATCATCTTTACGGGAAATTACCTCTTTATTTTTGATTTCAGCTATAGAGGAAACTTTGCCTGAGATTAGTTTTTCCAAATCAATTGAACGGATTTGTTCATCAATATTTTTATCTGCATCAGTTGTATTAATATGATTGATAATTTGAGTGTCATGACTTCGTAAGGAGTGGTTTTCAGAAACAATATCATCTGGCCCGATACTTTTATCCATATTGCTGGCAGCAAACTTGGCAGCTAATTCTTCTACTAAGCTCCGCGCAGTTGATTTGGAGGAATCACTTCCATCTGAATCATTGTTGGAAACGTCCTTCGAGTTTTCATTGATCAAGGGGTGCAAGCTGCCACAACTATCAACATTTAAAGCATTTGATGTTTGATCTAATTCACTTATTATGACCTCACTACTATTGGCCACAGAAATTTGAGGATCACTTTCATTTGCCTTTTTCACACCAAGATCAGTTCCAGAGAATATTTCTTCATTTTGATTCTTAGGTGGATCGAAGTCCATAGTAATACTTTTTGGTGAACTTTCAAAATATTTGGGTTCCTCATTAGCTTCATTGCTTAGTAGTGACATTGTCAAGTCTGTATTGGATTGACTTCCATTTTTATTTTCATGATGTAATTTCATAGATTTCATTAATGTTTTTAGATCCAACGGATTACTGTTGACGAATATTTGAAAAACATTTTTAGGTATAGCACTGACAATTTTTCCATCAATGTGTTCAGATTGTTCATTTGTGTCATTTTTTGGATATGTGGAATGAACAAGTTTTGGAGGAGAATCACAAGACGATGAAGCAGCATTATCCTCTGTTGCCATTTCTGCTATATTGTCATGAGGTTTTTCAATAGATAACTTAGCAGCAGCAGCAGCTAAGGACACATTACCAGTTTTTAAAGAAATCGGCAAGTTATCTGTTAATGGCTGACAGTCCTGTTCACTTAAATTTTTAGAAGGATCATCACAAGTCTTCAATATCTTTAATTGTTCTATGAGATTTGCTGAGTTGTCAAATATCAGAGCTTCCGGAGAATGAATTTCTTCATCAGCAAAATTTATCTTCTCATCTTTTAGCCGTTTTTCCATTACTTTTAATTTAATTTTATCCAATTGTATATTATAGTGCATTTGTAACAAATCATTCACTTTCTTCTTTTGCAGTTTAAGGCTATCCCTCTTCTTTTGCAAAGCATCTTTCATCTTATCATAAGCCGAACGATCCAAACTACATTCATCACTAGACAAAACATCAAATCCTTTCAGAGGGGTTGGGCGAGAGCTCTTTTTGCAATGTACTGCTATGTTAGATCTCAGTTTTTTTCTGGCAATATCATTGTTAATCTCTTCTGTTGTGAACACAGTTTTAAAATATTTCAATTGACGTTTCAGGGATTCTTTCCTTTTTTGAGATTGTTCAAGCTGAAACTTTTTTAAATGCTTCATCTCATTTCGCTCTTGTTGAAGTTTTAGCAAGAGCCCTCTTTGCTTTCTCTTAAGAAACGGAATTTGTTCATGTGATTGTTTCTTTAAAACCTCAAGACATAGAAGCTCGATTCTTGTTGTGTCTAGAAGACTTTTTTCTCTCATTTTAAAAATTAAATCCAAGTATTCGGAGCGCACCTGTTCATCTTTTAAATACTGCGTAATCTGAAATGAATAATGGCTCCTTTGTAATAAAAACAGATGCAGAGACTTATCTTCTTTATAAAAAGTACAAGTTGAGTCCTATTATTAAGCAAATGATTGTGCCAAATATGTCTACAGTTCTCTCACACTATTTTTTCAGTCATAAAAAAGTATCTGTCAATAAAAAATTTAATAACTTACCATGCAGATACAAAACTTGTTGAGCTGAGTAGATAAATGAGATCCCAAGTGATGTTCAGAATGGAAGTGACTATCTCCACTCTCCACACTGTGAGACAATAGCTCAGTTGAAGACTCTGTAGATTCATGACTGATGTTCCGAGCATTCTCAATCGACACCTGCCTAAACACATTGGTTCTAGTGGTCTGATAGTCATCTTGATTAATTATGTTTGTATTAGAGCATATGATGCTAGAATGATCATTATCATGATATGAAAATTCAGCATTGATAAATGAATCAGAATGACTACTTTGTTTATTAGCAACAAATCGTTTAGAAAGAATAGTTGCACCATTTTTGGCTAATTTACGATGCGTTTTGGTTTTTTGAGCAACAGCACCAAGCTGAGGTATTTTTTCAGGGGGAATATTACTACTTTTTGTTAATGCATCATGATAACTTTCTGGTGCATTATCATTTTGTTCAGTAATGATTGTTTTATTTTCATCCATGATATTATTTTCATCCTTTGCAATAAATTTCTCTTCACCAATTCTTGTTACCAGATGATCTTGGTTTTTAGTAAGTTTTCTTGGAGTTGAGTTTCGCATCAATGTCAAATTCTGGAAAAGTCAACCAGTTAGTGTGAAAGAACCTCACATTTATAGAAAATACTTCACAATTTAAAATATTTCATAGAAAGTTCTTTGAGAGATAAGAAAAATGTTCAGCAAACAATCTCCAATATATCGCTGGGAATCGACCATACATGCTATTAATTAGTTAAAAATTACTAAATTGGTTATTCTCAGTATTTATGTTAATATATAATATTCAAGGTAGTATGCAAGGACAGGAAGAAGTGGCGGCTAATCTGCAATGCTGATTTGTAATGTTGGTTTATTAGTTTGCTACATTTTTTGCATAAGAATTTTTTTACTTTTTTTGTATAGATTTCTTTTTAAGGTTTTGTTATTTTTTATATTTAAATGTAATTTATTATTCATATTCCTTGACTTATAGGTTGGTATGAGGCTGACCACCCATACTGTAAAAAATGGTTCACTTTGCCAGTGTCACCCCTGTTTCAGGGAAGGTCGGCAAAAGTTGTGGGGCTTATGTTCATTTGAGGTTTGAATTTTATTTGTAAGTACACAATCAGCATTTGTAAGCGCGAACTACACGTGTTTGTTTGTGGGCATACATATGAGAACTTTGAATGAATATATCCTTGCAACTTAGATTATAGATTATAGAAGGTATATTTACAGTTAACCCCATATTATACAATGTTGTACGGTTGACACCTGAGCTGGTAGAGCGACTGCACCTTGACTGATAGGTTGGTATGAGGCTGACCCCCCTGCTGTAAAAATTGGTTCACTTTTGCCTATGCCACCCCGGTTTCAGGGAAAGGCGGCAGGAGTTGCAAGGTTTATGTTCATGTGAGGTTTTGTTTATATGTATGCTCACATGCAGAATGTGTAGGCGCGAACCTACATGTGCCTGTCTGTTGGCATGCATTTAATATGAGCCATAAATGTTAACATATCTTTGCAGCTTAGATTATAGATAGAGGGCTAGTGTTTAATTTCAACCAAGAGGGTGAGAAATTATTTCTCTTTATGGTGTTTAGTTCAAGCCCAAAATCAAAATACAAGTAAGGTTTACTCAGCCTTCACAATAAAGTGAAACTTGCCTTATTGGCAGCAGGAGCGAACTCCTCTTCAAGTGAACAAGGTAAGCGTAAGACCGTCTTGTGAAATAAATAGGTTCCCTAGCCACATGTGACCCCTTTGGAGACAAAATGGCAAGAAGTTGCTCTGTATGTGCAGCTTAATTGCATTGCAATTGGTGATAAGGAGATATGCTACACAAAATACAAAGTCGGAAGTAAAAGAATAAAAATACAACTTACATCTTCCAACATCTCAAAATGCCTCAATGATTCATTAAATGAGTCTAAAAGATTTAGTTCTTTCGTAAAATGTTGATGTGAAATTTCCGTTTCCACCCTTTTTTTGCTTTCATCACCTCCCACTGTAAGTATTTCTTTTTTAATGATAAGATTTACATTTGGAGTTTTCAGTTCATTATTACATAAAAAGGAATATCCATCATCGGACACAAATGATTTATCATTCTTCGATCTTTGTGTAACATTTTTATGAAGATATTGATTACAGTAAGCACCTTTGTTAGTATCATTTAAATCTGGTTTGTTTATAATATGTTTTGTATCAATCTGTGGCAATAAATTATTAGATTTATCTGATATTTTTAAATTGTTTGATTCCAATGAAAAAGTTTCCTTTTGTATAGACAAGTCATTGGGTTCCTTCAGGGATATATTTATGTCAGATTGGTTCAGATACTGAAAAGTTGGCATTACATGGTACAATCTATCAGAGCTGTTTGATACGTTAACATCACCTTTCTTCAAATCATTCCTGTCACGAACATTGAAAAAGTTTTTTATTTGAGAGGACAAAGCAATCTCTCTGATAGATGTATTTTTATAAGGCGATGAACCCTTGTCGGAATTGTTTTTCTCCGGTGAATTAACAATCATTGCCAGTTTTTTCTTAACTGCAGTGATAAAATTGTATGGATATTCAAAGGATATTCGAGGAGGACACAAATTCGGAGAATAGTTTTTATTTGAGTCACTGAACGGCATAGTCTTTTTAAAAGCATGGTTTTTGCTAGGTCTCAATGCTTGTTTTTTTCGACATTTATGTAAGCTAACTTTTGGTTTTGTTCTGAATCCCTTGGACGGTATGATGTTGGTAGCTGATACTTTAGTTTTATCACTCTCCAAATTTAAAGAGTTCAGTGTTTGCTCTTTAGCTACATCATTTATTTCAGATTGATTATCAATAACTTTATCACAAAAGCCCACATCAGATTTCTTAGTTGGTTGAGATATTTCATTTGAAGAATCTGGCTGCGTAACTTTATGCTTCATCAGGTTATTTTTAAGTAGTTCTTTACTTCTAATACTTAGTTCCTCTAAGCCTCTTTTCTTCCTTTCATTAATATCTTTAATTGAATCATTTTGTTGGTTCATTTTTTGTTTCAATAAGTTTTTTTGTTTTGCTATATAAAGTTGCATTTCTTTTGAAACTTTGGCGTCCCGACACTTTTTCTCTGCTGTATTTTCTTTGAATAGAAAAAACAATGAAATATTAAATAAATTCATTAACACATCGGTGACATCATAAGTATCTAAAAGACCAAACTATCAGAGCAGCCTGTAACCCCATGACAGCCCCCTTCCCAAGGTAATGGATAGGGGAATGTTTGCCACGGTTGTCTAGAGGGTAGGAATGAGATAAAATAGCCCCTGCAAATGAAGAGTCACCAACTCATCTGGCAAACATGGCGACTTATTGCCAGCTCCCTCAAAATAAGCATCGAAATGTCAAATAAAAAAAAAAACTGAACACAGCAGCTGATTGAAAGACATGGAGAAGATTTGAGGAAGCTTATATCCAGGAGTGGACTGAGAAAGGCCGATGGAGAAGAAAGAAGAAAAAACAAAATGAATTTGGCATATTAAAAAAAAACACTGTCATATAGAAAGAAAAATTTAAAACATTTCTTAAATGAAAACCAATGTAAAATTCATCAGATAAATAAAAAGTGAAAATAAGTGAAATGCACACATTCATGTATCAAGTGAAACCTTGTAAGACAGTAAATAATGATGTTTTATGAAATAATTTAAACATACCTTTTGTTTCTGGAGATGTTTTCTGTTTTTTATTGACTGAAGACGGACTAGGTAGAGACTTAAGTACATTATGAGAGTTGATTGGAGAATTTTCTTTTGTATTTGATTTTGACAGTTGCTGTTTTAATTTTGATGTGGGCACCATTACTTCTTTGACGTTGGCTGTTCTTGTTGTGGTTTTTACTCTTACAGGCGAAGTTGGCGGCAAATCTGGAACGATAATATTTTACAAAAGATATTTGAGCATAGTTATCAATTGCGATTGATAGCTTCATGGTTAAATGTTCTGTTATTGAACAGGAAATCCGTGTTGGAAAGTAACTGGCTTTGTCTAAATTCAGCTTCTGTAAAAGGTGTTGTTAACATTTAAGGCAACATTTAAATTAATTGAATGGAACTAAAGGCCGCAATGTAGGATTGCTTTTCTAAAATGAGATAAATATATTTAACAAAACAAAAACCACTTTCTCTGTGTTTCCATATGCTTATCTCATTTTTGTAAAAAAATCCTACATTGCCGCATTCGGCTCTAAGCAATTGAAATATCTTAAACTATGTACGTATAAAAAGTATAGTAAAGTAAAAGTTTGCCAACCAACAGGACATTCTGTTTTGAGAACAGGGCCCTATTAAATCTAGATCTAAATCTAAGCTGCAAAGATATTTATCATTTAAGATTCATATTAAACGCATTCCCACAAGCAGACATGTATAAGTTTGCGCTAACACATGCCGCATGTGAACCTACAATATAAAAACCCAATCTCAAATGAACATAAGCCCTGCAACTCTTGCTGACCTTCCCTTAAACAGGGTTGACATTGGCAAAGTGAACCATTTTTTACAGTATGGGTGGTCAGCCTCATACCAACCTATAATTCAAAGACCTACACTTCCAACAAACAAGTTTTATGCAGCTCTTGCCTACTTCTATGATTTAAAAATGCACATGTTACATTCACTCATGCTATCCGTTCCGTTCATTCCAAAATTACTTAACAACTTGAATAATATTTGTTTTAAGAATCATTCCTTGAGTTATAGGTTGGTATGAGGCTGACCACCAATACTGTAAAAAATTATTCCCGTTGCCAATGTCACCCTTACGTCAGGGAAGGTTGGCCAAAGTTGCAGGGTTTATGTTCATTTGACGTTAGGATATTATTTGTAAGTACACATTTAGCATTTGTAATCGCAACCTACACGTGTTTGTTTGTGGGCATGCGTTTGATATGAGCTTTAAATGTTAATATATTTTTGCAACTTAGATTATAGATTATAACCTTACTGTAGGGAAAATCATACTGGATTTTACGCGAGCATATTAGCAGTCATATCCATATTGAATTCTACACACAAAATGATCTAAATAAAGGTAAACCTACACTTAGTTAAAAATAAACATGCAGGTAGGTACTTCGGAAGTAACAATAAAACAAGTGGAATGTAAAGAATTGACTTCTACTTTACCTTGTCGAGGTGGTAGCGTCAAAACAGCAGATTTCTTCACAACCACTTTGGTTCTATGAAGTTCTAATGCTTCGTTGCGATCGTGGCTCGGTGTTGTGTTCTTGGTAGAAGATGAAGCCATTGTATCGGAGTGAAGCGTCACATTGGAGAACCCCCAAAAAGGCGCAGAACTGACGACCTTTACCTTTCTAACCACTGTTTGCCTCGGCTGGTCTTTCATTTTTCACAGAAAAACACATTTATCGCATTATTATTTGTGAATATTACACATAAAACTAAAGAATTCCCATTTTATTTGTAATCGCATCGGTTAACTGTAACGAAAATGACAAGTGCAATGACAGATATAATACCATACGTAAAAAATAAATCCCATTGAATTTCCGTTGATACCTACTGGGCGAAATACGTTTTTTTACAACTCTTCTATCTTACACATTTTAAATAGTCTAAAGACTATATAAAATGTAGTCTAAGGACTAGATAAAATGTACCTAAACCAAAAACTAACAAGTATCACGCAAGCATGAAACAACATGAAAAGTTACTGCAATGTCCTAAAATAAGTTTATTGCCTTTTTTATTTGATGAATTTGGGGGGGAAAATTAAAATCTGAAATTTATCTCGATGAGTAAAGGTCACAGCTTTAGATTAATAGAACTTTAGTAACCAATAAGTAATAACAAAATATTACTGTAGCTTTTCTTAAGCAACTCAGTCGTGTGACCTCCATTGAAGTTTATTAAAAAAAAAAAATTTAGATAACAGATTAAATATACGCAGTAAATAACAATAAAAGAAACAAGATCACTATGTGAACAAATGAGATACGGGTAAATTTGCCGCTATAGATGCTCTTTGTGCATTTTGAAAATACGCAATATTGACAATTTCATGTTCAGAAGTAGATCTGGTTATATTTATTTGTTTGCACCTAATGTCCTAATCCATCAAATACTTTTATATTGTGTTAGGCTCACGGAGAACAAAGTTCCGAGTTTTTTTTAATATGGCAACCATATTGAAAGCGCGCTATTTTAAAACTTTTTACGTGTAGTTTCTATCATTGTTCGCAAGAGGCGCTGTCGCCGGGCTTTAGTTAGTAATAAAATGATATAATATTATTGTCAAAACAGCGTTGTGCGTGCCGGTAGTGCGCAGTGAGCGCGTTGTACTTAGTAATAAAAATATCGTAAATTTCAAAATACCAACAATTCTCACGCTTCTGAAAACAATAATAACAGATTTATGAAAAGTGATTTATGAAACTGTTCCAACTTAAAAATATCCAAATAAAATCATATTTGATTCACTGACGTTTAATCGTAAAGAAAATAAGAGAATGAAGTTAGGAAAGTGTGTACTCTTAATATTTATATTTTCGTAATTAGTTACTTGCATTGAAAACAACGTTCAAAAACAATAAAATAAGTTGATAGTTATTTCAGTTTAAGTACTTACACTGTTGTTGCATTTTAAAGAAACTATGCGTGAAATAGTGACTTAAATTTTTGTGCAATTCTGTAAAATAATCAAAGCAAGTCAAGCAAAATTTGTTTATTCACCTGTTTTAGCTTTTTGCCGATTGGGCACCACGTTTCTGGTGTTTGAGGACAATAAGATTGTTGTTGACATTTGGAATTTAGACAATACTGATTGGGGTTATGTGTTTTTGAGTGTCACGAAGGGCCGCTCACCATGGAGTCTTCGCTAGGATGGAAAGGCGCCGTTCTTCGGACTGCTTTCCTTCTTCAACTGATCACCACAGCTTGCTGGGCCGCTGGAGCATCTACCGATATCGAGGAAAAAGGTAACATATACAAATAATTTAATAGGAAAGTCTGGGATATAAGAGGAAAAAAATGTAGGTATTTAAGTAAAGAAGGAATATCCAGTGTCATAATAAAATGAGAATTTTTATGAAGAAGGTTATAACTCTGGATGAAGTGAAAGAAGTGTGTAAGGACACAAAGAAATGTCGGTTGATCTGTAATGTTGGCGGCTAGGGCTAGGGGTTTTTAAATTAGAATTTTATATTTGTTTTTAATGTTTATACCTACACATTAGGTATTATTTGTTTATTTCAAAAAATTAATTTGTTGTGTATGTTCCTTGACTTATAGGTTGGTATGCAGCTATCCACCCATGCTGTAGAAAATGGTTAACTTTGCCAAAGCCACCCCTGTTTCAGGGAAGGTCGGAAAGAGTTGCAGGGTATGCTAATTTGAGATTTGGGTTTTTGTGTTGTAGGTTCACGTGCGGCATGTGCAACCGCGAACTTATACGTGTCTGCTTGTGAAAATGCATGTGATGTGAAACCCCAATGTTACATATCTTTGCGACTTAGATTAGATTAGAAGTACTTATTGATGCAAAATTAATTTAAAGAGGTATGAAAAGGAAAGGAAAAAGTGTACCTACATATGTAACTCTGTAGAGTATCTGGCCACCCTTAGTGAAATGATAACTGAGTTACAGTTAGGGACTAGCAGGAAGCAGAAAATAGGTGCCTCTTATTTCCTCTTCAGCTCCATCCCTCAATTCTTGTTCCCATTCTGTTTATTAATCTGCTAACTATAGGTACGTATGTTTAAAGAATTATCCTTAGATACGAGCATTTGTATTTTGAACCAATATCAAGAATACAGCTAGATTAATATAAGGAGATAAGATTGTTTTGTTTTGTGTAGGTATCTACTGCTTTTCTAATTTGAAAATATTGAAACTATTTTTTTTCTTTTTTTTATAATGCTCGGAACATGTCTGCCTCTCTAGACCTCATTCTTTACAAAGTTTCTTACCATGAAAATTCAGATGGTAGATCGATGTCGTAGTATTTAAGAAACTTTTAAAGGAACACTTACTATCAGTGTAATGGCTAAGTTATATGTATATATGTATGTATGTATGTGTGTGTGTATGTATTTATTTTTATGTGTGTATCTATATGTATATGTTGATATATTATTAATATATATATATATATATGTATTTATACAGTATTTTTTTACCATAATTATTGTTATACCACGGACTACCCATACCATTGTGCTTGCAGATCTTGTCCATCCTAAGGTTGTCTGTAAGATATCGCCATGTGCGATAAGACCGCCCATTGTACATATGTCTCTTTTGTTTATAATTTTAATGTAATTTATTTGTGGTGTACAATAAAGTTTATTATTATTATTATTATTATTATTATTATTACCTACGTGACCACACGGTCGGCAATGTTTTTATGATTTAGATGGGGGCTTCGGAGTCTTATTATTTTCGTTGACGAATAGAAGTTGTTCAATAGATCGTTAAAAGTTGATAATAGTTGCTCTAAGATTTCGATTGAATCGGCTAATAAAAAAAAAAAATTAGGATGTTTTATTTGATGGCTCTGTTTTTGTTTGAATCACACCTCAAGATCCCTCTGCGAGCTTGGTCGTCGCTGTAGAAAGCGCCAATTCTCAAGCAAGACCCAGATACTGAAAGGCTGGATGGACCTTTAGTGACCGGTCTTTGGTAAAGAAATATGAATTTTTCACCCAGCGAAGGGCGTATTTGAAAATATAAATGTTTTTTTTATCTGCTCCGCCGGGATTACGGGATACGGGTTTCGAACCCTCAACCTTCCATTTACGAAACAAAAGTGCACTAGACTACGGACCGGCTAACTTCGATAAATTTTGATGAAAATGTTGTCTGAAAGGAAATTATTGTATGCAGATTACAAACGGGTCTTCCAGTTTCTTCCAAGTGTAATGATAACATCAGTGTCCATTGTTGCAATGAAGAACTAGCAAACATATCATAGGTATAGTTAAGTAAAAGCTTATGTTCTCAAATACACGCAACGCAAAAACGCAACTAAGCTACACATATATTGTAACTTCTTGCCGCGTTATCCCCGAAGGGGTCGCATGTGGCGAGTTGAACCTATTTATTTTTACAGGTAAGGGGGCCGGCCTTACGCCAACCACTTCAGTTGAAGTGGAGGTTTCCCAGCTCCCGAGAGTGCTGGTACTCATTTCTTGTGAAGGCTGAGTAAACCTTGCCGGTATTTTATTTTGGGGTTTGAAATAAACACCGAAACGGGAAATCATTTCTGACACCCTCGGTGGGATTCGAACCCGAGCTTTCGGCATGGAATGCAAGCACTCTACCACCTGAGCTATCGACCGGACTAATAACACAAATAACATATTAATATACAAAGTTTCTCGAATATAACTCGTACCATTTATTTTATTTTTGAAATGAAAATAATGACACTGAGAATCAAGGATCGATCACATGTTTCATTTTCATAAAAAAAATATTTCCTTGGTTTTCACATTAATTATTGTATAATACGTAAGTAAGGTATAATTCATATTAGGCACCTTCATTATACTCGACATATTTTGTCTTGACAGTGCTAGATAGAGTATGCAAATTTTATCTGAAAACCATATGAAGAGAAATATGCAAATGTTATCGTACATGTTCTCAGGAAATTTCTCAGATCTCTGCACAAGATGGAATTTCATTAGTAACCTGTAATTATTTTTACACGATGAGGATAATTAAACTTTTTTTACAACAGTTTTTCTCTTACATTTAACAGCCTCTCTAGCTTCTGAAGTACTTTTAAGTATTAGCATTTTTTAAATTGTAAATGTAACGAAACGACAAACATATATTTTATGTAAATATGTAGGTAATAATTTCAATTCATATTAAGTTTGATACAAGGCAGAATATGGTCTGGAACATATCACTAAAATCTAAATTGCTTTTTAATTGAATGCTGTGTTCAGAACTTTAAAAAATCATCAAAGTAAATTAAATTTTATTATATAAAATTAAATTAAATACATTTCAGTTAGACGTTTATACCTAAAAAAGGAGCAATAAGTGTACTTGTATTTTTATAACGTTTCGGATCATTTTATTAATTTTTACGTTCTAATTAGGACGATTAGTGAGTGTCCTACATAGTAACGTGATATGAAACTGAATAGGTACACCGGCGATATAATTCTGCGTAGGTAGTATTAGTAACATATAAACTGATACTTTTACACCACATTCCTGCCAATTATTGCTGATAGAAGTAATAATTTTCTCTTCTTCTTTTCCCATGTTCGCTCTAAGTGTGGAGCATATCACATACCTACCAGAGGAGCATACATTCTAACGGTCTGTGCTTGTCAGCGAATAATACTGCATCTGCAAGGCTTTGTGTCAGAAATGAAGAGGAAAATCTACCAGTATTACTGTCAGTGCAGAAATGTGGTTCATCCAATACTGCAAGGCGCGTGCACGAGAAGCAAAGGCATTTCTGCATAAATATTTATAGTTTGCTTTTAAAAAAATCCAATTGCGAGTCTCAGCAAAAACAACTCACTTTTTATTTGAAATCTAACGTTCAATATTAGATTTAGATGTAACTCTGCAGTGGCTTTGGCCACCCCAGCGGAATGATGAGAGTTACAGTTACAGAAGGTTATATGATTTTTTTTATTGGTACGTGTACCTGTATGTGATGCTTGCCTCTGAACCTTTTGAATGAACTAGTACAAACATTTACGAAATAAGAAAAAAACTAAAAAACGTATTTTGAGTTTTGCATGAAAATGTGATATCGTCAATGCAATATTAGGCCTGCTCACTTTAACTTCGTTAGAATTATTACGATTTTCTACTCCATATATTGGTTGTAACTTGTAACATGTCCAAAATATGAATATCACATGATGAGAGTATTCAGTGCAGGTGTCTGTTCTTATCGGTGAGGAATTTTGTGTAGACAAAGAAATGACTATTTGAGAAATTACATAGATAACATGGCCTTATCAATTACGCCGTCTTAGAGAGAGACAGCTGTGTTAAATATTTTCTCTATCTTACTGGACTGGTTATGACGGAGTATAAGGAGCCAATAACAACAATCCGCTTGGCAAGCGCGATTAAATACCAAGTAATCTCATTATTGACTGGTAATGAAAAAGCTGTGTAAACCTATCGATATGCCGCTGTATCCAGCTGCCAATCCGCTAATGATGGCCAGTATCTCCGCAGATTCGTCCCTTCATCCTTTAATGCATGCTCATCTATTTTTCTCACTTTGTAGATTCGAGTCATTTACAATTTCATAAATATTTAAAAATATAAATGGTAAAAAATTGTTTTAATTCACTTTATTCTTTTTGTTTATGCTCGAATATTTTCTAAATATTTATAAAAATGGACTTTCACTGTGTTAACAGATCAACCCTAAAAAATATTTTTTACAATTTCGCTTATTTTATAAATACATTATTTCCTCGGTCTTTCCACTCCACGCTTACCTTCGACATTCCCTTTGTGCACTCTTTTTATCAGGTGTTCATCGTCCATTCTTTCTGGATGCTCAAACCATCACATTGAACTTTCACTCTCAATTCTCGTTTATAATGCACTCATTCATAACCCAGTCATACCGGGACTCTATCATTCAGTCTTACCAGTCATTCCTCTAAAGTAAGTCTTTTCAGCCGCACATACTTTTCTCAGTTTGCTTTCATTCACCATCCACGTCTCACTTCTATACATCAGAGTCGGTAACAATATTCCATTGTGTAGGATCTGCCAAGTTTATTTTGGCAAAGCCGATTTGTACGCTCAATAACTGTCGATTTATTCCAGATTTATTTTCCTTGTACGGACAATAACAGAAGCTACGTGGCTTATATATTCAACGTCAACCAACGAAAGACTCATGGGTTGGTTAAGTTATTCCGAAGACGTTGTTATTTGTTAAAACACATGTCTTATTCTAAAAGCAATCTTTTGATTCAGCATTGTTTGCTACGCATACTGAGTACCGATCTACCTGCAGTGAAAACCATGAGAGGAATCTTCAAGTATTGTAACATTAGGTGGTATTGCTCTGGTCATATAAACCTACTAGAGCAAGTTCAAAGAGTGACGTCAAGAATACTCAATACCTAATCAAAAGCCAAGGAAACATGAAATAAATGAGTTAAAATGGATGAATAGATGCTAGCCAACTTTATTCTTTTCAAAGTGACCACAATTTTAGTGTTATCTGAAAGAAACATGTTTGACTCAATTTTTGGTTTGGGTACTCTGTTATATAATCTATTATCTAAGTTGCAAGGATATATTCATTCAAAGCTCTCAGATGTATGCCCACAAACAAACACGTGTAGTTTGCGCTCACAAATGCTGATTGTGAACTTACAAATAAAATCCAAACTCAAATGAACATAAGCCCTGCAACTCTTGCCGTCCTTCCCTGAAACAGGGGTGACATTGGCAAAGTGAACCATTTTTTTACAGTATGGGTGGTCAACCTCATACCATATGATTCTGTTAATTATTGCAACTTCGGACATGAATCATTTTTGCTGTGAATGAGTGTCTTAAAATAATACTCTCTATGAAATGAAAATGAATGGTAGGTAACTGGTGATGATTGTAGGATGTTAGGACGACTGGAAAAATAATTTGATATCGTATTAATTGGTTGTACCTACTCATCCTTCAAATAATTGTCCGCATGAGATGTTGTGCCATGGTTAAATATATTACCGAGCTTCGTGTGGTGGATGTGATAGAGGGTAGGCCATGGGTAGGCGGCATACTGCACTGCTTTGAATATCCTGATAGTTCCAAGAAGGTGTAACATACATAGTTCAATTCAAGGATTTTCTAATTTCCATTCGCAACGTGTCTGAAGAACTAACAAACCCGCCATAATGTAGGCATTGCTAGAGTTAAACTATGTTATATGTTTCTTAACTTATAGGTTGGTATACGGCTGCCCACCCATGTTGTAGAAAATGGTTCACTTTGCCAATGCCACCTCTGTTTCAAGGTAGGTCGGCAAGAGTTGCAGGGTGTATGTTCATTTGAGATTTGGGTTTTTATGTTGTAGGTTCACATGCAGCATGTGCAAGCGCGAATTTATACGTGTCTGGTTGTGAGGATGCATATTATAATGTGAACCCCCAATGTTACATATCTTTGCAACTTAGATTCTAATCTAATCTATGTTGCAAATATATGTAACATTAAAGATTCACATTATATGCATTTTCACAAGCAGACACGTATAAGTTTGCTTTTAAAAACATGCCGCATGTGGACCTACTATATAAAAACCCGAATCTCAAATGAACATACACTCTGAAACTCCTGCCGAACTTCCCTGAAACAGGGGTGACATTGGCAAAGTGAACCATTTTTTACAGCATGGGTGGTCAGCCGCATACCAGCCAATAAGTCAAGGAACATACACAACAAATTACATTTTTAAAATCAATAAATAATAATATTATATATGGACATCAAAAACCAAGCAGAAAACAAATTTTAAAAACCCTAGCCGCCAACAATACAGATCAACCGCCATTTCTTTCTGTCCTTACATACTTCTTTCATTTCCTCTTAGATCAGAGTCTTAGATCAGATTAGATTATATATTTTTCAGGGTTTGGTGGTTTACACAGTGAAAGTCCATTGTATAATTAATCAAATAAATATACTGTTTTAATTCACTTTTTTATTATTTATTTTAAATATGTCTAACAGTTTTCGCCTAAAAAGGCATCCATAGGATGCCTTTTTAGGCGAAAACTTTGATTAATTCAGATTAGATTAGATTACAAGCACTATATGATAATAATGATAATAAGTTGACGTATTTGATTCAACGCTGTTTCGTGAAAATAACAGCTCAAGAGCTCTCTGGTGTTGCTATTTAAAGCGCGGATTTATTTTTTAAACAGTTTGTGTGGAACTTACAATTAATTTGAATGGAATAAAAGTTGAAGTAGTGAATGAGTTTGACTATTTAGGAAGTAAGTTTGAGGCGAATGGTAAGATGACGAAAGAATTAGAGAAGCGTGCCAGCAAAGGAAGATGCGTGATAGGAGCGTTTGGTAGAATAGCGAAGAATAAAAGGATACCAAAGAAAATGAAAATGGCGGTACACAATTGTATTTTGTTGCCGACCCTGATGTATGGAAGCGAGTCATGGACGTTGAATGAAAGAGAAGTAAATAAGGTATGCACCGTAGAAATGGCCCATCTGAGAAGTATGACAGGAAAAACACTGAAAGATAGAGTGAGAAACGAATGGGTTCTAAATGAATGCGGAGTAAAAGAAAGCGTGAAAGTGAAAGTTCAAAGAAGTGTGATGCGATGGTTTGGACATATTGAAAGGATGAATGAAGACCGACTGACAAAAAGAGTGTATAAAGGGAATGTAACAGGTAAGCGTGGAAGGGGAAGACCTAGGAAACAATGGATTGATCAGATAAATGAGATTGCGAATGAATGGAATCTACAGAGTGGAAACAAGAGAAGAGCATGCATGAAAAGAGTGATGAAATTAGATGAGATGAAAGAAGTATGCAAGGACAGAGTCAAGTGGAGGCACTTGTGTGGAGGTACTGGCCACCCCTAGAGGAAAGGCGGCAGGATACAAGACAAGACAAGACAAGTGACCGGTATCTGAGCAAAGGCATGTATGATTTTTTCAATCTATCGAAGGGGATATTTGAAAAGTGAACTATAATTTTTTGTGCTCTGCCGGGAATCGCAACCTATATCTTCTGATTACGGGTCTGACGCGTTTATCATTATTGTTGTTATTAATAACATCTCAATGAAAAAGTGAAACCGTGGGGGAATTGACCCAGGACAATAGCTGCTCTGTAAGTGTAAATAAAACAATAAAGTGTCACTAGGAAAACCGTGGTGGCGGACTAGTTTCCTAAGCATTGGTACTGTTATAAAGGCTGCACCACAATACCTTTTGCACGCTGCACTCGGTTGTGGAATTCCTTGTCTCTTTTGCTCCACCGTATTGTTCCACTCGGCTGCTGAACAGTAACACAACAGTGAGCAAGACATGTGTCCAGCGAGCATCGCTTTCTTTTCTATTCCACTCTTTGTTACTCCGTTGTTGTTGCTGCTAATAATTATTGTCACTTGGAGGTGAATCATTTGTTACTGAGAATGAGCACTCTTCACTGATCACTGATAATAATTGTTTGAACTAGAATAACCATTTGATGTAATTTTAGTACTGAGCTGGAAGTCTCATCACCACGGTAATTTTTACCTACTGAATATCGGTAATATTTGTATGAAGACCTGTCAATCCAAGATGGCCGCAAGTGAACAGCTGATTAGTCTTCATATTTTTGCGGTGGCCGGCCCTGCGACCTGGAATCATCTACCACCAGAAATCCGGAGGTCTAAGACGATTGAGGACCTAAAGAGGAGGATGAAGACATTTTTCTTCGCCCAGTAAATTACTAAGCGCCCTTGGAGTGACATTGAGTTACGAAACGGCGCTGAAAAGGAAATCATCATAATCATCATCATCATCATCATATAAATATTACCGTGATTCGGCAGGTAAGATTACCGTGGTGATGAGACTTCCAGCCTTGGATAGGTCATAATCTTTTCCAGTCTGTTTTGTTACTACTTAAAAACACAAAGCTTTCCTTAATCATTGCCTCTTTCCCTTTTTCCGGTTATCGACTAAAAAATATCCTGGTCAACCTTCTACAAGCGAAAGTCACACAATTACTTTACTATTTGTTTATTGAATAAATAACTTGACGGGCTTAATTTTTTATTATTTTTAAGAAATCCTGTGCGGGAGACTCCCTAGATTCTAGAGACTCTAGGGGTCTATGACACTTGTTGTAGTGCCGCAGAGGTGTACGAGCTTGGTCGTCGCTACAAAGCGCCAATACTCAAGCAAGACCCAGTTGCTGTAAGGCTGGATGGACCTTTGGTGACCGGTCATTGGTAAAGGTTTATGAATTCTATAACCCAGCGAAGAGCAAATTTGAAAATATAAATGGTATATTTTTGTGCTCCGCCGGGATTCGAACCCACAACCTTCCCATTCAGAGTCCGCAGTGTTACCACTGAGCTACGGATCGGTCGAATGACTTAAAATTCCAAGAATCTCTGTGGAACGCTGTATGCTATGAGATCAAGCTCCTTAGATGATTTCTCATGGTGTAAAGATTCGTCCAACTATCTCGTACTCCTTGTGAAATGGTACCCAATCTTCTTTAACACAGTCGGCTTCTCGAAAGATTCAGCGGCAGTTTTTCAAATTACAGTCAACTAGGAAAATCTAAAGTATGCTTCAACGGTGAGGATATCATAATTTTGCTCAAGTTTTAAATTTTTCTTCTTTTGAGCTTATAATTTAAGACTATCTCCCAATGATCTTCTACGTTGGATTAATCTGACAAAACCGTTAAGGAGTGTATTTTCAACAATAGCATAGCGAATTTATACTAAATGAAAAGGACACACGTGTATCAATCGTGCGGGTAGCTTTTTTCTATCATCTTAAAATCACGTAAGACAACGTTGTAAATACCAGGCCTAAGAGAAAAATACAATAAAACATGACTGCAAAGAACTGGAGAAAACATTTTTAACGAATGGATAACTATTCATAAAACAGAATATAGGAAAATAAATAGTGAGACAACGAAATATATGAGAAAAGGATGCTCTGGTGCACTATTGTGGCGTTGGCTAGACTGGGCGCGTCCCTTTTCCGTGGGCAGATTGGCGAATGTTCGCCCACCTCGCCACGCCAATACATTGGATGGTACAAGCGGGCAACCGGTTCGCCCGCAAACGCTTTTAAATGCAAAGTCGCGCACAATCACTATTTGCAATCTGCAGCATGATAAAACTGCATAAGACATTTTGTATTCATTTCGATCACTACCTAAGACGGCTCTCTGGTAATCAGTTTCAAGATCCTATTTCAAAAATACCATTCAATCTGCAGGATAATAGTAGATTGGGACATGTTTACAATTTATAAGTTTAATTACTGACTACAATGGTTGTTTAGTGTTAACTATTATTTTATCTATTGAATAATTCCTGTCTATACAATAAAATTATATTTTTTTGATAAATTATGTAATTATGAGATACTTTTGTTTTTACTAATATTGTGACTAGTCTACCTAAAGCAATGACTGGAAAGACACTGAATGATAGAGTCCGCATTGATTGGGTGATGAACGAGTGTGGTATAAAAGAGAAATTAAGAATGAAAGTACAAAAAAGCACAATGAGATGGTTCGGACATCTTGAAAGAATGGATGATGAACGACTAACGAAGAAAGTGTACAGAGGAAATGTCAGGAGAAGATCGAAGAAGGAATGGATAGACCAAATAGGTGAGATTGCGAAAGAATGGAACTTGCAAAATGGAATAAGAGAAGAGTATGTATGAAGAAAGTGATTTATGTTGAAGGGATGAAAGAGGTATGCAAGGACAGAAAAAATGGAGACGCATCTGCGAAGGTACCGGCCACCCCTAGTTGAACGGCGGCAAGATACAGTAACAGTAGCAGTGACAAATCTTAGAGGGGATATTTTTTTTGTGTTAGTTCTATGAACACAAATTGCTGCATATCTTCGTATAGTCCTGTAATTAGTAACAATAATTATAAAAGTACCGTCCACATAATGTCGCATTATTATTTTTCTGTATTCACTCTTAACGGTTTTTCTAAAAATCGTTGGTCGCTGTAAACAAACGCCACAAACATTAGTTATATAATCGTGGATATGGATATTGTACCAACTCGAAAATGCAAAATGTGCGTAACACGTGTGACTTTGTGGAAATCTTTGATAATATTATGAAGACGATCCAGCCTGACGAAAACAACACATGACTCTAAATCAATTTTTGAAGCTCTCTGTAAATGTGTGCTTTGGTTTTGTTACAACTTACAATAAGTTAACGATGGGATAAACATGGTAAAAATCGCTGGCTGTTAGATGGTAGAGCTTGAAAAATATATTTTTTAAATTTGACACTGGAAGGTTGCTTTCTGAGACTGTTTCAGTAGATTATTATTGGTGCCGGAGCTGCCGAAACGACATTTTACAGAAGAAACCTATCGCAGATATGGTCTGAATGCTTCAACTCCCATGGAACTCGGCAACAGTTCCCGGAAAGCAACCCTCTAGTGTTAACAACTGGCCGTGAAAGCTATTTTTTTTTACTGTTTTACGATAAATGAACTTATATGCGTCAAACTTACTCTACGTAAATATTGTACGTTACGAAAAAATCTGACTAATATCGAGAGTGATGTTAAAGGTGTACGAGTATACATAAGGAAAATATGTACTCGTAAATAGCTGAATCTATCGAGCCTTTAGCTAAAAACCTAGGATAATGAAAACATAGGTTTACATTGAGCTAAAGGAGAAGTCACTATAAAAAAATTAAGATCATCTGAAAGCAAGATGGCCAGTCAGGTGATGTGTGTAAATCGATGAATATATGTAAATAAATGAGTCGTATGGAATAAAAACCGAGCATGGAATCTTGAATCTTTGAAAATGTGATTGATATCTTTATGGAAACACGGGGAAATAATTTTATTAGGAGTCGCGTATGGCGTGCAGCAGCAAAATAAATGTTTGTGTTGTTTTGTCGTGTGATGTTTTTTCATGTTCCGTTTATGGTATGTTCTATTTTAGGTATGTGATGTTTTGTTCTTGTGTTGGTTTGTCATAGTGATGTATCGTCTGTGTTGTTTTGTCATAGTGATGTTCTGCCATGCGTTGTTGTGTCACTTTGCCGTTCTATCCTGTCGCCGGTTTTGGGGTGGGTCATTCGCTAGCACAGACACAGACGAGGAGCGCAGGCTCGCCTCGCTCTATGCGTTGGGTCGTTGCTTGCTTGCTTGCTGTCCTCCGTTCATTAGAGATGTCAACCATTTGACCCCCGCCGTGTGTCAGCGAGCGGCCGCATTCCTAACTCCCGTGGACCCCAAACTATTGTATCACTATCATAATAACTATAATCTGATGGGGTGTAGACAATGCGCTAGAGCCCTTGTGTTATGGTATGCGCTATCTAAATCTAAATCTAAATCTAAGCTGCAAAGATATGTATCATTTGAGATTCATATTAAATGCATTCCCACAAGCAGACATGCATAATTTCGCGCTTACACATGCTGCATGTGGACCTACAATATAAAAACCCAAATCTCAAATGAACATAAGCCCTACAACTCTTGCCGACCTTCCCTGAAGCAGGGGTGACATTGGCAAAGTGAACCATTTTTTACAGTATGGGTGGTCAGCCGCATACCAACCTATGGCTGTAACTATAACTATAACTGTAACTCTGTCGACGTTCCGCTAGGGGTGGCCAGATCACCTGCAGCGTTGCCTCCATTTATTCCTATCCTTACATAACTCTTTCAATTCATTCATATCCATCACCTTTTTCATACATTTTCTTCTTTTACACTCACTTTGTATATCCCATTATTTCACAATCTCCTCAATCTGATCACTCCATACTTTTCTCGGTCATCCTTTACCTCTTTTTCCTTTCACACTTCCTCTGTGTATGTGCTTTGTCTATTATTCTTATTGTACGTTAACTTTCACATCCTCTTTCAACTTACATACATTCTTTCTTTAACCATTCATTCGTAATTCTATCCGTCAGAGTTTTTCCTGTCATGCTTCTCAAATTCTTCATTTCCACCATTTCCATGCGCTATGGCCAAGATGGCAATCTCGATTAGCGTAAAATTTAAACTAGGTTACTATAACCTATAATCTATAAGCTAAGTTGTAAAGATTTATTAATGAATATTTATGATTCATTTTACATGAATTTTCACAAGCAAACACGATCATAAGTTCTTGCTTACACATGCCGCATGTGAACTTACAACATAAAAACCCAATCTCAAATGAATATAAGCCCTGCAACTTTTGACGACCTTTATTTTACTTTGTTTCTACATTTCCTTATTTTACTTCTTCATCTTCTCTTTCTTGTGCATTTGCATTTTCGAAAGACGGATCTGGTGCTTTTGTCAAACCAAACATTTAGGTTCTTCAAGTGTTCTGCTACCTGGAGTTCGTCGTCCCTCAATTCTTGCATGGAAAATAGTTAATGGAATTAGATGTAAATATTGGAAATCATTTTCTCAAAATCCCATTTCATATTCATGATTTGAATTTCTCCGACTCGTATACGTAAATGAGCGATCGTTTGTAAGGATCACAAGAAATAACGTAAATTTGAATAATCTGTTTCAGACACCAAAGTTATTTAATAACTTAATCCACAACACTTGCACACAAGATTTTGTGTTAAGCCCAAATAAGATTAGAAATAATGATGTACCATCATTAGCCACTCTTAAATTTTGAGATTAGTTTAAAAATCAAAGCAAGATAACTGCCACTTATTTTTTTTTCAATTCGCATCCATTATTGGACACTGTATCCAATTTTTATTTCGATGTTTTCTCTCACATAATATAGTCAGATACAACGGTCATTTTTTCAATTGGAAAGGCGCTCGTGTTCAATGTCCGAGGTCTAGGGTTCGATCCTCATCTAGGGTTAATATGTTTCACTTAAATTTAAAAATATTGGTACAAATCAGTTATTCATAATATTAATAGTAGTAAAAAAATGGTACGCTTTGCCAATGTCACCCCTGTTTCAGGGAAGGTCGGCAAAAGTTGCAGGGCTTATGTTCACTCGAGGTTTGGAGTTTAATTTGTACGGACACATGCAGCATTTGTAATTGCGAACTTACACGTGCCTGTTTGTGGGCATGCATCTAATATGAATTTTAAATGTGACTATATCTTTGCAATTTAGATTATATGGTAATATTATAGACGAAAAATATTGCTTCGACATTATAAGATCCTCATTGCACTCTCTGTGAGTGAGAATTTGGGTACATGTTTATACGTACAATGAATGGTAATGCGCGTATCTCTTTTGTATGGTGAACTATTTTAGGAAGCCAAGGTGGAAAGGTTATGAGCAAATGTGTGCTCACATTTTCTACGAACTGCCATATTATTAATTTTATCCTATTGTACTCAAACATAAAGTAATGTTAGGGACGCGCACTTCACGTGAAATAAAATCACAAATGCCATCAGGTAGATAAGTTCTTATTTATAAATGTGTCCCTTTGAATTACAAATTTTTGCTATAATAATTTAGCCGCATATTCCTATCTTAGTTTTGTTGTAGAATACTGATTTTCAGCAAAAGTTGTGGGGCTTATGTTCATTTGAGGTTTGGATTTTATTTGTAAGTACACATTCAGCATGTGTAAGCGCGAACTACACGTGTTGGTTTGTGGGCATACATCTGAGAGCTTTAAATGAATATATCCTTGCAACTTAGATTATTATTAAATTATATTATAGTTGGTCACATTAAAATTGTAGATGGAATATCCCATTTCTAGATGGCGCATGACATTGGGTTGGTTTAGGATTATTTTGTGATTATACCGTGCACTGTGGTTGCATCGTGCGTGTTCCGTACATTTGTAGGAGCACGTGTAAATTCCGTGCCATTCTATTAGTACCCCAAGTATCTCTTCGTTTGAACTCAACCAGAGTGTGTTACCAGAAATGTATTGAAACTAAAGCAGCGTATCTAAAGAGTGTTTAAGTTTGTTTGCACTTTTTGGAATACGCTTTTTCCGAGTTTACACTTGAAGTTCTGGTGAAATGAGAGTATCCACCATCCACTTCTGTGGACTAGAAATTATTTTAACGAAAATAGACAATATGCATATCTGTCTACTTCCGAAAATGGTTATTAGTAAGACAGAAAACAAAGAACTTCACACACTGCGTCGGTGTTATAGCCGCGGGGATCAAGACAGGTTATTTGGAACCGGATAACGCTGGTTCGAATCCCGCGACGATAACTTCGACCCTGGTTCAACAGATGCCGTTGCATGCACACAAGCTTCTGCTTTCGCATGAAGACAACTGGCCAGGTAAAATAGGTTGGTGGATTGCATTCCTTTCCACAAATCTATTTAAAAAAAAAAAAAAAAAAACTGCTGACGCATTGCCGCGTGCGTACTATGCCCGGAGCAGTCCGAACATAGACGCATGGGGTATAAATCTTGTGATCGATAAAATTGACGAATTTTAAAGGAAAAAGGCATTATTTTGAGACATTATGGCATGTGTTGTAATTGGGTGTCAAAACACAAAATGGAGAAGGCAAGAAAACAAGAACATGTTTTGTATGACCGCACAACTGCAACGTTTGACAGGACTGAGGCAAAAGTGGTAGACAGTATGTATTAATGCAGTAAGTTAAATTCTGCTCCTCTATGTTATTACTCAATGGTATCCACATATTATCTACCAGAGACATTTGAACATTTATCCCTCGGATTGCGTGAAATTTTCCATTCCCCGCACTGCCCCACTGCAGCAATTAGTTCGTGGGAATATCTTGTGAGAATATTATGATGGTGAAACAAACGTTGCACACGAACGTCATCTAGATATCTCGCTCTCGAGCGTTAGATGTCTATCGTGAAAGAGAGAATTGCATATCTTATCTCAATCTGGATATTGAGTTATGATAATAATTGTTCTCAATTTAAACTTTATTATGGCTTACGGTAGATATCGTTTTCTACAAATGCATACACAATGCGAAAATAGAAATAATTATTTAGAAAAATAACACTTTTACTTTCCATCAAAAGAAATTGGTAATGTTAAAGCAGAACTTTTAACTAATTGGGGTTTTAAGCGCACAATAAAATCAACAGAAATATTATCATTGTCTACGATTTATACGAGCTCAATTGGTAGAACACTTGCATTCAAATCCAGATGGTCTCGAACCGTGATACAAGCGTTTTTTTTCATTTAACTTCAGTATTTTCTTCAAAACAATAAATAAAACCGGCGAGGTTTACTCAAACTTTAAAAAATGAGAACCTGTTCCTTCTAGATCAAAGAACCCTAACTTCAAACTAAGTGCTTAGCGTGAAGTTGGCTCCATGAAAATAAATACATAAATAGGTTCCATTCGTCGCATGTGAGCCCCTTGGGTAAGAATAGAACTATTTGCAGTAATGCACAGCTTTGTTGCATTGTAATAAATGAAATAAATATTAGAATTATTTATTTAGTGAGCGATGTTTTGTGTGAATCACTCAAGAGCCCTCTGCGAGATTGATCTATAGAAAGCGCCACCTACAGTAGCAAAACCCAGTTGCTGTAATGCTGGATGAACCTTGTGTAAAATGTCTTTGATAAAGGAATGTGAACTTTTCAATACAGCGAAGAGCATATTTTGAAAATTAAATTAACCACTAGACTACGGATCGGTCTCCTTTTTAGGAAAATGATAAAATGAGAATGAGAAAATTATTCCTAGACTTATAGGTTGGTATGAGGCTGACCACCCTGGCTGTAAAAATGGTTCACTTTGCCAATGTCACCCCTGTTTTAGGGAAGGTCGGCAAAAGTTGCAGTGTTTACGTTCATTTGAGGTTTTTTTTTATATCCATCCTATACAAGTGCTGGTTGTCTGAACTTCAAACGTAATTTCCCAACATTATTATTTTTTGAGTTATTGCTCTTTATGATTAAGCGTGCGATCTGTTGAACCAGGGTCAAAGTTATGCTCAAATGACCCAGGCGGGGATCGAACCAACGTTGTTCTATTGCAAACACGCTAGAAAGATCAGCCCACTTGGCCCCCTCGGCCATAACACCGTCGTTTTAATTTGTAAGTACACATTCAGCATTTGTAAGCGCGAACTTACACGTGTCTGTTAGTGAGCATGCATTTTATATATATAGTTTTGAATTTAAATATATCTTTGCAACTTAGATTATAGATTAGATTATAAAGATAGTACTTTTTAATAGGATACAAATTTGATTGTTTCATGGTGAGTATTATGGAATCAGTAACTACTGTAAGATGCCCCCTTTTGTAGTTACGAATCAACACTAAATTGTGGTCAATTGACGTCTCTTGAGGGAACTTGGTTTATGACCGGTCCGTAGTCTAGTGCTTAATGGAAGGTTGTGGGTTCGAATCCCGGCGGAGCACAAAAATATAAACCATTTATATTTTCAAATGCTCTTCGTTGGGTGAAAAATTAAAATCCTTTACCAAATACCGGTCACTAAAGGTCCATCCAGCCTTACAGCAACAGGGTCTTTATTGAGAATGGGCGCATTCTATAGCCACGACCAAGTTCGCAGAGGGCTCTTGAGGTGTGATTCACACAAAAACAGCGCTCACCAAATAAATCAGCCGAATATTATTATTATTATTAAGTAGGTAATTCTTACCAACCGGTAGTATTTTCATGGCAAACAAATGAAAATCTATATTCTTGAGTCAAGTGATGAGAAGAACTAAAATAGAATTGTAAAATGCAACATGTTGCTCTGGTATGTTGCAGTCTAAGCTCTAATATATTATTTCACAAATAGCTTCATACATTATTAGGTTGGTATGAGGCTGTTCAAAAAAAGCTTGGTTCACTTTTGCCAATGCCATCCCGGTTTCAGGAAAAGGCGGCAGGAGTTGCAAAGTTTCTGTTCATGTGAGGTTTGGTTTATTTTGTATGTACTCGAACTCAAAAAATAAGAATGTTGGGAAATCACGTTTGAAGTTCAGACAACCAGTACAACTTGTATGGGATGAAAAAGGCGTCCGATGTTTTATCTCGGTCATATTCGTCCAAATTGAATGGTTGTCGCATTCTACCTCTTCTTCTCGCATTGTTCTTACGTTTTATTACAAAATCTCGATTTTCCCAGTTTTTGAGTTATTGCTCTTTATTATTAAACGTGCGATATGCAGCATGTGTACGCACGAACTTTCATGTGCCTGCTTGTGGACATGCATCAAATATGAGCCTTAATTTTTTCTTTTCTTGTGTCCTTTTTCGTAAAGTTATATTACTGTACATTTGTCGTCATTCCGTTGGGGGTGGCAAGAGGTCTTGCAAAGTTGCCCCCATTTATTTCTAACCTTGCATAATTCTTTCAATGTATTCATATTCATCACATTTTTCATAAACTTTAATCCTTTCAACTGCCTCTGTAAATCCCATTATTGTACAATTTCTCTAATCTGATAAAAAACATATTTTCTCGGTAAGCCTCTTTTCTCTTTCACATTCTGTAGCACTCACGCAAGAGGGCCAACCTTACGCCAACCACTGTAACGAGATGAGTTTGTTTGTTTGGTAGAATGGAACATTGTATTTAAATTTGAATGGAAAAAGGAAAACAAAAGAATGCAGAAAGAGGGAAGAAGCTTGCCTGGCGTGAGAGCCACAAGCATGTGTAATTAAGAATAATTAATATTATTGTGCTGTGGTTTATTGTGTATACATTGTGAAAGGAATAAAAGTAAACATATTAAAGTGGTTGTTACATTATTAATTGTGTCAATCAGCAGGACAGAGGAAAAACCCTCACACCACTTTACTCAAAATAAAGGTTGACTTGACTTGAATCGTGCCTAAAAAATAATTGATCTACCGAATAGTGTTTAACGTGTCATAGGTTGTTGAAATTAAAAGTAAGTTTGATGAAAATATTACTCATAGACTTATTGGCCTAGCACGAAGACTTTAATAGATCGTCACGCAACTGCTCTATATTACATAGAAACATCATAAGTGACAATGTTCTTTTTCATTGCTCATACAAAATACGTTTCCACAGATGAGTCAGAATTATTTTTCTACGTGAATCACATTTTTTTACCTGCACCTTATTTTCTTGTAACTTAAATCTATCTTTATTATCTAGATATTCTGCAGTAACTTTGTGAAAGTTCATTTTCATAATTTTAATTAAAAAAAAAATAGTTTCAATACTTACCTGTAGATAGGAGATACTGCTTTTTCCGAAACTAGTAGTGTGTAAAATACATAAAACTCAAAAAATTAATTACAACAAAGTAGATTTGTTATTAAAATTCATAATCCATCTATATCTACGAGTATAATCAAGTTATGCATTTGAATATGATTCTTAAATGTCAATACATCCTAGATATTAATGTGTGGTAAAGATTTAGGTATACATTTAAGATTAATATTGAATGCAAGTCTGCACGCAGACACGTACGTAAGTGCGCGCTCACACATGCTGCATGTGTTAAAAAAAAATTCAAAACAAATGTCAAGTTGATATCAACCCTGCAATTTATTCCAGCCTTCACTAAAATAGGGCAAAGTGAACCATTTTACATTATGTGTTCATCCTCATACCAATCTATTAGTTAAGGAAAGGAAGATCTTTGAAAATTGGATTGTAAGATATTCCATATAACGTATGAGGAAATTCAGAATTCTCAACTCTAAAATTTTTATGTATTCCTTGCAAGTTACAAAAATGTTATAATCAATTTAGTAGAAAGGGGCTTATTTCTGTTTCACATTATCCAGTAGTTATTAATAGTAATAATGACTTTACCCGAAAGTGGCTGTTTTATTTTGAAATTTGGTCGAACACCCAGATAGGGGTCAGGCAGTTGATGAGTTGATTAAATTATAGCGTATCCCCTAAAATGAGGGCTATTGCCTATAAGTACTTTTCACTTTTATAGCTACGTAACAATTCATTATTTTATTCTTTTTTCCTTAACCTCATGTCTCATGTGTTGTACGAATTTGTGTCAGAAATTTGTAGGAAGTTTTCATACTTTTGACGATGGCAAAAAAATTAACAATATATTGGAGAGGATCGCGTGAGGAAACAAGCGGTAGATCCATTTATTTATCTTGACATAAAAGTCTACTGATTTATTACATGAGGCAAACAAAGTCATACTGAAAGCTTAGAAAGCCACCTAAAAAATTTCAAGGGTGAAAATGAAGGAGAAGAATATTTCTTGGTCACATACGTAGTTTGAATATTGCTAATAAATGTTTTATGTTGCATACGCTAAATTGCTAATAAGCTACAGATATAGTGTAATTTCTTGTAGCGTTTCCCCCGAAGAGTAGAACCTATTTATTTTTACAGGTAAGGGGTGGCCTGACACCAACCACTTGAGTTGAAGTGGGGGTTTCCCAGCTCTCGAGGGGGCTGGTACTTATTTCTTGTGAAGGCTGAGTAAACCTTGCCGGTATTTTATTTAGGGTTTGAAATAAACACAGAAAATGGTAATCATTTCTGACACCCTTGGTGGGATTGGAACTCGAGCTCTCGGCATGGAATGCAATTACTCTACCAACTGAGTTATCGATCAGACCAATAAACTTTATGAAAATCATGCGAGTTTTAGGCTTGCACAGCATGCGGTTGACAATATATATTGCCGTGGTCTTAGGAGGTATCGCCCATGTCTTCAATGGACTTTTTCAGCGTTATGATGACGTAAAGTAATGTTCATGTTGATGAAAGTTACTTCATAACAATTTATCAAAATCACGTCACATAATCATGAAGAAGACCATCGCAGATGTGGCTGAGACGTTCAGAAGCTCCTAATCCTTTGAAAAACCACGGCAACAGATCTAGTTTAAAAAAATATCTATAAGAAATATCTTTGAAACTTTCAACGCAAAAAATGACATGAATTCATACAAGGCACACAAGGAGGAAAAATGTAAGCGCTGAAGCACAATATGAGAAGTTGAAGCTTAACTGAAATGAACCTTGGCCCGAAGCGCATCACTGTAATTAAAGAACACGAGCCAATAACTTGGATCTTAATCGAAACGTCTTTGGTATTCTAAGAAGTAATTTAAATACTTAAATAAATTATTATACACACAATCTTTGCCTTCACCAAGAGTCGGATTCACGCATTTTGCACGTGAGAAATTTGAAACCTGCACCTACACTGCAGCCTGGTATTTTCAACGTTAGCAAAGCGTCTTTATACTACATCAAAAGGACGCACTGACGTCAATAGTGTGGGTATTTTTTTTTATTCGTTTAAAGTCACATAATATGCTAATGTGAAAAATGACGGCTTTATAGTTCCTTGACATCACATGTGAAAGATTGTTCATGTCTAAATCTAAATCTAAATCTAAGCTGCAAAGATATGTATCATTTGAGATTCATATTAAATGCATTCCCACAAGCAGACATGCATAATTTCGCGCTTACACATGCTGCATGTGGACCTACAATATAAAAACCCCAATCTCAAATGAACATAAGCCCTGCAACTCTTGCCGACCTTCCCTGAAGCAGGGGTGACATTGGCAAAGTGAACCATTTTTTACAGTATGGGTGGTCAGCCGCATACCAACCTATCAATCAAGGAGTACATGCAATTGATACAATCAAATATATAAAACAAATAAATTCTAAGCAATTAAACAGTAAAAAATTAAAAAGCTACAACACATATTTTTTAAATTTAAAAGCCTTAGCTTTAACCGCCAGCATTACAGATCAACCGCCATTTCTTTCGATCCTTGCATACTTCTTTGTCTTGATTGAATTATTGTTTCTTCTGCAATATCCATTAAAAGTATTGGGAACATAATGCGAGATTCAGAAAGTTTATCTATCGAAGTTATTTGAATGTCAAAAACTCTGATTAATTTAGAAACACTTTGAGGTAATTAAAAAAATAAGTGCTAAAAATAGTATATTACTACAATTACTTCTTAAAGGAATTCTAGAAACATATTGTAAAAATCAGTTTGCCTTTGCTAATGTCACTCCTGATTTAGGGAAGATCGGCAAGAGTTGCAGGGCTTATATTAATTTCATGCCCGGTTTTTTTTTATTCTGTATATATTCGTGTAGATTGTATAAGCACGAACTCACATCAATGACTGAACTATTTCTGACTCCGATTAAGGGCGAACCCAAAAAATATTTCTAACTTAGCACTGTGTTCTTAGTCGTAAAAAAAGTTTTTTTATTTAATTTTAAGGTTGTTTTACCTCAAAAATTAAATGTAAAATACTTACATGCAGAGATTGCTAAGAATTCATTGGACTGTGATTGAAAATCATCAACTTCATCACGAGGAATGACGTCACATCTGACTGTATGCAAAATGACACTGAATTTACGATGACATAAATATCAAGACACATACGTTTGTAAACTACAATCAATTAATATTGGACTCCTTCAATTGATAAGTAACATTTATTATTCTTCTCGATTCACGCAAGCCTAGTTCTCGTCACCGATAGATTCAAATGAATCAGAACATCATAAACATTTTATGTAGCTCATCGTTTGTTCGATTACACTCATCATTGACGGAGACTAGTATTATATGGAGGCTAATTTAGTGTTGTGTTTTTAGGGTTCAAATATTCTTAAATTAAAAAAAAAACTGGTCTTCTTTACAGGATATTTATTTTACACTTAGATTTATTTAACAATTTATATTTATTTTTTACATTTCACATTTATGGTTTAGCAATTTACATTTATTTCACAGTCGGTGTTCACTTACACTGTCTTTCTTGTTCAAAAGCAGAGCGTCGTATATAGACTGACTCGGGCTGCAAGCCGCTTGCAGCCCTTTATACTCCAAAGATAGTAGCTACTAGAAGCCAATTTTGCTGGAACCTTCCAGAACATAAATTTGAATATCTCTTTACCCTTGGTACTTATAATA
Organism: Agapetus fuscipes; assembly: GCA_951799405.1. Classification (NCBI taxonomy): domain Eukaryota; kingdom Metazoa; phylum Arthropoda; class Insecta; order Trichoptera; family Glossosomatidae; genus Agapetus; species Agapetus fuscipes. The sequence goes on along the minus strand of OX637332.1, from coordinate 14,211,688 downwards.
ATTAATCCTACTTATATACACTCTTACCAGCTATAAATGTTATATCTACCTACCTAAATATTTATATTTATTTGCTATTTACATAACAGTAGACAACAAAGAGTAAAGTTAGGATTTAAAATTAAGAATTGAGAATATACTCCATACATTCAAAAGATCCTTCGTCTATGTAACGTCACTGACAGGAAATAAAAAAAAATGCATTCCTGATAATTACGGATTATTACGAAGCATTCTGACAACTCAGGTAATTTGGCTACTGGCAGTACCCCGAAAATAAAGTATTAAGCTCTCCTCGATTGCGTAAATCAAAAATGCATGGAATATAGGACGGTAAACAATTTGCTTTAAGATTATTAGGGGAAATGGAAAATACTTTGTGGTTGTAATTTTTTTGGTATTTTAATTCAATCTTCACGTGTATAATAAGTCAGTGACGATGTGCATTGTTTCATTTTCCATTTTCTTGGAATTCTTATTATTTACTTGCTACCTAGTAAATTCTCTTTGTCTACACCGGTTTTAAATAGAATTATTGTACAGTGTTTAACTTACGTTATTTAAGCTAATCGTGAAATGAATGTGTAAAATTTAAAAGCCTTTACCATTGCACATTAATCGTCATTTTTTCAGTCTTTGCACACTTGTTTCATTTCATCACGTCTATAATCTATAATCTAAGTTTCAAGGATATATTCATTTAAAGCTCTCAGATGTATGCCCACAAACAAACACGTGTAGTTCGCGCTTACAAATGCTGAATGTGTACTTACAAATAAAATCCAAACCTCAAATGAACATAAGCCCTACAACTTTTGCCGACCTCCCCTGACACAGGGGTGACATTGGCAAACTGAACCATTTTTTACAGTATGGGTGGTCAGCCTCATACCAACCCATAAGTCAAGGAATACGAATAATAAATAACATTTAAGTATAAAAATGAACAAACTCTTAAAAAGAAATCTATACAACAAAAAGTTAAAAAAGTTCCTTAAGCGATGCAGAGAGGAGTCGATAATTCCTAAATTTCTAAGAACAAAAAGAAATTTTAATACTCCACAAACTCACCGCATTTACAACCGCTTGGAAACAGCTCTACTAAGAGAAAGAATCCAATGGACAAGGAAAGAACTATCTTCTATAGACACACAATTGTACAATTTACACTTACTGATCAGCAACACAATAAAACAAGAAGATTGGGATAAAATAGACACTATCAGTTTCAACTGCATGGAATCATTATTAGAGTCCTCCACCAATACACACAAGAAAAAATTTACACACTTACATCATACAAACACGAATTTAAAACCAGACACTAATACAAACAAAACAGTTATTAACTTATCAAATCACAATTTGTCTGCTGAGGAAATTTCCTTATTATCCAAAGGTGGAAATTTTACTATTACACCAACCAAAATACCAGTGGAAGAAATAATAGCTAATATCGAAGCTGGCATACGAAATATACCTTCTAGAACTGCAGAGGAAATAAGATCAGAATCGGCAAGAATTCTTAAAAAAGCTAAGTTACCAAAGAGTAATATCACGTTTCAAGAACGTAAAGCCCTGAAAACTTTGAATTCTGATGATAATATACTGATTTTACCGGCGGATAAAGGTAACGCAACAGTGGTTATGAACACATCAGATTATCAAGATAAAGTGAAAGCGTTACTTGATCCCACTACATATAAAGTTGTAAAGAAGGACCCTACATCGAGTGTACTGAGGAAAACAAATGATTTGATTAAGAAATCTCCGCATATTGCTCCTGAAATAAAAAAGGACTTAAGAAGTTCTGAAGCGATACCGGCCCGTCTATATTGCCTTCCAAAAGTACACAAAGAAAACACACCACTAAGACCAATAGTCACTACCATAGGATCACCTACATACAAACTGTCTAAGTACCTAACTTCACTACTTCAACCACACGTAGGAAAGACCAATAGTTATATTAAAGACTCTACACATTTTGTCAACAAACTAAAAGACCTAACGTGCAATCCTTCAGATATCTTGGTGAGCTTTGACATTATATCCCTATTCACCATGATTCCAGTGGATGAAGCTCTTGAATGCATAAGAAAAACTATAGGCAATGACTATATTGACTTATACAAACACTGTTTATCTACCACATATTTTCAATGGAACTCCCACTTCTATGAACAGATGTCAGGAGTAGCTATGGGCAATTGCCTTAGTCCTGCCGTGGCTAATCTATATATGGAATTTTTTGAAAAGACAGCAATGGAAACTGCACCTAAAAAACCAAAATGTTGGTTTCGATATGTTGATGACACCTTCATAATATGGAACCACGGAGAGGAGGAACTGAACAATTTCCTTACTCATTTAAACAGCATCAACCATAGAATACAATTTACAATGGAGAAAGAAAATGGTGATAATTCAATAGCTTTTCTGGATGTTCTGGTCACACGCACACACGAAGGTATACTAAATTACAAAGTGTATAGAAAGCCCACACACACTGACAGATATCTACACAAATTTTCAAATCACCATCCCGCCCAAAAACGAGGTGTTATAAAAACACTAATGGACAGAGCAACCAGAATTTGTCAGCCTGCCTCACTAGAAACAGAAATACAACATCTAAAAACAGCCCTAGTGAGAAATGGTTATACAAATAAAGAGATAAACCGTTTTACACGGAGAAAAAATGCCTCTACCATAACAAGTAAATATGACACTAATGCAACAAAGGTCTTTATCCCATATCTCAGAGGTATCACTGATCGCATTGGAAAAATACTTCTCAAAAATAATATAAAAACCATATACATTCCGACCATGAAGATACAACACGCCTTACGTTCTGCAAAAGACAGACTGGATGTCCTGGACTCACCTGGTGTATATCAAATACCGTGTAGCTGCGGTTTATCGTATGTAGGCACCACAAAAAGATTTGTAAACACACGGGTTAAGGAGCATAAAAGAAACTGCAGACTAGGGCAGACAGAGAAATCTGCCGTTGCGGAACACGCCCTGTTAGACAACCACGATATAAACTTTGATGACACCAAAATAATTGCTAAGGCTCGTGGATATTATGCACGGCTGTACAGAGAAGCCATCGAAATTTATAAAAAAAAAAAATTTAACAGGAAAGAAGAGTGTTTGAAACTAAACAAAACATGGTTGAGTACAATTGAAGTTATGAAAGAGGGTAGTTTTATACCTAATAATTAAGCCACGCCCCCTTTTAGAATATACGCATAAAAGACATCGTCTATCGTTCAGACTTCAGTAGCGAGCAGAACTCCGAAGAAGTCGCCCACAGAGGAGACGAAACGTAAGCTGAAAGTCTTCAAGAAAGTCTTCAAGAAAGAATAAAAAGAAAAAAGAAGAAGACAAGCAAAAACATGGACCACGGTCAAAACCCGGAACCAGAAAATCAAGCATCTAGATCCGGCCGTGAAAACCTAAAAACATTTAAAAAGTTAAAAATTTCCTATGCAAAAAATGTAGCAAATTTATAAACCAACGTAAACACAGGAAATCATTTTCTCATCATATCCATATTATATTAACTCACTTTTTAAAGAAAACCTAGATATAATGATAATATCTAAGTTGCAAAGATATATTACCTTTAAGATTCATATTAAATGCATCCCCATAAGTAGACAATTATATAAGTTCGCGCCGCATGTGAAGACAACATAAAGACCCAATCTCAAAGGAACATGAGCCTCTTGCCGACCTTCTCTGAAACATAGGTGACATTGGAAAAGTGTACCATTTTTTTACAGTATGGGTGGTTAGCCTCATACCAACCTATAAGCCAAGGAACTTAGTCAAGGAATCTAGATGACCACCGTTATTCATGCATGACTCGTATGTACACTTGTATATGTATATTATCAGATAATGAAATTTCTGATGCACTCCTTCAAGAATATTTTGAATGTCATAATCATTTTCTTTCACTGCACTTCCGGATATCCTCCCTCGTCTCGTGACCAATCTGCAGTCTGTAGGATTACGAGCATCAAAGGCGGTTGCTTGTATTATACACTGTAGATCCAAGAGTTCAATGCTGGTCAAACGCAATGCCAATGAAAGTTCACTTTTCTTTTTTATAATCACGATTCACGAGTATCAAGTTTATTTTTTATATTCTTTTGAGCCCCATAAAAGCATTAAAATAACATTTACTTCGTCTGAAAAAGCAGGCATGTTCTGATGAAATATCTTCAATTATACCCCCTCTTCTCGTCACAACATGGGCAACTCGTAGAACGGCTCACATCCAAGCATTTGCAGTCGATATCAACACTATTAGAACTTGGTGTTTTCACGACTCATTCCTTTGCCAAACTGCCCGCTTATGGAATGAGTTACCGGTATGTATGTTTCCATCCAAATTTAACTTAACCCTTTTCCAATCCAATATCAATCGCCATTTCCTCTCAGTGTCTCAAAACACAGCAACCCAACATGCAACGCAATACACACCAGAGCACTGCGCAGCTAACGGCCCTGCAACCGGATAAGGACAACTGCCACTTCACCAACACCTCTGCGGCACTGTAACAAGTGTCATAGACCCCTAGAGTCTCTTGAATGTAAGGAGTCTCCCGCACAGGCTTCCTTTAAAAAAAAAGCTGCCCGCCAAATGATACGAGTACATTGGTTGCGGCCCGTCAAGGCTTCTAAAAATACAACATCAGTCTTGCCTTTTAATTTTGATGTGGAAATTATTAGCCTGTGGTGCTTTGTGGCCTCTAATTTAGTACAAAACAGATCGTGTGGCCCGCAATATCATATGATTATGAAATGTCTGTGATAAAGGGCCATAAAATAAAATAGTATTTTATGAAATCAAGAATATGTACCTACGTCACATTGTATCGCAGCGCCGTTGAGGATGCCTTAGCATAGTCATGGAAGAAATGGTTGAAAGAAAACTTTGGCAACCAAAGTTATTTTTTTCGTTTACCCCCGACGTTGACTTTAACAACTCTGAACAACTTCTCCACGCTCTTTAATCCCGTCCAGTCAGGGATGTTTCTCAGTCAGGAAACTCTTCGTCTACCAACACCTCGTGGGCCCTCAATTTTTCCATTAATGTTACTTTCTTGTGATATTTTGTCATACCGATGTTTTGTCATGTGATGTACTGTCGTTCTGACAAGTGTCTTTATGTCACTGTGCCGTTCTAACCTGTCACCAATGATCTGATACCAATTTCCTAGAATAGCAAAATGTATTTATCATTATAGACTATTAAACTTCTTAACTGTTAAAACGCTTCTAAGCTACACAATATATAGTGTAACTTATCGTCGCGTTTTCCTCAAAGCGGTCGCATGTGGCGAGTGAAACCTATTTATTTTTACAGGTAAGGGGACCGGCCTTTAAGCCGACCACTTCAGATTATTGTATTTACAAAATCAAAATGAAATATGTACATATTATTCATCATATTTATTTTTCATTCGAAGTTGTATTCCATTATTATAAATTCAATTTGTTGGCTACATTTTTTTTTTGTTAAATCAAGAACAAAAAATATAAATCTACTTACATCTAATTTATCTGGTTAAAAACATGTGCATCTTATATCGTTTGGATACTTGTAAATGCTAAACAAGAATTTTTTTGTATCAAAATTTAGGTACTCATATTTTTGTTTTAATGTGAGATTTTTAATTGATACCTTTCTATTTTTTGTTTCGTGCTATAAATGCTTTAAAGCTTTTTTATCTCCATCGTACACATATGGCGTATGCATCAAACCATAATTATACAGCCTGTATGGAGTCTGAGCTTGAGAGTGACGCAGGTAGGTACCATACGGTTCATCTGTTCGGATGTGATATCGGATGTAGACAAAAACACTTCCTCTCCCCACTAGTTGCACCCCGCATCAAACCTGTACCCCAAGTAAAAATAATACGTTTACACTCAACCATGGCATGCACCAAAACACCATTGAAACTAAAATAGAGCTAGTAGTCAGCGTTTTACTTTTCATACATTTCTGGTCGAGTGTAAACGTAAACTTTCGTACACAAGGTACTGCCTAACTACTTGTCGCTACTCTACACACGTGGGATCAACTTTTATACCTGCATATCAAACCACAGCAGAGCAAATATTATACGTAAAAGTTGTAACTCGTAACAAGGTCAATCTTACTTCTCGTGATTGAGATTTGTGTTTATCTCTTAGGCCCGGTATTTTCAACGTTGTCATATGTGACTGTAAACTTATGAAAAAACTACCCACACCATTGACATAAGTGCGCCCTTTTTATTCAGCATAAGTCGCTATGTTAACGTTGGAAATGCCAGGCTTTACTCTTTGTATTGCGGGATCGTTCTTCTATGGCTTTTTGTCGCGAAAATATTCTTCTTCAAACCTTCCCGCGATCCCTTTAATATTTTCTGTTACATATTTTGATAGTATGTATGAAAACTTCTGTCTCTAAGGCGTTGTTCTCTTATCGAAATGCGAGATATCCATTTTTGCTTTATCCATAACAGTTTTCTTACTGAGGAAATGTGAATAATCGAAGAATATTTCTAGTTTTTATCGTTGATTTTCAAACAACTACAACTAGTGTCCATTAGTTGAAGACTACAAAAGAACCGACTTTTAAAATTCAGAAGATGGATGGTTGTCTTGATGGTTGTATTTGATCACCATTGGATCATATTAAAAATATAGGTACGTATTATATTGAACGTCGATTTCTCCTGGTATTAAGTTCAACATATCAATCTACAAGAAAAGAGAAGTAGGTACAATTATAATTGTATCGTTTTTTTGCTCCTGATTTTTTGTTGTAATTATTGTATGGCTCGCATTCAATCATTTGCCATTCGCCATGTCCAAAGCCCATTGCCGGTTCTTGACAAGCGTCGGAAGACTTGCAGAGTACAGACCCCGAGTATAAAACATAACGTTCAAACTCAACCAAAACACCTACGAAAAAATGTATGCAAACAAAAAAGAGCCTCTAACGAGCATTTTGATTGCTACAGATTTTTGACAAAACGCTTTATTTGAATTTGAACGATAAGTTTTATACTTGCGGTTCAGTAAAATCCAAATGCGAGAGTGCATAACGGCCACTTGTTAAGGTTTCTTTTGGCTGAGCCGCTTTGCAAGTGTTTCAAGCTGGCTTATTTCAATACTCGATAGACGATACCATCTGTGTAAAATATTTATGTATATTTTAAATCTTATCGTAGAGATGCAGAAAGACTTTTCGAAAAAGGTCTTGTTTGAATTTTTGGAGGTAGGTAAGTATCTTATTTTCGTAATTTACAATGTATGTGTAATGCACAACGTGCAGTGCTCATGAGCTGTGATCCGTACAAAATCACGCCTCACTTAATAAATCATCCTAATATTTTTTTCATCAAGAATTACTATTACAATTTAACTACAATAAATTCAATATGAACTTAACATTAAGTATTTTTTTTAAATTAAATCTAAATCGTTATTTTTTCAATTTCATCTTATTTTCACTAAGATTTTCTGCTAGTTGATTACAATACATTTTCAAGGAAATATGTACACAAGTACTAATTATTTTTTATATAAAGTTCTTTCAATTAAATCTTTGGAAGGTTTCTCTTGAATCTAATTATGTTCTTTTCATTTAACAAATGAATTTTTACATAAACTTCGTATCAGACAACCTTACCCACTCCTTGGTCTTTTTTTATTTCATCATCATAACGAAAAGAATAACTTTTAATAAAGGGCTTCAGAAGCAGTTACATACTTATGTTTTATTATAGAAATACTAATTTCTTTAGAAGCTCATAAACTTTTCTGGGAATAAACATTTTCTTACAAAAAAATTCAGACAATACAATACGATATTTTTTTTATTTGAATGGCATTCAGTTCATGAAATAAACGTATTTTTATTCAGATAATTATATTTTACACTCAGAATTCCTAATTAATATTGTTAAAAAACAGTCACATTTTATAAGAAAACTCATACGAATACGTCAAAAAATGTATAGTCTCGGTACCTTCATTGTGTGCTAGAATATTATTATCTTTTTGTTTGCAAGGCAGGTTCAAGCCTATAGAATATTAAGAAAAGGCAACCAAAACCATTATCAATGGACGAACACAAAGCTTTTTTTTCAATATGTCTGTACATACATACATATTGTACTAAGTATTATGAACAGATAGTACGACACTGATATTCTAACTTAGCATGACGAGAGCTCAAAGAATTTGGGTGATTTTTATTTCATGTACATGTAAGTATTTTTAAGCAGGTAGTTATTTTTTTTTCTTTTTAAATTTTTCGTAATTAGATTTTGTAGGGTTTGTGTATTCACACAGTAAAATGGCTGTAAATAGTGATAGTAGCCGATAGAAATACATAGAGGAGATTTAAATCCAGGAGTGCACTGAGAAGAAGAAGAAAAAGACGCTCGAGACTTGATAGATTTTTAGCACTGCATTTACATTGACATCAGTAGGTTGACATATAGTACATTGACATATATTAACACGATTTTTACAGTTTTTTCGTATTTGTTTATTGTATTTTCGTACTTGTATCAAATATACTTTTCACATTTGTAACATTACATTTTCAAACTTAACAATCGCCTATTATAAACATAGGTATTATGTGTTTTGTGTATGTGCAACTCCTTTGTTCTGTTGGTGTCTTTAAGAATAAATAAATAAATAAAAATAGGTATATTTGGTAATATTACATTTAGTATCCTTAAAAAATAGGTATGAGTCCAATTCATTAACAATTGAGTTAAAAGAACAAACCCCAAACATGGACCAAATGTAAAAAAAACCTATGGGTAAATATAACAATTTTTTTTTTAGGCAAGTGCATAACTTTGTCTGTATTGTCAACCGCATTGATGCTCTTTTTATATGGTTGAAGATTAAATAATGTAGCTAACAAGGCATTATAAATATTGTTACAAGTAATAATCAAAGGTGCAAAGGGGTTGTTTTTGGCCTAGATACATACAACGTATGTATGTTAAAAAAATACCCGAAAAACTCCAGTTCACATGGTGTTTTTTTTAAATTCCAAAAAAATGTCGAGGGTTGATAATAATAATACGTCTTAGGAAAGATTGGTCTCAGAACTCTACGGCGATTCTCAAAGTGTATATTAAAGCGAATGAAAATACTGCGCTTAAAATATTTTTGCTTTACAAAAACTTTCAACTTCAGCAATATTTATTCTTTTAATCGGATATTTTGTTATTTTTTTTTTCTCGTACACATTTTGAATGTTTTTTAATCTTCAGAGCAAGATTGTAATAGTGTGTTTGGAAATAATATATTACTAAATAATAAATAGTATTAGTAAATAGCAAATATTACTAAAAACTTTTTTTTTGCCACAAATTAAATCGTGTAAAAATAGACAATTATTGATTCGAAATTTACCACTTGATTCTTGCTATTCCACGTTCCCTGTTCCTCAAGGCCTTCAGATGGTCTCTCAGGACAACCAGCCTCTTTTCTCTGAGGCTGTGGATCCTATCAATGATGCTGCCGAGCCTTGAACTTTCTGGTGCCAGCAGGTTCTGTTCCGTGGCCTTGAATCCGTTCAAGGTGGGCAGGACACTGGGGATCTGAGCGAGAGGAAGATTGGGGAGTTGGTAAGAGGAATAACACGGCTGGGAGATAGGATAGTAGTCAAGATGGTTGCCATGCTCGTAACTTGGATATTCTTCGTCAACGGGGTCCAAGTAGTTGTCTGGATGATCAGATGGAAGGGGAGCGGCAGAACACTTCAGGCAACTTAAGATAAAGACCACTCCAAGAGTCACACGGATTTTCTTGAGGAAAGCCATGTTCTCTTTTCAGTCACAAATTTTGCACAGCACAAAGAGAAGTCAACTCCGATCAGACGACTTGAGGATGAATGAAAGACTGTCATCAAATGTTTGGCTTTTATTTATTTTTTCTGCAAGGCTTTGCGATTTTTTATCAAAATATGTATTTTATAAAAACTTGTCATTTTTGTCACGTTTTTTTCCAGTAAACATGTGTTTCATTACACGTTTTTTTTTAGAATGAACGAATAAAACACGTATATTAGTATATTACACAAAATTATAAAGACAAATTAGTTATTTAGAAAACATTGTGCTTATAAGATAAGTCATAACATAACTCATAAGTAAATAATAAAACACAAATTTGACTATAATTTTAAATGAACTTTCTATAACTTAGATATTTATTATTTCATTCTTTGTTAAGTTGTACTTGTATGCTCTGTGTATTATCTTCTTCTTCTTCCTCAGCCTTTCCCAGTCCACTTCTGGACGTATACCTTCTCCAATCTTCTGCATGTTTCTCTATCAGCTGTTTTATTCAGCTATCCTCTGCCTGCAGTTCCCTTGATGTCGTCCAACCACCTTAGTTGGGGTCTTCCCACTCTCCTCTTAGACATCCTGGATCGCCATTGCATGTTCCTTTTCGACCACATATCATGGACCTACCCAACACCAATTTAAGCAGGCAACTCGCTTTACAACATCAGCGACACCAGTCTATGGATCTCCTGCCTCTGAGGCTGATTCCAGCATCCTCCTTTCAATGTCTCTTTGGCACGTCCTCAGTCTGAACGACGCAACTCTCATCATATTTTAAAAACAATAGTTGGAATCGGAACAATATATCAGAAATGTTTTGGCACCTATGGTCCTCAGTATGCATGTGTTTGTAGCGCTCATTCACACATACGCTGGTACTTTGAGTCCCACCATGTGGCACCGTTTTTTGCTCCAGCCGGGATAGAACCCACGCTCCTCAGGTCAAAGGAGCGGATGCAGGCGGTCCAGCGAGCGAGGGAGGTTTACTACTGGCGCATACAGGCACTTTTTGTAAAACTTTCGACTTTTTGAGGGATGCTCGCCAAACCAAAAAAGAAAATTTTTAGTCAATGGAGTCCGTATATGTATATGAAATAGACAAAAAAGTTGTGACGTCACTCGGTAGAGATGCTTTAGCGAATGTTCACTAACATTTTTTTATTTGCTATATTTATTATTCTGAGATTAAGTTATGTACACTTGTGACGGTAACCCTTTGCTGTAACTGTAACTCTATCGCCGTTCCACTTGGGATGTCCGGAGCTTCTGTAGATTTGCCTCCAATTATTCCTATCCTTGCATACCTCTTTTAACTCATTCATATCCATCACCGTTGCATAACTTTTCATCTTTTACATTCACTCGCCGAGAAAAATACAATTTTTTAACATTTACGCAGAAAAAAATTCAAGTTCATAAATGAATAACACAACTGATATGGTGATATTTTATTTGTTCACACATTTTACTGCCATAGTTTTAAAACAAAACTGATGTTTTATTTTTATTGTTTCAGGTAAGATGATCTCCAATATTAGATTAATGGGATTTCTTATCTCTTCAAGTGTTATGTTGCGCAGTATTAGAAAATGCAAGGTAAGGTTTTGAGAATTTTTAATTTGCCATGCTTGTTAAGGTATCATATTAATTCTAGAATATCATATTCCCACGTAAGCATATACTTGATTGTACTCGTATAATATTATACATTTTCTTCAATACTTCAAATGGGCTATTTTTTATGCACGTTACTTAAATCATTAATTTTCTAATGCTTTATTGAGGTTGTATTGTTAAGCTTATTTTTTGTTAAAAATAAAGTTAAATTTCATTTGGCTCTTATTGCATCGAAAACATAAATCAAGATTTTTCCCGAAAATTAGATAATTATATGGAAGTACAGAAAATTACAAGTTCTCATTTTCAGAAAAAAATCCTAGGTTTTCGTGTTTGATTCTTCACGTACGACTCTTTTCCGTTCACCCAACAAGACTTTTGACGTCATTGCGTAAATGTTTTTGTTTTTTAAACAAACCGTTATGAATGAACGGGTTGCTCGACTAGAAACGCAATTAGTCCACAAATTGATAAAAATATATTTTGTACAAAAAGTCAACTAATTTTATTTTTGCGTGGAAAGTAGTAGCTTTGTATCTTTTTTTCAAAAAAATTCTAAAGATTTAAAAGCCAAGGGAAAGTGTCCAATTCACCTCATAAAAAAATCTCATTTAAGTATAGTGCCTTTAAAATTTAAGGCCTGGACTTATTTACTAAAAAGTAATACTTTAAATTCAATTTTTTTCTTATTCCATATTATTTTGTATCATATAATTTTCCCTACGAGTATAATGAAGTACCTGCTTATTTGTAGGAAATAATACTAATTATTTTAATCCTATAATTCACCATGTCATAAATACCTATAATATTCGTATTGTAACCACCATGCACATTTAAATTATTCAATTTATGTTTTAAAAATACACACTTTTTAAATCACCAGTAAATTATTTACAATGCTTAAATACATTATATACAAAAAGTGTATTCACATAATATACTATTTTATTTTTCGTTTTATTATCACATGGTGAATTATTTGCAGCGGATGATATTTTTGGATTAATTAGCTGCGTAATAAATAAATAAAAGCTATGAAAACAACTACATAAAACGCATTTCCTGCAGACATCTCATCATTTTTTGGCGTAAAATCAGGATATTTTATCTGTGCTTTGTCACACGAATGCAAAAAAAAAAATTGTTCATTACAATGTCATTCAGTTATGAAACCTTGGTTTGCTTACGTTGTGTGCAAAAATAAGTTTATTTCACGAAAGATTATAGATAGAAATATAAACAGTAATACTTTTTCATTGATTTTTTTTGTTGTGTGTCATTACTTGTATAAATTTCAACGCATGCAAGGTTTAGTTATTTTTTATATTTAAATGTAATTTATTATTCGTATTCCTTGACTTATAGGTTGGTATGAGGCTGACCACCCATACTGTAAAAAATAGTTCACTTTGCCAATGTCACCCCTGTGTCAGGGAAGGTCGGCAAAAGTTGTGGGGCTTATGTTCATTTGAGGTTTGGATTTTATTTGTAAGTACACATTCAGCATTTGTTAGCGCGAACTACACGTGTTGGTTTGTCGGCATACATCTGAGAGCTTTAAATGAATATATCCTTGCAACTTAGATTATAGATTATGCAAGGTACCTCTCAAGGTTCTCATGTATTGGAAAGATTTCTGTAATTTGTGTTAGAAGAAAACACCGAAACGGGAAATCGTGTCGGGAAACGAGCGTTAAAATTAGGATCTATTAGCTTTCTAGTTTTGAACGCAAACGCAAGTTACACCAGCTGAACTTTAAACCGGAGAATAATCTAATAATAACAATATTGATCATAATATTTTTTTAGAAATAATTTTAGATTTTAAGAAAGAACGAATGTTATTTTCTAAACGGTTTTCCAATCTTATTGTAATAATTGATTACAACCTGCAGGCACCTATTTCGCTTTTGGTCAGATGAAAACTGAGGAATGGTATACATAGCATGGCATCCTCAGTAGAATTGAACTCTAGCTTTGAACGCAGGCATTCTATCAACTGAGCTATTGACCGGATCATTGTAACGAATATTATTTTTTGAAACTGTTTTCCTTACGCAAATAAGAAGCTGTAGTTCGGTGGACAATGCGTCGAGGTGAGGTAGAACCGTAGCACCAACAAAAGAAGACAATGCTTCAATTCCACGCTCCATCGACCATCTCTAATAACCAAGAAGCCCGGGCCAGAGGCGCACCCAGGCGACTCAGAACTCCTCTGTTCTTCTCACTCATTAACCGCCAAAATGATGCAAGAACGAGACGCCGGATAAGATCAAGACGAAGAGTAAGTCATAAATCGAGTTATTGCACTGGACTGTGACGGATATTCAGGGCTGGGAATGGCGCCTGCAGATCGCAATTTAAGATAATATGATATTAGATTTTCGTCATACTTCTATCCACATATTATAATTGAATTCTAGGCGTGCCTAATTTTAATTGGTTTAATATTAGATGCATTTCTGAAATTATATGCTGGATTTAAAAAAAATATTTTTTACTTTTCTATACTTCTTCATTGGAATCTTCTTATTTTAGTGTTGAGTTTTCTGTTTGCTTATACTGGTATATTGGGAATTTTTGAAGGTGTATTCTGTGAAAATGCGATATCATAATTAGTGCCTGAATAAGTTGATCACCTACTTTCGTCTCACCAGACAATTGCAGGATAGAGCACCGTCTTGTCCCGGAGAAGTAAATGATCTCCAAAGGGGGATAAGCTTCTTGGTTGACGGCATAGTACTTGAAAATAAATGTAAAACTACTATCTAACTTGAAATGTGCTGTTCCTCCTACGAGGAGCTGAATTTTAAAGATTACCTTAAATAGGAAGAAATGGCATAAAAAGTTGGTAGGACAATCTATAATCTAATCTTTAATCTAAGTTGCAAGGATATATTCATTCAAAGCTCTCAGATGTATGCCCACAAACTAACACGTGTAGTTCGCGCTTACAAATGCTGATTGTGTACTTACAAATAAAATCCAAACCTCAATTGAACATATGCCCTGCAACTCTTGCCGACATTCCTTGAAACAGGGGTGACATTGGCAAAGTGAACCATTTTTTACAGTATGGGTGGTCAGCCTCATACCAACCTATAAGTCAAGGAATATGTGCAAAATAATCCTTAAATTAAAACAGAAGGAGAATTTGTGTAAAATACTTCATAAATTCAAAATTTACCGATATATCGAGTGGCCTGGAGTAAAACTAATCGTTCCGAGCCCTGAGAGTCATGTATTTAAGTGCTCGTGCTCGCATTTTACCACAGATGATATTATTGCTTCACAAAAAAACTGAAAATTGTATAACTCCTGATAGACAGTATTGAAGTAGTTTGATGGCAAAAGCATTAACCTTAGAATACATCAAATGATTTTTGCTTCTGAAAAACTTCTCAGAATTAGCATTGAATATCTTTTAATAGTGCGTTTTACTTATACTAAATCATTTCTATGGATTCTTTTTCAATATAAATAAATCAGATACATCAACAACAACAATATAAAGCAAAGTCAGATATATAAGAATGTATAAAACAAATGTACGACTTCCAGTGTAGAAGCTAGCGCAGGCACAAGAGGAACTGGACTACTGGAATGCTAACAGGCATGAGGCAGAAGATCTCATCTGCTATACGCACATACGAAGAGCCTGTGACATAGAAGACATAGTGAGATGAAGCAGATCCAGGAGGCGATTTTGGAGAGATCGTGTATCCAGAATGAGCCATGAATCGTTCTCATCGTAGCTAATGAGATGCCACTAGAACAATGCCCAGCTGAAATACCTCTTTAAAGGTAAAAGGATGTCTGGACGTCCTCATCTCGTGATCCGTGAACATTTTTGCTTAATCAAGAAAAATAAGTAGATAGGTATATAACTACATTCATGAAAATCAAATGCATTTTTTAAATTCGTGAAAATTGTTGAATCCAATGAGAGAAAGATGCATGAAAAATTCATTGACGTCAAAACACAAAAAAGTTATATTTCATTTCTTCGTGTGAAACATCATTCAATGGTATGCCAATAAATACAAATTCAAGTAATTTATACCTATTCTATCTATAATCTTAGTTGAAAAAATGAATAGAAAATTAGGATTCATATTTAACGCACGTCAACAAGGAAACTCCTGTAAACTCGCGCTTACACATGCAGTATGCATACTACAATAAAGATCCAAACTTTAAATTTAAATAATTTTTATTTTTATTTTTTTATGTATTAATATAACACATTTTCAGCACTTTTTTTAAACTTATTTCTATTACATAATAAATTAATAGTTTTATAAGCTGTACCTAACCAAAAAGAGGCAAAGCTCTTGTGTGTGGTGAGGAAGATAATAATACTTTTGCCTACTTTCCATGGAACAGGGGTGATATTGGCAAAGAAGAACAAATTTTCACAGCATGAGTGGCTAGCTTCACATCATCTTAACGTCAAGAAATGATGAGAAATACATTTTGATTTTGGGCTACAATACTTTTATCAGTTGGTACTTTATTTAATTTAAAAGAAAAAATATTATTTCCATGAAATATAGAAAAATTCTAGGTTACTTTCAATAATAACAAAGATCACTATTTATTTTATTTGTAAATGTTTTCAAAGTTTGCGTGGTTTTTGAGTTTCTTTTTAAGTTAGTATTTGTTATTGATCAGGGGTGAGCATCCCACACAGGCACATGCACTTTTAAGGAAGGCAATAATAATCTATAATCTAAGTTGCAAGGATATATTCGTTTAAAGCTCTCAGATGTATGCCCACAAACAAACAAGTGTAGTTCGCGCTTACAAATGCTGAATGTGAACTTACAAATAAAATCCAAACCTCAAATGAACATAAGCCCTACAACTTTTACCGACCTTCCCTGACACAGGGGTGACATTATCAAAGTGAACCATTCTTTACAGTATGGGTGGTCAGCCTCATACTTACCTATAAGTCAAGTATAAGGCAACATGGCAAAAAATGCAACTAACTAGAAATTGGGTCTGAAGATTGAAATTTGAGTCATAAGTAGTTAAACTTCTGGACTAAGAAATTTGGAATAAATTATCTTCAAGAAAAGTCCAAAAATATTTTTTCTGCAATGTATTTGCCTCTACCCAGTGCACGTGCCTGTTATCCTTCTTTACTTTGCTGCGCTATTAAGAAACATTACCTTTTAGAACTACATAATCAATTGAAAAATACCTGATGTCTTCATCCTCTATTTAGCTTTTAATATAATTAATATTATAAATATTTCAGATAAGTGTTATTTTTTGGATGTGCACTTTTTTAATTACTGTGCTGAGGGTCAAATAAGTTGTTATAATATTTCAATTTGTAAAAAAAGTATTGAAAGATTCAACCTCTTGTGATGGTTATTCATTAGAATAATGGTAAATACCACACAAATATTACGTTTATTTGAAATTTTGATACATTTTTTGCAAACAAAATTAAGGAGTAGGCACTTAATATTTTGAATCATTATTATGCTTAATTTTTTTTATGTAATTTGCAAGCGTTTAAATTGATGGCATTTTTGTGTTCATTTCCTTGACTTATAGGTTGGTATGAGGCTTACCCCCCATACTGTAAATAAATGGTTCACTTAGTCTATGGCACCCCTGTTTTAGGGAAAGTCGGCAAGAGTTGCAGCCGTTGCAGGGCTTATGTTTGTTTGAGATTAGGTTTTTATGTTGTAAATCCACATGCGACATGTGTAAGCGTGAACTGGTACGTGTCTGCTTATGGGAATGCATCTAATATGAATCTTAAATGTAATTTACTTTTGCAACTTAGATTACAGTTTCGATGAACCAAAAAAATGTGTAGATATAAGCATAGTATGCATGATTAGGTTAAGTGATCAGACTGGTGAAATTGTATAAAAATGGAAAATACTCGTACAAAGCGAATGTTAAAAAAGGAAATGTACGAAAAATGTGATGAATATGAACGAACTGGACTCGAATATGAATAGGAAAAAATGGAGGCAAATCTGCAGACTCTCTGGGCACCCCGGAATGCGACAGAGTTACAGTTACAGTGTATACAATACAAACAAAATTTAGGGTGACTTAAAATTTAATCATAAAAAAGTTAAATTCACAGTTTGTTGGTAATCCTGATGTTGACATGTTGAATCTGTAATTGGTCATTTTGTGTTGAGAGTGTTTTATAGTGGGCATTGCTATTCCGAACGCATCGATGTATACTTACGGCATCGACCGGGCAAAGGAATGTTAAATCCTTAGCACATACGTGCTCACATACTAATTTCATGTTATAAAATTTGTACCTTTGATGGCAAGAATGTCATGATGCGTCCATAAAATAAACTTTGATCGGAGCGCTGAGTTTTTTTTTTTTTTATTTTTTTTTTTATTGAAATAATATAACAAGTTACATTTCCCAGGAGTTACATAAACTCATTTGGGACTTGGTACTTATACTCTTACAAAATACTTAAAACTAGCCATACAATATAATTAAAATTAAACAATATAATTAAATTAAGAGTAAACACCTAGTATCTCGAACTCTAGATTCTCGATCGATAAGTAGACGCTTTAACCGATGTGATGGACATTGTCGAACGTTAAGGTCTTAGTAAGGATTAACCATGTTCTTAATTTTCATATTTTTATACGCCTAAAGTTAAAAGACTCTTTGGCTATACTTGGGCTCTTTTTCTCTTGTTGTCACTGGAAAAATAGGTTAGTATGAGATTGACCGTAAATAAAGTTAAAAAATGTGCACTTAGTCAACACCCTTCTGTTTTAGAGATTATTTTTTTACATCGAGTCTTAGAAATACATAATATAGTAATAATATAAACCAGTGACGTTCAACTCTTCAGCAGTGGAGTTTATGCACTTTCTGTTTTCTATAATCTAAGTTGCAAAAATAAATTTATATTTAATGAATGCATTACATCCAAACTTCAAATTAACATAAACCGTGCAACATTTGCCGACCATCCCTGAAACAGATGTGACTTTGGCAAAGTGAACCATTTTTTACAGTGTAAGTAGTCAGCCTCATACCAACCTATGTACAAGTCAGGGAATTTTGATGATCTTGTTTTAGATTGAGTGCGTTTCTACCGTTCTGTCTACCGCCGTCCCCCGTCGAGGATTTCAAATTGATTTTTATTTTTGAACTGTTAAAATATACACCCCAACTTAATACACAATTAATCATGTGACCTGTAATTTTTCAGTTACAAGTAACACTGGCTATACGCACATAATGATTGCGTTCTGTAAAATGTTTATAGTAAGTATACAAGTACAAATAGCGATGTTTTGTTCTGCCCATGTTATCTTGTACCTATTGTATCACTGACAATATTCTGTTGATTCACTTTTATCTTGTTTACCGATAAGCGTAAGCTTTGTTGTAATGCTGGATAATGTAAAGATTATATTGAATATACATCTAAGACAAGAACTAGGTATAATTATATAATTTTAAGGGAAAGATACGAAATGATTCAGTATAAGATAAGGTACCTACATATATTGGAAAGTATAAAAAAGAAAGTTGTAAAGAATAAGATCGTGTACATTGCAAATATGGCAAATGTTGCAGTAAGAGATTTAGTTACCAATATCCTAATATCTTTACAGGCGCTGTCTTTCTTGCTCTTCCTACTTATCAATCTATTGCTACAAATGCTTGATGATGATGATGATGATGATGATGAGTTGATGATTTCTTTATAGCGCCGTTTCGTGATGTAGTCACTCCAAGGGCGCTGGTGCAAACGATGCCAGAAATTTGCTTGTCTTAAGTGCATTCCGGAACTTTCCATGGTCCTCTAGCTCTCTCACATGATGTGGCAGGTGGTTCCAGGCCAGAGGGCCAGCAACTGCAAATGCACGCTCTCCAAACACTGTGTTAACTCTTCTTACAGGTTCTTCAATCCTTGATTTAGCTCCAGTCTCAGCTGAGCGCAGTGTTAGGCGTTTTTTGCCGAGGGTGACTGGTTTGATTAAATCAGCGAGATATTTGGGTGTTTTTCCAAATAAAGCTTTGTGGAACATCGTGCTTACATAAATATTATCCAAATTCAATCAAATTGATGACTTACACAGTGTAAACATATATCGCTTGTATTTTTCGGTAGGATTTTCTCGACTCGGTATAGCAAAATTCAATTGATATCGACTTAACACAAAAACATCACCCAAAAGAAATCATGAAATAATTCAAAATCAAGAAATTATTCACAAGTCACAGCAATCATCAACACCTGGTATACGTGACCTATCTCAAGATGCAATCTTTTTAACGTGTCTCTATAATTTCTGAAATATAAGAGTCACGCGCTTCTTAATTTAGATAGGAATAAGCGTGTCATTTAACGCATATAAAGCGTTATAATTACGTGATTTAATTCATAAAGATGGACAAGATTTCGATAAACTAAGAATTGGAATTTGCTAAGGTTTGCAGAAAAAAATAATATAAGCCAAAAATTTGGTGACAGATGTACATTCATCCTCAAGTTGTCTGATCGGAGTTTACTTCTCTTTGTGCCGTGCAAAATTTGTGACCGAAGAGAAAATATGGCTTTCCATAAGAAAATCCATGTGACTCTTGGAGTGGCGTTCATGTTAAGTTGCCTGCAATGTTCTGCCGCTCCCCTGCCATCCGGTCATCCAGACAACTACTTGGACCTCATTGACGAAGAATATCCAAGTTACGAGCATGGCAACCAGCTGGACTACTATCCTGTCTTCCAGCCGTGTCATTCCTCCTACCAGCTCCCCACGCTTCCTCTCGCTCAGACCCCCAGTGTCCTGCCCACCTTGAATGGATTCAAGGCCACGGGACAGGATCTGCTGGCACCAGTAAGCTCAAAACTCGGAAGTATCATTGACAGGATCCACAGCCTCAGGGAGAAGAGGCTGGTTGTCCTCAGAGACCATCTGAAGGCTTTGAGGAACAGGGAGCGTGGAATTGCAAGAATCAAGTGGTAAATTTTCAAGTGGTAAATCAGAAATGGGTTTACTTGTGTTTGTCCGAAAACTTTTTAACGATTAGGTTTTATAGCAACAAATTATTTCTAATAGTATTGATGTTTTACTGTACAATTTGCTTACAATAAAATTCGCAATGTATTACTATTCATTTGTTTCTATTTTGATGTTACTGAGAATGACTATGGTATTATCAGTTCTACAATCTATAATCTAAGTTACAAAGATATTCAATAAGTGCGCGCTTACACGTGCTGCTCGTGTACTAAAAAATAAGACCTAAACCTCAAATGGGCATAAAACTTGTCATTCATGCCGTTCAGACAGGGAAATACGACTTAGATTTTGTATAAAATATAATTCAGCATAAAAGTGTTTTTTTTTTTTATTGCATTATAATTATTAGTGAGTCCTGAACGAATGAGTTGATTTGAAGCTGCCCATCTTTGTTGTAATTTTTTTCTCCCTTTTGCTAATAATACGACAGCATTCGTGCTTTCAGCTCTCATTTCCAAGAACAAAAATGGCATTTGTAATCGCGAACTTACACTTTTTTATTGTGGGCGTATTATAAAAAAATAAAATCTTGATGTAAAGTATCTATTAAGATTTTAATTGAAATACAAATTATGAAAAATCTTCAGGGCTTTATGCTCATGTTCTACTATGAACCTAGGACAAAAAAAAGAGCCGTAAAAAATAAAAAGTTACTAAAACTTTTAATTTAAAATAAATAAATAAGAGTTTCTCGTAATTGCTCAAGAAGTAGGTACTTAAACGTTAATTGAAAAAGGCTGTAATCTTATCGGAATTGTACTAGGCATACTTTTTATGTACTAATATAGGATTTTGCTGATTCTTGATTTACATTTTTCCACGTCTTCCATACCCAAAATAAAAAAAATACTTACTTAGCACTTCTCAATTTATATTAGAAATCTTATTATATTTTTTTATCACTTTTCAACCTCACGACAAATATTTCACGAAGTTTGAACAACTAAACCAGTCAATTTTTAATTCATCAGTAAAACTTATTCCAACAATGTCATCGGTTGAAAATGATATAGTATTGTTGACTGTTCTTTGCGTTAATCACAACACTCGACTCTGCTTACTATGTATCTGGTTTATGGAATTTATTCGAACAGCAACATTTCATAATTCCTGCAAGTGGCCTAAGATACCGAGCACCATTAGCAGGAAATATTATTTACAACTGTTTGTAGCCACAGCTGTTTCAAGTCGTTTCTTGGGCAATTGTATAATTACCACGCAATCTGCAACACTGCTAGATCTTTACTTGAAATTTACATTCAACAAACCAGTATTTTACTTGCCTTGGCATTTCAAGAACTAAGCGCACCTATGCAGTTCAATTAAAACCTTTCATTAATTTAAAAGGCAATTTAATTATCTAAAGCGTTATCTAAATCAAGATCGGTATAGACAAAACAACTACTTAATCAAAGTAACGAATATTAGAATCCTCAGTCCGATACTAGGTAAGCCCTGAGAGACAGGATACCCAATAAGGCATTTGTGAGGAAATTGAAAGATGGCCTGAAAGGCTCTCAAAAATCGGGATTTGCAAAGTTCCAGAGGGTTGTCTACCACCGGGAAGACCCTCAAAAAGATGCAGTGAGAGCTGGACGTTCTCCTTAAATGATTCACACCAAATTCTTATAAAATACATCACCGATCATAGGAAGTGAGGGAATAAAATGCAGTAATATAAATCGTAAAAAAGGTGATGGATATACATTAAGTGAATTAAGAGAGGTATGCAAGGATAGAAAGAAGTGAGAAATCTATACAAGGAGAGATAGAAGTGGAGGCAACCCTACAGAGCCTTAAGTTACTGTGATGCAAATGAATGTACGCTTTCTTCAAGGAAAGTTGAAGAGATGTATGATTAAAGTAAGTTCGTAATCACATGGTATGCAGCATGTGTAAGTACTTACAAAAAAATGTATCTTTGAATTTCATCTTTATATTCTGAAATATATTTTTATTTGAATGTAACACTTATTTTGCACTTGTAGAAAAACTGATTGTCATTGTCTATCACGGAAAAATATTCTGATACTTCTTAAAAAATATGAATGTTGGCTTGATACCCGTTTTCATATTTTGTCTATAACCTCTATAGTCTATTATCTAAGTAGCAAATATATATATATTTACATTTAAAGCTCATATCAAATGCATGCCTATAAACAAACACGTGTAGTTGGCACTTACAAATGCTGAATGTGTACTTACAAATAAAACCCAAACCTCAAATGAACATAAACCCTGCAACTTGAGCCGACCTTCCCTGACACAGGGGTGACATTGGCAAAGTGAACCATTTTTTACAGTATGGGTGGTGAGCCTCATACCAACCTATAAGTCAAGGAATCATCTCTGAAATTTCATAATTGTGCAGTTGCATGACAATAATGTAGGAACCTGGATGGGTATTCCAAGATTTACAAGATACTCTTATCCTTACGTACAAAAATTAAATCTCTTCTCGAAAGGTTAAGTTTCTAGTACTATGCATTATTGCGTATTCTATGTTTGCTGCTTTATCTATTTGTATGCTTTTGGTTCAACGTTTTGTTTTCCATTTGTACATCATGGCCTTATACCTAAAGTACCTACGCACTTAAACATAAAAAAGGACATACTATGGAACGAACAAGTTACGAGACAGGTTTTCGTCGACACCGCAATACATGGAATCAAACCAAGTGTAGATTTTCCGTGTAAAAATAAACGATGTTAGTACATATTTAAGTAGTCACATCATCTTTCTTGTTTCTTGGTACTCTTGTTGTTTAAAGGTTTATGAAATAAATAAAAATGCATGAATAATCATATATTAGATGGATTTGACAATATGCAAATATCGTATGTCTTAAATGAAAATAAAAAAGTGAAGTTGTTTTGGCCAATCAAATAACATAAGTAAATCTTAATGAAATGATCGAGGGAAATATTCTTCTAGTCTTTCATGTATATTTGCGTACTTAAAAACATTCAATAAAATTTTATCATAACATCTTACATGAAAAGTTATTGTGTCAAAATAAATAGTCACAAATCTGGGAGTCATAGACTATTCATTCTCTCAAACATTTGAAGATCTGTCGTCTGCTTAGATCCTATAAATTAACTTAAAAATTCAAGTTAGTTTTATGGAAACTTACACCTGAGGATGAGTAGTCCGAAACTTTTTAGATTTCACTTTTTTCATTTTTCTCATGTTTGTACATTTATAAAGTGAAAATTCATTTTAATTATTACTTAAAAACAACTTTTATGTAAGACAATCAGACAATTGTATTGAACTCACACTAGACGAATAAAGTCCGATAGCGCTTAGGCAATTAAACTCAAATAAACGGTGAAAATAGAACTATGTTTTTCATAAAACTTAATTTTTAATTTTTAAGTTAATTACATTTTCTAGTGCATGCTTGGAATGCGCACTTCTGCTTTTATAATAAAGGAGACTTTTCTTCCTTCCTAGAAAGTGCAGTCTAATATTAGCATTACATTATGGAATCCCGAAGAGCAGGATGTATGAACTTTTAATATTGTCGTGGAAAAGCGTCTCCCGGTATTTCTTGTACCAGCGCACATGATGTACCGAGATAAACGCCTGCTATGCCGCCTGGTCTTGGAATTGGTTTTCTCTGCGGACATCCCGCGCGTTGAACTTTGCTGTGGTTTTTGTAAAAGGCTGACGAGATGGCCGCTTCCTGCGTGACAAACTTGTCTTTAAAAAAGTGTTCCGTTTGCGGAGAAATGTGCAAGAAAAATGTGTCTTCCGTTGGATAAAGATGATTTAATTCTGCTATAAACATGCGATTTTTGCATCATATGTGGCTAGCATTTATATGGCTGGCCACGTATTCCACCCTCCGCGTGACTAGGCTGAATACAGGGCAACAAATAAACATTATGAAAAATCATTGTTGACCGGTCCGTAATCCGGTGGTTACTTCGGAATCGTGAATGGAAGGTTGGGGGTTCGAATCCCGGCGGAGCATAAAAAATATACCGTTTATATTTTCAAATTTGCTTTTCGCTAGGTTGAAAAATGCATAAATCTTTACCAAAAACCGGTCATCAAAAGGCCCATCCAGCCGTACAGCAACTGGGTCTTGCTTGAGAATTGGCGCTTTGTAGCGATGACCAAGCTCGTAAAAAGTCCGATCGATAGCTCAATTGGTAGAATGCTTGCATTCCATGCCGAGGGCAAGTGTTCGATACTAAGGTTTACTCAGCCTTCAAAAGAAATGAGAACCAGCCCCCCCCGGCAGCTTGGAAACCCCCACTTCAACTGAAAGTTGTTGGTGTGAGGCTGGCCCCCTTACCCGTAAAAACAAATAGGTCCTGAATCGCCATATGCGACCCCTTTGCTGATAACGCAGGCAAGAAGTTACACTATATGTGTAACTTAGTTGTGTATTTTTGCGTTGTTAAGTTCACTAAGAACTATTAAGGCAAACTATTTTTCTTCATTTGTAACACCGTTTATTCCCTTGTTTTTTTTTTTTGTATTGGTTAAAATCGTTTTCAGCCCTTACACCACCAGACCAGACGGGGATCTAACCATTGCTGTTTTTATTTCAAACACATACAATTGTTTCGCAGACGATGTTGATGATATTCATGTTTCTACCCGCAGAATTATTTCAAAGATTACTACTTTGTATAGGATCGTGCTATGCTCATGATAAAGTAAATATGAAAAACGATGACTTCATAAAATTTGTAAGTTTTTCTACAATCGACCTTTGATTGATAAACTCAAATGTGAGTGTACTTGCATTGATACATGTGTAGATAAAACTATGTATAATATTATAAATGGTATCAAGTAGCTTATAAAAAGGCGCACTTTCTTTGAGCTTCAGATTTTTTTTTTTTTTCAATGTACATTATTTTTAGTAAACATTACTTACTTCATCATTGATTGATAATAAGAAAGAACTTAAGAAAAAAATAAAAATTCAACATTTTGCGAGCGTACTTTCTTATACTGATTGTTTTAGCCATGTATGATATACATAACAAGACAATGGATTTTAATATTGGATTTCCGAACGTTAACTTATTTTCTATATGAGTGGGAAGAATTTCAAGACCAATTTTAAAGTAAACACGACTGTTCATCCAAAGCGTTTTTACAAAATTATTAAGGATCTCGGGGTTCAAACAAAATACATTTTATTTTGTATAATTTGTGTATGAACATTGAACACTGCCAAAATTCATATTATTTGATTTCTACTAAACTTAAAGAACCAATTCTAATGAAACACTGCTTTATTCTGTTAAACACTATTTGATTGTACCTGAAGATGATCAAGAGATCGAATACGTCCGTATTTATTAATTAAAATAAAAGTAATTATAGATTGAAAATAAAGCAGTGATTCATTACAATTTTTGTTTCTTTAAAGTTTTTGTTCGGGAGCTCCGAATAGGCTCTCAAAAAAAGAGCCAAATACTTCACAGCCATGAATGTATGGGTTAAATATTATGGGAATGTTACTATCACACATACTGCAAGTACATACAGAATAATATCTTGACAAATAAGGCAGAGAGAAGAATAAACGGCTTGATAAGAATTGGATAGTCTATGTCAAGGTTGAGAGGCTGACGAAGACAAAACGCAGGAGTGAATAGACCACAAGAAAACGTATTCTTCTTGGGCGGTTAAAAACAATTTCATCACATTATCTTCTCTATTGTACGCTTTCAGTTCTCAATCTTGCCGACCTTCAAAAGATAGTATAAAATTACACGGTTCGCAGGGACAGATATTGGGTAACCAGTCTGGGGAATACGGGCAGAGCTGCATAGTGGATCTACATGCTGGCTTATTGTGAGAAGAAATACAACACCGTGAGCAGTGGCGGTTAATGCAAACCAGATCCTAAGCCAGAAAAACACAGGGCCTGAAATTCCATAAAGATCGTTTTCTAAAGTAGCAGCTAGGTATCGATTTTTTACGACAAAACGTATGGTATTCAATGTACCTTTAATAATGTCTAAATATTGTATTTTCTTAGAGAAAACTTGAACCAAGGATGTGGCGAAATCTCAAATTAAAAATAAACAAAAGCAATGTTGTACTGTCAAAAATAAATAATAATTAACACCAGTTTAATGATTTTTACACTTTTATACTGGAACTGTAACTCTATTGCCATTCCGCTAGGGGTTGCCAGAAACTCTGCAGATTTGCCTACATTCCATCCTTGCATACCTCTTTTTATTCATTCATACCCATCACCTTTTTCATACATTTCCTTCTCTAACATACGCTCTGTTTATCCCGTTTTTTCATTTTGTATATCCTAAATTGAAAATAGTTAGGCTCAAGTTTTCGTAAAAAATATTGAGAATATGAAACATTCTTAATTTATCTATAATTTACTTTTTACTATCGAATTTTTGTTTAGTTTTATTCTACTTGTATACAACTGAATAGCTGATAATCCGGGTGATCTTTGTGATCAATTCTGATCGATAATTGCAATTATCATAGCTTTATTTACGTACTGCATTAATTATAGTAATGTTGATAAAGTTATCCTAAAAATTTGAGGTCCTTGAAATGTAGGATCCTTTGCGAATATTATCTGAACGGTATAATCCGCCACCGAGACCGCGGCCTGTCAAATAAGAAGGATCCTCTTACAGATTAAATAAAAAAATATATTAGTAAACATGGAATTGTCTCGCCATTAAGTAACGGTGTTTAGATAAAGGATCTTCAATTATTAATATTTATCTTTATTATATGCTTCGTCAGTAAATAAGCTGAAATAATTAATGCATATTATAAGAAGTAACACTGTAGACCTAAGGTCTTCAACCCGCGGCCCTCGGGCCTCATGTGGCCCGCCAGTTAATTTCTTGCGGCCCGCGGCCACCAGAGGCTTAAAAAAATAAAATACCTATCGCGCCCAGTGATATGCGATATATATGTATGTACATACGAGTAATATACGACTCGCAATCGTCAGCATTCGCAATGTCACTCTTTCACACATATGAGTGAAAAAATGCCATGAAAATGATTTCATTGTTTGGGAGCAAATAATATGTGTGTGAGCAGCTGTTTTCTCGTATGAAGTAAGTGAAATCGACAACATGGTCGAGAATTACAGATGCACATCTGGAAGGTAGTCTGCGGGTTGCAACCACAAAAATGAAAACAAATATTGACAAACTTGTAAAAAATAAACAATGTCAAAAATCACATTGATTGACTTTAATTAACCAATAAAGATTGACTTTAATGAACCAATAAAGATTATTGAAATTTGAAATTATGTATGTCTTTTATTTTATTGATAAGGTGGTAAAGTGTCGTGAAAAGTTGTGGCCCTTCGAACGATGTGAAATCGATGTTTGGTCCTTGCACTAAAAAAGGTTGAAGACCCCTGCTGTAGACGATATGAGAAATTTTATTCGTTTTATCCTAAAAATCCTGGTGACGTTGAATACGTCTCCGACAAGACGTTGAAAAATGCTTATTATAATGATTTACTTAGTATTCTACCCGTCTTACGAGCAGTCAGAATCAAGTCGATTGTAATCTATAATGTAAGTTGCAAAGATATATTTACATTTAATGCTCATATTTAATGCATGCCTACAAGCAGGCACTTGTAGATTCGCGCTAACACATGCTGCATGTGTGCAAACAAAATAAACCAAATCTCACATGAGCATAATCTTTGCAACTCTTGCCGTCCTTCCCTAAAACTGGGAAGGCATTGGCAAAAGTGAACCAAGTATTTACAGTATGGGATGTCAGTCTCGTACCAAACTATTAGTCAAGGAAAATATTATAACCAAATAATAATCTATAATCTATGTTGCAGAGATATTTACATTTAAGATTCATATAATATACACTCTCACAAGCAGACACGTGTAAGTTTGTGCTTACACATGCCGCATGTGAAATTAAAATACAAATGTAAATTTAATAAATAAAAAAAAAAAAAAACGCAACTAAGCTACACATATAGTGTAACTTCTTGCCGCGTTATCCCCGAAGGGGTCGCATGTGGCGAGTTGAACCTATTTATTTTTACAGGTAAGGGGGCCGGCCTTACGCCAACCACTTCAGTTGAAGTGGGGGTTTCCCAGCTCCCGAAGGGGCTGGTACTCATTTCTTGTGAAGGCTGAGTAAACCTTGCCGGTATTTTTATTATGGGGTTTTAAATAAACACCGAAATAGGAAATCATTTCTGACACCCTCCTCGGTGGGATTCGAACCCGAGCTCACGTGGTAGAATGCAAGCACTCTACCAACTGAGCTATCGACCGGACTAACTTAAGCTTAAGAAGTTAACTTTTTAAAATTGGTTTGGTTTCAAAAAGAAAAGTTACATTACAATTCAATAATTGTGAAAAATAGGTAAACACATGTGCCAACACCTAGTTTGTTTTTAAGACTTTTTATTTTCGATTTATAAGCGTTAAGTGGAAAATTATGTTATTAATCGTGTCAGGGACTGATAAGATGGAAGATGCATTAATTTAAAATTATTATTATCGTTATGGTGTTGATAAACATTGATAACCTGTGTGATAACATATCTCTTTAATAAAATCTCATCAATAAATGATTGATGTGTTTTGAGTTGTCAATCATTGAAATTAAATATTATATTTTGCAATGGAAAATTATACATGCAAAGTTGAGGTAATATTGTTTGAAATTTGGTTGTTTTAAACATAATTGGATAATTTATTTGAAGCGCCGTTTTTGTGTGTAGCGCACCTCAAGGGCCCTTGGTATAAAATATATGAGGAATAAAAAGATATGAAGGGAATAATATAAATAATGGGGTGCGTCCATACTCGTGTACATGTAAATGCACATACATAATAATCTTAATATTTTTTAGTGTTGATCTGTTAACACAGTGAAAGTCCATTTTTATAAATATTTAAAAATATAAATGGTAAAACATTGTTTTAATTCACTTTATTTAAATAAAAAAAATATATTATTAAAATATATTTGTAACCATTCTGCTCTTGAAGATGCCTCATTAGGCGAAAATATTCGAGCATAAACAAATAAAATAAAGTGAATTAAAACAATGTTTTACCATTTATATTTTTAAATATTTATAATAATCTTACATTATAGGTAAATAATAAATTCCTATAGTAATACATAAACATAAAAATAGTTAAATAAATTGTAGGATTAATTGGGATATGATACACTGAACAGGTGGGTCTTGAGTTTTTTGCTTTTTCTTTCAGGGCTTCAATTCTTTTTTCTTGTTTTCGATTCGATGCATTTTTATTAAAACGCTTTGCTTTGGTTGAAGTTTTTATTTGGCATATTGTAAAATTAAATTAAATTGGGTCGTAATTTTTTCTAAACGTTAATGATGGCATATATATTTTTAATAAAAATAACATTCGAAAACAAAGTACAAAACTTTTCAAACGAATTGCTTTTATGACTGTGACCAATGAAAAGCGTAGCAAAGCAAATAAACAATGTTCATAATACATCTCATATTTTTCTTAGAATCCATGATTTATGTATTTTAAGTAATCTGTGTTCATGACAATGTATTGGAGATTTCATTGTTTTTAGGACCATATTTTTTACGGGCAATGCCAAAAATTATTCGATTGTAAGAACGACGGTTTGTAAACCGGATATCAGTGTTCAGATTTTTGACTATTTCTTTCTTCTCTGTCTGTTTTTCAAACCAAACTAGAGAAAAAAGAGTTTTATAACCATATAAAGTCCTTTTAGATTTGTAACTTTATCTACGTATATCCCATCTACATATCACTAAGGGTGGCCGATTCCTGTGCATATGCGATTATTTAACGAGTTAGTTCTTATAAGAGTTATAAGCATACTTCTTCCATTTCCTCATCGTTCAACACTCTTTTTTTCTGACTTGGAAGTGAGTAGTTATTCTCGATCAAAATCATTTTACCAATTTCATTCATCCCTTGGGGGTAAAACAAAACATTTGAAAATTTGAAATGAACAGAGTTCTTGGTCTAGAAGTCTATTTTGTTCTCTTCTGTATTTTTATGTATGTGTTTAGGTATATGGAAAACTGACTAAATTGAACATCGTTGTTAGAACATGAATTTTCGTTTCTAGTGCTTAAAGAAGCCGTTCACCTCAGTCCGGCGGATGAGGACTATTATTTTTTTATCGAAATTAATTTAAACTTTGGATTACTTTTTTGTTTGCATTCAGTATAAATTATTTTTAATACCGTCGCGAACCGGTTGCCAAAGGAAGTGGACCGGTACAGTAAATAGACGTAGGTATAGTTGGAAACTTGGAAATCATATCGCAATACATGAAATACGAGTAAGTACGCGAAACTTGGAGTAAAAATTACTCAAACCGCTATGTAAACTAAAAACATTGTTATTAGATAAAAAAAACGTCACTGAGCTAAACATTTAGTATAACTTATTGCTGCTGGGTTGCAGATGACGAGCGTTACCTATTTATTTGTAGAGGTTAGGCTTTACGCCAACAACACAAGTTAAAACGAGGGTTTCTCAGCTCCCGAGGAGGCTGGTACTTCTTTCTTGTGAATGCTGAGAAAACCTTGCCGGTATTTTTTAGATTACTTCAAATAGAACCAATCTTTTTGATTATGATTACATCCAATCAAATGATGAATAGTTTTATCTTCAACAGGGTTAATGTATGAAACGTGTACTATTTGTTTTTATGAATTAATTTGACAGCTAAGGCACCAATCTATTAATTATCCATTATCTAAGTTGTAGCCAATAGACATTTCTTAACATTTAACATTCATATTCAATGCATGACCACAAGCAGACACGCATAAGTTCGCGCTTATAAATGCTGCAAGTGTACTTTCAAATTAAAAGATATACGTATATTTTAGGGGTACGTCAGTTCTTTTCATTGTTAATTAAATAATTTGTTCTACAACATTCAACCCCACTTTGTAAACCATTCAAGTTGTGTATAAAATTAAAACAGTAAATTCATCGATTTATGATTCTATACTTTCTGAATAAGTCTAAAAATTCACACAAACAACAAATATCATTTTTTGCGATTCCAATGGATATAAAAATGATTAAATTCCGTTATTCCTGAGGGTTCATAAAAATAATCCTTGCCGGAAGTTTGTCGGGACTTCTGAGAATGCCGAGTTCGCTCGTGACAGTAACCTGTCTTGTCTCAGCCTGCTTTGTACGTAATAAATTTGTTTTTCTCCTTTATTTATAAGCGGAAAGATTACGTGATCAAGTGGCCGCCATTAGTTGAGTGCGTAAACTGCCCTTTCAAGTAAAAAAAACACTGCCCATTGTAGGGTTAGCCAAGTTGATCAGTACTCCAAGTATGATACTTTACTTTCAAACTCACCTATAGCGTCGAACATTATATAATATATGGAAAATATAAAAAAGCACCTAGTGAGTGTTAGAGTTTCCATATACTTTTAACAAATCACTATACATTTTTTATCTTGTTGGGATCGACTATAACTGAAACACATCTTACACATTTTCATCGCACTAATGCTCGATTGTAGCAAAGGTATACTTTTGACTGAGATTTTTCACTCACAAATCACAATCTTCTTTTTCTTTTTGTTGACACAACAATCACTTTATTCGGGCTATGTAGCCGTGGTCTGGTTGATTCTTTCCGGACAGTTTCGTCCATTGCTCCGATGGGCAGTATCAGCGGTTGGCTAGTCGCTGTGATCTTCTTACAGGATCTGCTGTACTAGAAACAACGCCAGCCTTTGGAATAGTATTGTCGTTTTTACTGTGAGAAATCAAGCCGCCATTGCCCGGCAAGCAAGATGATGTAATTGCAACATGATTATTTTTCATAATATTTTTTAGGGTGGATTTATTAACACAGTGAAAGTCCATTTTTAATTATTTAAAAAATTCAAATGGAAATAAAGTTTTAATTCACTTATTTATTTCTTTTTTGCTCGAATATTTTCGCCTAATGAGGCATCTTCGGGAGCTTTTTGATTATTTTTCTTTTCTTTACCCTTCTCAGTCTTTTTCAGACCGCTCCTATAGGTACGTAGTAGGGTTCCTCCAATCTTCTCCGTGCATTTCAATCGGATGCTGTGTTCAATTTTTTACTCGATATTTTGATGTTAAGCTACTTGAAGGGAGTTGGTAATAGTCATCACATTTGCCAGACAGATTGGTTACTACCTGTTTGTCCGCGTGGACTATTTTATTTCATCCCTACCATCCAGGACAGCTTGACAAGCATTCCCCTTATCCGCCACCTTGGCGACACGCAATATGTAATGACAAACAATAGGAACAGGCTCTTTTGATAGGTCACACACATTTTTTCAAACTAATTAAATCTTCATGCATACAAAACTACGCTATGTCAACTCTTTCTATGATGATGATCATGATGATTTGTATAGCGCCATTTCGTGAATACTGTCACTGCAGGGGCGCTTTTAGGCTTAACACGGCGGTGAAGAAATGGGTCTTCATTCCCTTCTTGAAGCTCTCGATCCCTTCCTTGGCGCGCACTTCAGGAGGCAGCTGGTTCCAAGTGGACGGTCCCGCAACGGCGAAAGCGCGGTCTCCGAACACTGTGCTTATTTTTCTGCATTGTGTGCTGACAGAGGTAAGAGCACTGTCGGCAGATCGCAGAGTAAGCCCCCTCTCACTCAGACTCCTCGGTATTATCAGCTCCTGCAGGTACTCTGGCGCCACTCCATGCAGCGCTTTATGTACCGTGAGACCCAGCTTGAATTTGATCCTTTCTGGGATCTGGGATCTAATACACCAAGTTTAATTGTACTCGAAATTGTATAATACGCCAAAGCCATAACTAAGATAAATTATAGTTCTCTTGTTTATTATGTTTTATACAAGTCTTTTCATGGAAAAAATACCTGACAAATTACTTTTACGTATTTTTTATTACTGCAAGTTAGAGCTGCAGTAGATATTATCATCTTTTTCTTTTATGCGAGTGCAAATTGTATGTTTTTTTATTTACAATTAAAAGAATTGTTGTAGCCATAACTTTTTTAAGATTAAATACTTTTGTGTGGTTCTGAAGAAGAGAAAACATGGCAGCTATGTTATAATAAATTGAAATTATCCTTTGCTATGCAGAATTTTCATAATAAGTAACTTGCTTTTATCTAATTATTTTATAAGTCCGAATAGATGATTAAGGTATTTTTGAAATATGAAAACACATATAATGCAAAGATCGTGAACTGTATGTATAATCGACAACTCTGTTAACATTGCCTGCTTCATGAAGTGGAAGTTTTCATTTTTGGTTTTTGGAATATTCATCTTATCCTTCTGATACAGGGAGAACGCGGATAGAAGTTACGTAAAAAAATGTAAAGCTAAAAGTAGAATAAATAAGTTTCAATCGCCCCATCAAGCCTTCTTGGGGACTTAAAGAAGTTCCTCAATATATTTTTGCATTTGATTACAGATTATTATAGACTTCAACCTTGTCGAAAATTATTTAGTTCAGTGCTTGATCTAATTATTTTAGCTAACGGTTCACTCTTATACCCATAAATATAATATTAACGAACGGTTGCATGAGATCTCATAGAAACGTTTTTTTTACATTTATTTCTTTGATTTATCAGTTATTGCTCTGCTTAAAGTCGCATTATTTGTCCTTGTCTGTCTTGTGCATTTTCTAGACAATAAAGCAGGACGGGTAGCAACAAAGTAATGATGCGCATTTTTCAATAATATCGTGGACGCGACTTCATACATCTTTCTACTAGAGATGTTCTGAAAAGGTTTATTAATTTACAATGAAAACTTGACAAAGTCTCCAGTAAAAAATATTCAATTGTAATCGACACTGTGGTGTGGAAGTGATGCATAGACAGGGAGTAATTTGGAAATTATTTAAGTATGTACGTTTAAAAATATAAGCATATCAGACAAGTAGATATTATAGTGAGGCTAATTTATATTTTTGTTACTTATTCTTATTGCATTTTGCTACTTACAAGACTGATAAAATCAATGAATCAGATATTTTTATCAAAATTTGTTTTCAAAGTCTGGCAAATTATAAAATCAAAAGCTTGCTTATCTTTATAATAACATTAAAGAAATCATATCTATTTCTAATCTATATAATCTAGGTGGCAAAGATATATTGACATTTAAGGCACATATTTCATGCATGCCCACAAGCAGTTGCATGTAAGTTTACGCTTACACATGCTGCATGTGTACATACAAAATTAATCAAACATCATATGAACACCACCACCTTTCCACCTTTCCACTAATAAGTTATAATCTGTACGTTGGTGTTATCTCTTATGTCTAAACTTAGACAAAATTATCAGTTATCATTTCTCCAATCGCAATGATTATTTTTAATCCTTCGTAAAGGTGATAATTTTGATAGATGAAATCATTGATATTTATGCAATCTTTGTTTATAATTATTATAGGGATTATATCATTTAAGATTTATTTTAAATGCATTCCCACAAGCAGACATGTATAATTTCGCGCTAACACATGCCGCATGTGGACCTACAATATTCGCGCTCACAAATGCTGAATGTAAACTTACAAATAAAATCACCATAGGCATATATGTAATAGAATAAGTCAATAATGGTAATTCGTTAAAATTAAAAATTCCAAATCGGAGTGAAAAGGTTTTTCGGATTTTACTTACATCTTGTAATTCCTATTGCCCTTCCCTAGTTCTTTCTTTCTCAGCGATTGTCAACTGCTTTCCAAGCCGACATATAAGTCTCGGTTGAACGATCTCTTAGTTGGCCCAAGAAATGCGTTTTTTTCCGCCGCTCCACCAGTATTCCCATCAGCAATCCAAGTATAAAACTCAACGTTTAAACTCTACCACACCGTTTAATAAAATATATGGAAACCAAAGCATTGCTTCTAGTGAGCGTTTGCTTTTTGTAGATATCGGATGAAACGCCGTGCTGAGTTCAAACGTACAGTATACTTGTGGTACAGTCTTGCGGGACTGTTGTACCCATGTACTCTTGTACTCCACTTATTGAGTAATGTTGCGACAGCTACCGACTGTAACCTGACTGCCTTTTAGCGCAGGCCTGAGAAGCAAGCGATGCTCTCAAAGCTCAAAGAATTTTCTTCGTCTTCTTCTTTACAGGAATACCACAAGTTACGTCATAGCAAAAAATAAAATCTCAAAAAAATTGATAATTATCTTTTGGTATAAGTGCTCAAGGAAACTTCTGGTATCTACTTATCTATCTTTAATCTAAATTTATCGATAGTCTAAATAAGCCTATCTTATTTATCAGTCTAAATTTTTGTGATTAAAATTATTTAGTATTATTATTTGATGACTTCTTTAAAGCGTCATTTTGTGATGTGGCCATTTCAAGGGTGCTCGTTCAAATGGTGTTAGCAATTTGCTTGTTTTTAGTGCCTTTCTACATTTTTATGTATGTTTATTTCTCTCATATAGATAAGTAGATGGTTCCAGTCCGGAGGACCAGCAACTGCAAATGCTCGTTTTCACCCTAATTACTGGCGTTTCAATCCGTGTTTTGATCCTTGTTTCTGTCGAACGGAAAGTAATTTGGCTTTTTTCTGAGGGCAACGGGTTTGACGAGTTCAGTGAGAAATTTCAGTGTTTTGTCAAACGAAACTTTGTGGAACAACAATTTCTGATACTGAATTGGTTTTTCGGGTTAGACTATGGTCTAACCCGAAAAACCACAAGAACAATGCAGTACATAATACTGACCATGAAAGTGTTATTGAAAGTTTAAAACTTTATTTAACAATTTTAGATTTTCATATAAAAATGAGCCACTGTGATAAATGTCATCTTTCCTCCGTATTCTTAAAAAAAATGCGGCTAATCTCACACAGTGTATGGTAATTTTTAGTTAAGGTTCAAGTAAACATTTTGTATGAAGTAAAGATACACACTTGTGTATGTCCCTCTGACACATTAATGCGGGGCGGGTACGAGGTGGTTTTAAGAATACGTGTCAATCTGCGTACGTGCACGGGCCTTTATCGTCACATTCAAAAACATACGTAATGCAACTAAGACTTATTTGAGAATACGATACCTTAGGGGTCATTCGAAACAAAATAATGCACAAATCACCTATTATTTATTTATGACCACATATTATATACAGCATAAATGCCTTTTAAATGTTTAAGTATGAACAAAATGGTAACATTATGGATGCAGAACAGAAACTATCTGAAAAATGACAAAAAATAGGCACTAAAGGTAAAAAAAGGCAAAAAAGTAACATAAAATGTCGAAAACATATTTTAATGCCTTAAAAACCGAATTAATTACTGCAAGGTCTAAAATCTAAATCTAAGCTGCAAAGATATGAATCATTTGAGATTCATATTACATGCATTCCCACAAGCAGACACGCATAATTTCGCGCTTACACATGCCGCATGTGGACCTACAATATAAAAAACCCAATCTCAAATGAACATAAGCCCTGCAACTCTTGCCGACCTTCCCTGAAGCAGGGGTGACATTGGCAAAGTGAACCATTTTTTAAAGTATGGGTGGTGAGGCTCATACCAACCTATAAGTCAAGGAATCATCTCTGAAATTTCATAATTGTGCAGTTGCATGACAATAATGAAGGAACCTAAGTGCAAGGTGGTTTTTGGAAATGTAAAAAAAAACGAAATACCACGCAAGGTAGCTTGTTACAAAATATATGGCGGAGAGAGGGCATCGTGTTTGCTGCATAAAAAGTTACTTTGCTTATTATTGTACAAATAAACGATAAGTAATTTTTAGCCTTCTCTAATAGAGTTAGATTTAATACGTTTTCTACTTTTTCTTAGTTCGACCATATGGTAGTCCTTCCTTTGGTAATCAACGTTTGAGATGTATTCCAAAGCAAATTTCAAGCATTTTGAAATACTTTCAATGTCTCTGACTGATAAGTTAGCACGAAGCTGACTCCCCGTGCTGTAAAAATTGGTTCACTTTTGCCAATGCCACCCCGGTTTCAGGGACAGGAGCTGCAAGCTTTATGTTAATGTGAGTTTTATTTATTTGTATGCACACATGCAGAATGTGCAGGCGCGAACCCACATGTGCCTTTCTGTGAGCATGCATTTAATATGAGCCTTAAATGTTAACATATCTTTGCAGCTTAGATTATAGATAGATCCGATGAAAATATGATGCTGGAAAAACGTTTGCTGTTTTTCAAAAGGATAAGTTCACTATTTTATCTAATCTAATCTAATCTAAGCTGCAAAGATATATATCATTTAAGATTTATATTAAATGCATTCCCACAAGCAGACATGTATAATTTCGCGCTAACACATGCCGCATGTGGACCAACAATATAAAAACCCAATCTCAAATGAACATAAGCCCTGCAACTCTTGCCGTCCTTCCCTGAAACAGGGGTGACATGTACATGACATGATGAAAAATAGGGTGGTCAGCCTCTGCCTAATAATTCTAAGAAAACACTTATAACATCTCGTCTGGGAGTGGATTCCGTATTGCAAGTCCCTACATTCCTTTTTAGATTTGTTTGATAATGTGTTTTTATATGGTGGGTATGTTTTTCACTGACAGACACGAGGATTTAGTAAGAGCGCTTTTAGGCCCCCATATGGTGTTCGATGGTGGAGCGTCCCATGGTATGGGTGGACGCATGCGTGTGTGGGTGCAGCGAGTCTCTAACACCACCACACACTTTGCTCTCAAGTGCGCAATACGTTCTGCGCACATGTAGACGTTTCCCACGGACTGAGATGCATTCGGAATAATTATACCATCTCACAAGACATTAAAACCTGTAGCTTTGACGGTATTTACATACGACGTGACTATTTTAATCACATGAACCGGTCGTAGTCTAGCAGTTAATGCATTAATCAAAAAGTTATGGGGTTTTTTTTAATCCTGTGCGAGAGACTTTCTCGATTTCAGAGACCCTAGGGGGTCTATGACACTTGTTGTAGTGCCGCAGAGGTGTTTAAGAGCTTAGTAGTCGCTACAAAGCGCCAATACTCAAGTAAGACCCCATTACTGTAAGGTTGGATGGACCTTTAGTGACCGGTCTTCGGTAAAGGTTTTATAAATTAATATTTTTTAGTGTTGATCTGTTAACACAGTGAAAGTCCATTTTTATAAATATTTAAAAATATAAATGGTAAAACATTGTTTTAATTCACTTTATTTTATTTAATAATAATTTATAAATTGTTCAACCCAGCGAAGAGTATATTTGAAAATTATAAATGGTATTTTTTTGTGCTCCTCCGGGATTTGAACCCACAGCCTTTTGATTCACGAGTCCTGTGTTGCCATTGGACTACGGACCGGTCTGTTTCCCTAGCACACATTTTCGTAAATAAAGATAATGGACTAAAAGAATCACAGTCGAGCTTTGTGATAAAGAGAAGAAAAACGTCGACGCTATGGCTGAGGCAAGACTTTGACTCGCTAGAAATAAACACTACATCAGTTTGAGTCGATTGCTTTGACCTCGAGTAATAGATGTTATTGTGTTATTATTTATCAGATTTTATAATCTTTAATCTTAAGTAGCTAATATGAATTATCATTTAAGTTTCATAATTGATGCCTGCCCACAAGCAGACAGGTGTAAGTTCACGCTGAATGTGAAGCTACTTACAAAAAAAACAAATCTCAATGGAACAAAA
Source organism: Agapetus fuscipes (assembly GCA_951799405.1). Lineage (NCBI taxonomy): Eukaryota > Metazoa > Arthropoda > Insecta > Trichoptera > Glossosomatidae > Agapetus > Agapetus fuscipes. The sequence continues at coordinate 14,172,425 of OX637332.1, read as the reverse complement.
AACATTGCAAGCTTAGCGGCATTTCCTATAACAGGGTTGACATAGGCAAAGTTATTTTTTTTAACAGTTTATGTTGTCAATCTCGTTACAACTAAAAGCTAAGGAAATTTATTTCAAAAACCCATTTATCTTTAGGAATTAGTATTTGCGTAAATATGAAATAAAGCTTTGTGTATACTTGAGAAATTTATAGAATTTATTTGAAATCAGTTTTATGTGCGTTGTTACGTTGGTATTGTTGTACTTATAAGACGATGTAGAATTGCAAGCTTCATATACTCTATACATTTATGCATGCATCGAATCCACTTGTCTTATATTAGGCCACAGCATGGAAATCTTAAACTCAAGGGCCGATCCATTAAATATGTATAATAATTATTTTTGTTCAGAACAGAAATCCCGTTCTTAATTTAATTACAACGGTCAATGATCTTTCAAAAACTAAAGAAAAAGTGCTGTTTGGTCAACAAATATGGTGCTAGATATTTTATCATATTAAATCAGCAATAAAAGTTATGAATATTTCACACAGGTTTTCCTCTTTTTGTTTCCTTGAATTTTCCGTCGTTCTGTTAGAGTTATGCGTGCATTAACGTTACTATACAAAAATGTTATTTATATGTACAAATCTCTGATATATATTTTTTTCAGTACCTACATTTACCCCGAGTATAAAACATTCTGTAAATTCTCCTAGATAGCGTAAGTAGAAAATTGTATAGAAGATACAACAGCACACCTATTAAGTGTTAGTAACATATTTATATTTTTTACTATTTGCACGATCGAGGGGAATTGACGCAATATTTTATATTTTATGTACTCCGCTCTTTTTATAAATAACAATTATATCATCGTACGTAAATGGACCATCGTTTAAACCATACATTAGATGTTGGCTTGATTACAAGGTTAGATTTCAATTCTTTTACACTCGAAGACAAGGCAAAGCCAAAGTTGATAATTCAAAAGATGTGCTACATTTAAAAATAAATATAATTAAAAGTTATTGCACTTTCTTACAACTGACTATTTTCATCGATTGGTTTTTGGTTTACATAGTGCTGCGAGGTTTCAAAGGAACTTGATTTAATCTCAGGTAGCTTGATAATATCCCAGGTTGCATAATTTTGAATCATTGTTTTTGAAAATTTGTGTTCATTTTTTAATGCAAAGGATGTAATTTTTTAAATAAGATATGCTCTGAAATTAATATTAAAAAAATGTCACGTGAAAATTTTAAAACCTTTCTTGAAATATTGTCAAGAAATTGCACATTAATAGTTTGCAGTAAACATACTAATAGATAACACGTTTTTGAAATCAGCACCGGTTCGAATCCTGTCATGCCTTATTCATGATAACTTTGACCCTAATTCAACAGATGCCAATAGGCAATTATTAAATAGTATGAAAATTGTTGAACTGACTATTACATATTAATTGATCATGTTAATGTCTATTTCTGTCCAGAAAAAAAATAGATAGTGAATTGCATTCCTCTTCACGAAAGCTTAACGCCACTTGGAGTAGGGTTACCCTGTTTCCGAGAGGTTTCCGAGAGAGAGGGCTGAGTTAAATTTGCCGGTACAATGATCTGGGCTTATTAAAACAAATAAAAATAACGCACAGTTTTGCAATAAATGCGTGCTTTTCTTTAGAAAACATATAACTCACATCTCGCATAGTTTTGTACACTTTAGTTATGACTAAATACACACGATTCTCGAGGTGTGATTTACACAGCATCATTCGATTTCCCCAAAATATTGAATTTATTTTCCTGTATCGAGAGCTTTGCCTGTCGTGGGTTCCCGCTTTGAGCGCGAAGTGCTTCAACTTGGTATTTTTATGATCGTCTCGAGTACGAGCGACTTGGGTAAGTGATTCTCCAGCTGTAATTATAATCAAGTGGCACAGCTGTCATTTGTTAACTGGCAACAAAACAGAAGAAAGACTGCTGGCGGTGACGTCACGAGGCTTGTGAACCACGGACACATTTTAACAATGCTTTTATTTCAATGCCACTACCACAAAGTAAAAAGACAATAAGAAGACTTAGGTTTCATTGAAAATTACATCTCGTTTTTCATGCATTATATACATTTTACTTTTTCAATCCTAAGTTGAATTTAAAGTTTTACACATTGACGCTCCTTCAAACATTACAAATATTTATACATCATTAACTAATCTCAATTAATTTGTGTTTTTAATTATGAATTCTATGGATACAAGTGACTATAGTTTGGTGTATTTTTGAAAAGCTAAATTATGTATCTATTATTCTACATATATGTGAAAACACTATCTAATGAAAGAGTCAGCACATTGTTTATAAGAGTAAACTAGTCATCATTGAAACGTTATTGATTTTATGATAAAAATATCTACGTATATTATACAAAACAATATAATGATAATAAATTTCCCAACTCACCCTAATTTCACCGGAAAAGTATGCCTACAGAATTCACAAGTGTTCATTTGATCTTAGGAAAATACTTGTTTTTTGCATTTGTTTGTTGAGGCGCATTCGTAAAATTTATATTCAAAGTTGTCACACTCAACTGAAGTCCATATTTGTATGATACTCTGTAGTCTTAATATATTTTTTATTTGACCTTTCCAAGAGTCGGGCGCCGTTGATTTATTGCTAGACGCTTTGACTGGTATGTTTTCTTGTATGGAAATATACTACGAAACATTTGAATGGAAATATTTGAGATGAAGACTAATGCATCAGAAAAATATGACTAAAATGAATAGACCAACCATTGAACAGAAGTAGCAGCCTACAAATATATTTTTTTCGCTCAGGTCACCAATATTTTATGTAAATGGAGAATCTGGAAAGAAAAGTTTTGCATTTTGTTCAACTCCCTGTCACATTATTCCCGAAGAGTCACGCGCTGCGTATGGAACTTATTTTTTTCACTGGTAAGGGACATTGGACTTGGAGTAGGGTTTCACTTTTCCCGCGAGATTTCTCATTTATGTTCTTAGTTATTGTAAAAGAATACTTAATCTTACCGGCAGGCACTGTGAATTATACTTGAAAAAAATATAAAAACTGAAAATCATTTGTGACACCCTTGTTGGGATTCGAACCCAGGCCTTCTGATTATGAGCGCAAGCGTCGTTACAGCTGAATTCTTGAGAAAAATATCATATAGTTTTAATTTTGTATTGTCATCAAAGTAAAGATTCATATTATTGAGATTCATATCATTGAGATGAAAATGAAACTCATTTGGTCGTACGCGTAGGTTTTTTTTAATACTCAATACAATAAACCGAAATACAACAGCGAAGACAACATCTGTTTTGATCTAGGATTTTGACAAAAATTCGTCCTGGGGGTCGGATATGTAATCTTTAAAAAACAAACATCAATCACTCACATTTACCAATTTGAAAACAGAAAAATAATCGCACAAGAAAAAGCGAGTGTTATTGTAAATGGCAAAATATGTTGTTTCATTGATTTGATTATATCCATGGCTTTGTAAGGACACATATTATAAGATTTTTCAGTTTGTATTATTTACATTTTTTCTCCTCCACATTTGATTTAAATTAGATAAGGTTAGGTTAGTATACTAATTGTAACTGTCATATTAAAATTGATCATATAAAAAATGTGTATATTGTAAATAAAAAATAAAAATGTACATAGAAATATCTTTAATTAAAATAGTATTTGCCAGTGTATGAAAGCTTGTATTATTCTTTTGCTTTAAATTAACGTTTAGTTTACCCAAATTTTCCCGCCTAAACTATGCTTATTAATTTTATCATTATTGTCAATGAAACTGAAATTCAATGAGTGGGCGCCTTCCCGGGGTTGAACAAATAATTAATGTGACTAGTACTTGGTTTATTTATTTTCACACACATGACATAACATGACTGGGATATCCAGAGTCATAATAAAAGGAGGACTTGTATGAAAAAGATTATGACTCTGGATGAAATGAAAGAAGTATGCAAGAACAGGAAGAAGTGGCGGCTAATCTGCAATGTTGATTTCTAATGTTGGTGTATTCATTTGCTACATTTTTTGCATAGGAAATTTTTGACTTTTTTTGTATAGATTTCTTTGTAAGGTTTTGTTCTTTTTTATATTTTAATGTAATTTATTATTCATTCATATTCCTTGACTTATAGGTTGGTATGAGGCTGACCACCCATACTGTAAAAAATGGTTCACTTTGCCAATGTCACCCCTGTTTCAGGGAAGATCGGCAAAAGTTGTGGGGCTTATGTTCATTTGAGGTTTGGATTTTATTTGTAAGTACACATTCAGCATTTGTAAGCGCGAACTACACTTGTTGGTTTGTGGGCATACATCTGAGAGCTTTAAATGAATATATCCATGCAACTTAGATTATAGATTATTATTATTATTATTATAGATGGCAAATTTCATTCATATTCATTGACCAAAAGAAAATATGCCGTCAAAAGTAAACAGCTTTTATGTAACAACTTGTCTCACATTATGTACAATGAAATAGGCCTGCAATAATAAATTCAAACCACATGACAATATTTTTCTTCAGCTAGGAATAATGCGGTGGTTTAAAAAATGTTATTCAACAATGTGTTTAACAACATATTTTATGAAGTAATTAAACCAGTATATTAAGGTTATTTATTGATTGTAGTGGAAATCTTAACCATTTTGTACACTTTTTCTAATAAAGGGCGTGTTATGTTTCTCTACATTTTTTCAATTCAAAGATAAGTTGTCTGAAGTATGATATTACTTTCAGGCTAGATTATATTAAATTAGATTTAACGAGAATTAATAATGTATTATATTTATCTGTACACTAGAAAAAAATCATAGACAACAGAATCGTGACGCCGCACTTCCGGTTTTCTAGGAAAAAGGCAAATAAGTATTATGTAACTGATTGCTAAGGACCGTAGTCACATAGACTTGCGACGTTTGCCAGTCGAAGAAACGTTTTTGTACTTCGACTTCCGAGCACATTTTTTTTTAGTCGAAGCTAAATTATAGAACAACAGAAAAATCATTCATAATAGCGATCGCCTTATGAGTATTATTTTTCCGGTTCCATGACAGAACGACACATGACAGAACAACACATGACAATTACCATAAACGGGACATGAAAAAACTTCATATGACATACCATCACAAACATCTTGTTTTGTGATGTACTTTCCTGTAAAAGTTTGTCATGGGGATTTTTTGCCATGTGAGGTCCTGCCATTGTGATGTTATGTCATGTGCTGTTCTGTCATGTGATGTTATGTCATGTGTTGTTCTGTAATGTGCCATTTTGTCACTGTGCCGTTCTAGCCTGTCACCTATTTTTACATTTACTTTTTTTCTGCTGAAAAATCAATCATAAAAATCTTGACCATTGCATAAGATTATGAATAAATGAATCGTGGGAGCAAAAAAGTGAAGGTATTCATTCATTGCTTAGACAGAATGTATGGATGAATACATATACTGGTATAAATAATGCAAAGGGTGGCACTTAATCTAGAGGAAGCATGCACTCCCTGCACACTTCAACAGGAACAAGTACATCCTCAGACGTAAACCTTCCTTCCGCTTGCATTCCTTTCAAGTCCTCCACTAAGGGTGTCCAGCAGCTGTTAGACACGTACATTGTAGGTACAATAAAAAACGGGAGCATCTATGAATGGAATATCCAGAGTCATAATAAAAGGAGAGCTTTTATGAAGAAGGTTATGACTCTGGATGAGATGAAAGAAGTATGTAAGGACAGAAAGAAATGGCGGTTGATGTGTAATGTTGGCGGCTAGGGTTTTTAAAATTAGAACTTTGTTTTCTATTTTAGTTTTAATGTCCATACATATTATTATTTATTGATTTAAAAAAACTATTTTTATGTGTATGTTCCTTGACTTATAGGTTGGTATGCGGCTGACCACCCATGCTGTAGAAGATGGTTCACTTGGCCAATGTCATGCAGGGATGCAGGGTGTATAATCATTTGGGATTCGGGTTTTTATATTGTAAATCCACATGAGGCATGTGTAAGCGCGAACTTATACGTGTCTGCTTATGGGAATGCATTTTATATGAATCTTAATTGTTATTTATCTTTGCAACTTAGATTATAGATTTAAGTGTCTGGTTGTTAGCTCTGTTGGTAAAGTGCTTGTAATTATTTTTAAACCATTATCAAGTTGCTCCTGTGATAATGGTGTGAAAACATCGATAACGCTCGAGAAATAAATCAACTCGTGAAGAAAAACTGTGTTTTATTTGTACATTATTATTTTTGTCTTTGCAACTTAGATAATAGAGGTTATAGATAGATATTTGTGTAATGAAAAAATGTACATACTCATACTTTTCGATAGAAGAAACAACATGTAAGGGCTTTTATGAAATGGAAATTGCAGCCAGCAAAAAGCGCCTTGATGAAATATGTATGGTGGTTTACTTCAATGAAGAATCAGTTTATTGACAACATTGTTGCTCCCAAAACAAAAAAATAAGGTCAAAAAATCTCAAATTTCAAAAAAAATAACCAGATTTTCAACTTATACATACTTTAAGATTATTCATGAAAACTTAGGCATTTTGTGCAGCGTAAAAGGTTGATTTTCTCATTCTTCATATACTTTATGCCAAGGGCCCTTGAGGTGTGTTACACACAAAAACGGCGCTTTAAACAAGTTATCCATTCATACATACATTGATGATTTAGTATTCAAAATTTAATGATAATTTCAACAAAAACATTGAAAAGTGTTTTGTCAATTCTAATGAAATCAAAGAAAAAATACCTGTTTAGGTAAGCGTGAGTTAGATTTGATATTTGTGTTTAAAATTCCAATTATTGTACCAGGAAATAAAATAACAAAGTTCTCATACAATGTTTTTTTTATAGCGTATTATTATAAGGCGCAATTATTTTTCGGTCGGTTATTTTATTATTACACGTACCCACGGAGTAATTGCCTTCTCGGTCATACTCGACTATCTACTTATAAGTAAATCATCTCTTGTGCAAAAAAATACTAATGTTTTCTAGGCTACGCAAAAAAATCCTAAGCATAAGCATAGTCCGAGTATTTTTTGCTGTTTATAAACCCTATTCCTATGTCATTTATTTTCATTTAAAGATGTCAATTGTGTTTACAAATTATAATCGATTTTCAAGGTTAATTACGCTTTTCGGCGGATATTAGACGAATCGTAATGGGAGAACGTACATTATTCTCGTCGTTTCGTTGGCGACGGAGCCAACATTTTCAGGAGGAACCCGCTCTGCACGACGATTGAAGAAGAACGTAGGCTTAGTCGCCATCGAAACGTCAAAAATGATGTTGCATAAGTTTTCCCTTAAAACGGTTCGTCTAATATCAGAAAAAAGTGAACTAACCTTGATATTGAATCAAATTTTCTAAATATGTCAAATGACCGTAACTCCAGTTTGAATTTGACTGTGACTTGTGTGTATTAAAAACAAATCTTGATTTGTCAATAAGACTTTCAAACTATCATTCAATTTACTTTACTTACACAGATTCTTCCTTACACAATTTATTTAATCGAATTTGAGTTTAATGAATCGTTCAAATTTTTTAAATTGTACCAATCTTTATTTAGCCTTTGTTGAAAACAGCTAACCCTAAGCTGATTAATATAGAGAAATACTTAAAACTAATTTATTTAATTTTACAGTTTTAATTACAATAAAACACGAGAGGTTAATTTCATCAAAAAATGTTCTGCTTAAAAACGTACAAAACTAATCTAATCTAATCTAATCTAAGCTGCAAAGATATATATCATTTAAGTTTTATATTAAATGCATTCCCACAAGCAGATATGTATAATTTCGCGCTAACACATGCCGCATGTGGACCTACAATATAAAAACCCAATCTCAAATGAACATAAGCCTTGCAACTCTTGCCGTCCTTCCCTGAAACAGAGGTGACATTGGCAAAGTGAACCAATTTTTACATTATGGGTGGTCAGCCGCATAACAACCTATAAGTCAAGGAACCACAAAACATATTTTTATTAAATGAATATTTTTTTTATTCTCGAAGGGAAATCTTTACAACCCTTCCGGTTTCCCCGTATTCAATCTTTTATTTTATCAACAAAAGATTAAAAGGTCTATCTGATGCAGGATATGTGGGAAAGTGCAGTGAGAATCATCCCCAAAATTCTGAAACTTGACACCGAGTAACGGAAGCTTTCAAGTTGAGGGTTAATTCTAAATTATAATTACGTATAATGCACTACCTCATTATACGATTACTGCGTTTCAGTTCCTCGATCGTTTACCAAAAAAATATCCCTTAGTTTACCGGAAATATGTTGATCTTATTGACACTTTGCAGTGTGTATACATTGCTTAAAAGTATGCCATTGTGTGATGAACTTAGTCATCTTTTCATTTGAAGTGGTGTTCTAATTATCTTCGTATTATTTTTGAACTTACTTCTTTTGATGTGAAAATGTATATAATCGGTTCATTTTATAACTTGGAGCTGTTGCTGTAGAAAAAACTACGCGTCTTTTTGGATGTTAGGGCCACTTTTTCGCCTGTTGTATTTGTGATAACGGTCCTTGTTAGAAGTGTTTTCTATAATAATAATAATATATTTTCCTTATCTGAAAATTAAAAGTTAATCTTTCATAATAAATAAATATCTTCCCCGATTTTGGGGCATTGAATGAATTTTAGACTTTTATCATCCATTGTTCACGAGGAATGTTGTTAACGAATATCAAAGCGTACTTATATTAAAAACGTACGGTGAAATTAGACTCAGTGTGAAGCCGGAAGTTCTAACTCGGATCTTTACATCCTTCCCTTGAATTTTTACATCCCTTGTATGCATTGCTTGTATGGGAGGGGCAATGAACACTATGCGTTCACAAGAAGACAACCTTTCAAGATGTCTGGAAAGGGTTGAATGAAGACATGAGGATGCCATTCAAGGGTTGTTCATTTAACAAGGGGGGAAGTTCTTTAACGTTACTACTCTAACATCCCTTAATCACAAACCAAACTACTTCAGGGTAGCCTTTTTTATTGATAAAAATAATTATATAGAAAAAATGTTGTATGTGTTCTAAAAATAATAGAACATAGTACTATTATTTTATTTGTATGAAAATTCATGAGAAAATGTAAGACGTTATAAGTGCGCTATTCTATGGAAAAAATTTGTAAAAAAAAAACATTAATTGTAATATAGCTTTATGGAAAAGTTCACGTAGAACTTTTTATGATGAGTTTTTGATTTGAATGTGTTGATGCAGCCTTGAGTACAGGAAATTAGTAAGGTTGATCATAAATTAAAAATGTGGCGTATTTAAAATTTAAATTTATGAACGAAATAATATTTATTACCAAAAAAAAATTTTTTTATTCTTCATGGATTGCTTTGTAAGCAATTTATACATTGAAAAAAAAAAAAAAATTGCATAAAATCTAATGAAGTTTTTTAAATTTTGTGTGAAATTGAATAGCTCATAATTTTCATCAAACTACTATGGAAAACATATTCTTGGTGTACTGAAAAGACCACGTCGTCTTTTCGACGCGTATGGTGATTGAACTTCCTTTCCATGACTTATAGGTTGGTATGACGCTGACCACCCATGTGAATATTGATTCACTCATGATCTTTCTTCATAAATGTTCTTAATCAATTTCCTTGAAGCAGGAAGGACATTGACAATACTTGCGGGTTCTCTGTACATTTGAGGTTTTGGTTTTTATTTTTTTATGTACCAACGTATGTAAGCGCGAACTTACACGTGATGCTTATGAGCGTGCATTAACTGCGAATCTCAAATCTTAAGATATCCTTGAAACTTAGATTATGGAACATTTTTTTATGGTATATTCTGGATAATCACATACTATCATGCCAAGCAAACCTCCTACTATTGGACAAGTACGTAATGAGATTCAGAGGCTCTTGGGCGACTGCGGTGAGCGACCAACAGGCAGCCGAGCGTGACTTCTAGAACCATGGACTCGACGCTCCAAGTATAAAATTTTACGTTTTGCACTTAACCAAAAAATGTATGGAAACTTAAACGACTTCTCTAAAAAGCGATTTAGTTTTTCTACATTTTTGATAAAACATTTTTTTTTTAGTTTCAACGTAAAGCTTGATACTTACTGTGCTACTCGAGCAGGCCTCACCAGTTATCATTCATAATAATAACAGGCAAACAGCAAAAAACAACAGCAGGTCAACAGAACATTTAGAATATGAAACATTACATAGTAATCACTAACCTAAGTATTTGCTGTGACAAGATTTTGCGTATCAAATGTGACCATTTCCTGCTTTGCGAAGAGACAAACACATCTCAGAATGAAGAATTGAGCCTCTTAAAATTTATGTAGGTTAAAAGAATGACCTAACACAAAACAGTATCTTAATTCTTAGATCTTATTTAAATGTTGTTAAAAGAAATCCGTAATGAACTGAAGTGACATTTGCAGTGTTATTTTTTCGCAATCCAACAAGAGTACGGAATTCAATCCTGTGACGTTTTAGTGAAATGTATGGTCAATGGTCATAGTCTGAATAATATTGTTTGCCCATTATGCGGTTATGACAAAAATATTGATTTCAAACATCTTCTGCTCTGCTTCCTATATACCAGTTTGGCCTATTCTTTCAGAGAACTGCTCTTGCCGCGATGGGGATTCCCAGCTGGCTTTTCAACTTTTAGGAGGTCTTCCACTAGGACGGGATCCATGAAGCTAGTTATATAGTGCGATATAGGGAGTTTAGTAGTAGCTCCATATTTTTTAGTAACACATTTCTATTTTCGCGATTGTTTGCGAGTGTTTCTCACGCGATCTCTCGGTGGCTCCCAGCTTATATTTGGTCTTTACCGTTCATAATTTCAAACATGATATTTGGATATTCTCACGATAATTTACTTTTCCAGAAACTTCAAACTACAAGGATCATCGATGACTGTATTGCAGTCCCGATAGATTGGAACTCGTTGATCTTTCTCCTGCAGTCTTGTTGGATTTCATAAACTTGTTTCTCTAAGGGGCAAAATTTGATGAAACATTAACAATTCTAAAAAAAGTCAATTCATTCAACGAACCTAGACCTTTCTTTTGGCATACTCATTTAAACTACCATTGAAGATACTCGAAAATCACTGAAAGCATTAGGATATGTTTTCTTTATTTAGTAGTAGTATTTTTATCGTTTTCTGTAGCTTTGAGATGTGCGTATACCGTCGGATGCAAAAAAAATCCTGAATGGATAGAATTACAAATGCAGAACTTCTTTCCTAAATGAATACCATAATGACAAAAATTGGTTGATTCCGGCTACACGATGAAAAACATTTGTTTCTACAACCTCATTACACAGAGAATAATTGAAAGACGACGGGGTCTTGGGTCTCGACAACATTTTGTTCAAAGAACCTGAGACACTGATTTTGCATAAGCACGAGCTCCTTCTTTGGTTCATCAGTATCGAAGATACAAATTGCTATGATGATTGCCAATATTTACTGAAGAGGCACTACAAGAAGTTTGTGGTCACAGGCACATCTTTGTAAAAAACATAATGAAAGAGTCCTAAAGCAAGGTAGTCTACCCGTAGCCGAAAGTAGCTTATCATTACTCATAATAAGCATTCAAAGTCCAATCCATTATCCATGGGAACTCGTTCATGTATCTACGTTATGTCTTGGATTTTTTCACGTAAAATGTACGTAATAATTTATAATATGTATACAGTAGCATATCTGTTAATATACCGTTGCATATCGTACTTACAGTGGCGATTTAGATTGATTTCCAGAACCATTTTTTATCTTTTTATATTTAAAAAAAATACAATAATAGCTCAAGGCTGAGTTTTCTGAAAGACAGAAAATTTTGAAACGACAACCGCTTACAGAGGGAAAAGTATCGGAAAGTTTTTTTAAATTTAATTTTGATTCCATGTCTGACTTTCCTGGATACCTATCTCGGTGAACTGGGTTTCCTGGGTGTTACGATTATTATCTCTGTAATGTCATAATTTCCTTGAAGTCGAAGTCTTTCGAGTTGTAGTCCTAAGGCGCCACCCCAAAGGCGTTTTGTATCCTACCCATCTTTGTCATGACTCATGACTAGGGACTGGAAAATTTTGCGATCGCGATAAAACGAATTTATTCGCGAATTTTGATGTTTTTACGGGAAAAACGCGAAATTTGAGGTTTTACGTAAATATGGCGAATTTTCGTCGTGTGTGTCGCTTTTGCAACGGTTTTGTGGGAAAGGAAAGATTTCTGCGAAAACCCTTTGCAAGGTGCAAAGCACTGGAAAATTGGTCGGTGTTATGGCCGAGGGGGCCAAGTGGGCTGATCTTTCAACGTTGAAACACGCTAGAACGCTAGACGCGGGGTTCGATCCCTGCCTGGGTCATTTGACCATAAATTTGACCCTGGTTCAACAGATGTTATTAGTCATGACTCATTCATTGCTGTTTTAGCGTGCCACTCTTATAGTAATGTTCAACCCCTTTCTTCTAGGAATATCACTCAAAAAATATCCTTCATCATTGCCTTGAGATATTTCTCAATTAGCTTATCATATATCTTAGATTATAGATAGCTGGCGTTTCTCTGCGACAACGTAGTGGTACGGAACCCATCATGTACTAGCAATGCAGAACGCAGCAGTCAAAAACTTTTTGTTTGGCTGACTCACATACATAGATTAAATGTAAAAAAAGTGTAGAATGTAGGAAATTCAAAAATCCTTCTGCATTGCAACACGGCACGAGGCCATTGTTGGCGAAGCGGCAACGTCGCCCCAGAGCCTTATCGCGTGCCCAGCAAAGCGTGAAAGCATGAGACACCACTCTTGATGGAGTTTACAATCGACGGTAACAGAGACTACAACTGCGTATGTTCAAAGTGAAGGTAACTCGGCGAAGAATAATTTATAATTACCGCTGAAACCACCTGCCTGTTCCGGTGTTAATGGGCTATTAAAAGGATTTGGTTTTATGTGTTATTTAGATAACACACATGGTGAACATCTCCCTAATTACATTGTATTTGATGGAATAATGTGTGTACGCATTTAGGGTCACTTTTTGTCTTGTAAATATTTCAATCAATCCTACTAAATGCTCTTTTAAATTGAATATTTCTGCATGACTGCAAACTCCATTATTTTCTTTGTCCAATCACATGGTGAGGAATATGATACAGACATCATAAGTTGCCACCATGAAAAATTCTCTAGATGCTAAATCCTTCTCTTTTTCCATAGCTTGTTAGGTATCAAATCTTCTTCGAAAAGTTTCACCGACTATAATCATTATTCAATGAGATTTTCCAAAAATCAAGGATTTTTCTATGTTGCCCTATAATTGTGCAAGAAACTAATTTGAAAAACGTGCATCAAATGCATTTTGCTTCGCTTTTAAAATACTTTAAAATTGATAGTCGTCTTCATTCCTTTTATTTGTGTTGTTATTGCAATATACATTTTTATACTGCCTGTTATAACACGCAAAAACGCAACTAAGCTACACATATAGTGTAACTTCTTGCCTGCGTTATCCCCGAAGTTATTTTTACAGGTAAGGGGGCCGGCCTCACACCAACCACTTTCAGTTGAAGTGGGGGTTTCCCAGCTCCCGAGGGGGCTGGTTCTCATTTCTTGTGAAGGCTGAGTAAACCTTTGAGATCGAACCCTTGCTCTCGGCATGGAATGCAAGCATTCTACCAATTGAGCTATCGACCTTTTTACGAGCTTGATCGTCGTCGCTACAAAGCGCCAATTCTCAAGCAAGACCCAGTTGCTGTAAGGCTGGATGGGCCTTTGGTGACCGGTCATTGGTAAAGGTTTTATGAATTTTTCAACCCGGCGAAGAGCAAATTTGAAAATATAAATGGGATATTTTTTGTGCTCCGCCGGGAATCGAACCCACAACCGTCCCATTCAGAGTCCGCAGTGTTACCACTGAGCTACGGACCGGACACGCTAGTGCTCTTTTTGCTTTCTAAAAAATACTTCGAAAAGTCTTAATTTTGGTCAAATCTTTACACTTTTTTTTATTTAGTTTACACATCATATGGTTGGTATGCAGCTGACCACCCATACTGTAAAAAATGGTTCACTTTGCCAATGTCACTCCTGCTTCGGGGAAGGTCGGCAAGAGTTGCAGGGCTTATGTTCATTTGAGATTGGGTTTTTTATATTGTAGGTCCACATGCGGCATGTGTAAGCGCGAAATTATGCGTGTCTGCTTGTGGGAATGCATTTAATATGAATCTCAAATGATACATATCTTTGCAGTTTAGATTTAGATTTAGATTTAGACATCATCGTTTTTTGTAATATTCTAGTCAGGGATTTATGTAAGGTAGCTATAAAGTTTGTTTACATATTTGATGACGAAGCTTCTGAATTTCTTGTTGTTTTCAACCAATCTCACTGAAGTTTTATCATCAAGATCCTTTCAACTCTTCCAACATTAGCTCTTTCGTTGATGAAACTTTTTTCAGAAAATATTGAAGACAATAAACTTCGCCTTTACTCATTATTGCTCTTAATCGTCTGAAAAATATATATATTATTATCCTCATGATGACGACAGAAGTCAAAGCAAAAGAAAAGACGGCGACAAAGTGAGACTACTTTTTACAGAAAAAGAATGTTCAATAATTATTATATCCGTTTAGAAAACAGGAAATGGCATGTGCTTCACGTAGTGAGAAGAACCGGTAAAGGCACGAAGCTGTGCACTTCCATCATTAATACGTTTCTGATAATATTATAAATGATATTAAATCTATAAGTACTGACCATATATAACTAAGTAAAAAATATATCATTACTCATCAGTAATAAGTATGATTAACTATCTGGTCATGGACCTGTATTTTTTCAGTATTTAGACGTTTTTGCCAATTAAAAAAAACACAGATCCGAGACCGGTGAATAAAATTTACTTTTTGGTTTATGTATTTACTTATTTAATTGGTTTTATTATGAAATGATACAAAATAAAAATTTGATTCATACCTGATTTAGTTTTCATTGTACAAGACTTCGTTATTTTTTTTATATTTAAGGCTAGTATTTTCAACGTTAGCATAAGTGACTTTAAACTGATCAAAAAAAAACTACCCACACGATTGGCATATTATTCAGCATAATGTCGCTATTCTAACGTTAAAATTATGTACTGGGCCTAAGTAATTTTCTCTTATAAATAGGTTTTACATATCTAAATCTAAATCTGAGTTGCAAAGATAAAATCATTTGAGATTCATATTAAATGCATTCCCATAAGCAGACACATATAAGTTCGCGCTTAAACATGCCGCATGTGGACTTACAATATAAAAACCAAATCTCAAATGGACATACACTTTGTAACTCTTGCCGACCTTCCCTGAAACATTGATGACATTGGCAAAGTGAACCATCTTTTACAGTATGGGCAGTCAGCTTCATACCAACCTATAAGTCAAGGAAACTTTTGTAAGAAATACAGATATGACATGAAGTAATGAGGAACCAATTGTATATTTACGCTTACCCATATCAATAATGTCGTTCACATTTTCTCTGATTCTGCTTTTGTCTTATACACAGTAGAGTTCTCCCTATGTGGGTAATTTTTGTGACCATGTGCTATTATTGTATGAAGTCAGTGAACAGTTTCAGAAAGCCACCCTGTCCGTAGAAGGAGCTGCGCAGGCTGCGAGTTGCTCTACTCACCGTTATGTTAACCTGACCACGCGATAACTCCTGATGCCGATTATTGAACCATTCTTGTGCGTACTGCAAAGTAAACAACAATAGTGAACTGTAGAGAACGTATCAAAATACGAGGTATACATTTTGGGATTCAACTTTGATGAATTTTGCTTTGGATTCACGTCATTTATGCATTGAATCTGACTTTGTGCATTTAGTGTGGAATATATTCTTTAAAAAAATGTTTTGAAAATTAATGTATAAAAATATTTGTAACAATTAAGCTCCTGAAGATAAGGCGAAAACGTTCAAGAAAAAAATAATAATGAAGACTTTGTTTTTCCTATTGAATTTATAAACAAAAATACAATGGGCATTCAGTGTGTTAACAGAAGTACCCTTAAAAATGTATGAAATCTATTCATTTGTTCAGATAAAGAAGACAGGTTTGCGACATTTTATTTGATTAATAAACAAATAAAATAAATTTCTTGATTACTTATATGTCGCGCGCAGTTTTTGTGTGAATCACACCTGAATATCCCTCTTAATCTACGAACGTTATGCAAAACTAACAATGATAGTATAATAATATAATTTGCACATTTTGGATGCAACTTTTACATATACATATTTCTTCCTTTTGAACATTGTAAATAATATATAATCTAAGTTGCAAAGATATATGACATTTTAATTTCATATTACATGCATTCCCATAAGCAGACAAGTGTAAGTTCGCGCTTACATATACCACATGTGGAATTATAACATAGATGAGGCATGTGCAAGCGCGAACTTGTACGTATCGGGTTTTGACTCATGTGAGAATGCATGTAATGTGAATCTCCAATGTAACATATCTTTGCAACTTAGATTAGATTAGATTAGAAACCCAATCTTAACTGAGCATAAGCCTCGCAACTATTGCCGACCTATCGTGAAACAAGGGTGACATTGGCAAAGTGAACCATTTTTTACAGTTTAAGGGTGGTCAGCGTTATACTTTAAAAATACGTTTTTCACTATATATTTTCACAGGGCCTTGAGTAATGAGTTAACCATTTTATTTTAAAAAATCCAAACGGAAAATTATCTTAATCTTCTAAATTCTTGACCGATTTTTTTTTAAAGAAACGTGAAATCAAAACTTAATGTGATTCCCCTTTTTTTTCAACAAATAGTATGGGACCTATGTTTTCTATAAAATATTTTATTATTATTTCCTTTTCCTTGTAAACTTTTCTTTCAACAAGACGCAACTAACAAGAATACATCCTAACAGGAAATTGTATCTGGCAGCCTCGGAAAACCTATGCTTTTATAATTACTCTATATAATTACTCAGGACTTTAACGAAGTGCTTTACTGTATTGGAAAAAATGCCTTTTTTACCAATGATTATTTGTGTTCTTGACTTACAGGTTGGTATGCGGCTGGCCACCCATGCTGTAGAAGATGGTTCACTTTGCCAATGTCACTCCTGTTTCAGGGAAGGCCGGCAACAGTTGCAGGGGGAATGTTTATTTGAGATTTGAGTTTTTATGTTGTAGGTTCACGTGCGGCATATGCAAGCGCGAACTTATACGTGTATGCTTGTGAAAATGCATTTAATGTGAATCCTAAATGTTACATATCTTTGCAACTTAGATTAGATTATTTGTGTCTCCCATCAGAGGTCCTTTTATTACCCGTAGTTAATCGCGCGTAAGATGTTATTGTATGTGGCAGATTAGAACGGCACAGTGACAAAACGACACATGACATAACGACACATGACAGAACGACACATGACAGAACGACACATGTTAGAACGACACATGACAGAACGACACATGACAGAACATTACATGACTGAACATCACCATGACAAAACTACACAGAAAATACATCATTTTGACGAATAATTTTCATGTGCCGTTTATGTTATGTGACGTTGTGTCATGTGATGATTTGACTTGTGATCTTTGTATTTGTGGTGGCTTTCCTGTGATGTTTTGTTATGTGCTGTACTGTCATTGTGATGTTCCGTCGTGTGTTGTAGTCATGTGTCGATATGCCTTGTGTCGTTATGTTATGACGTGTCGTTTTGTACTTTCCTTGACTAATAGGTTGGTATTAGACTGACCCCCCATGCTGTGAAACTTTGGTTCACATTTGCCAATGCAACCCCGGTTTCAGGGAAAGGCGGCAGAAGTTGCAAAGTCTATGTTGATGTGAGGTTTGGTTTATTTTGTAAGTAGGTACACATGCAGCATTTGTAAGCGCGAACATACACGTTTGTATTAAATATGAATTTTACATGTTAATATATCTCTATGCAACTTAGATTATAGATATTACACAGCAACAACCATTTCGCTTTATTGAGATTTCGCCACCTTGTAAATGTGCAACTTCAATGTTCTCGTACAAAAAGCTTTCCTCGCTTTGTAAAAAAGTTTTTAGTAACAATTTCACTAGTAATTAGTTCTCGTTATTCAATGGATAGTTTAATGGTTAGAGCCTGTTTTTCATCATGTGATTGGGTTCGAGTAGCCACTAATGATGCCACGAATGATTCGACCTTACACGTGTCTGTTTGTAGGAATGTTAAATGTGAATAAATCTTTGCAACTGAGATCACATATTGTAGAAGATAATTGTATTTTTAGGAAGCAAAGAAATCACATAATACGACCCCATATTTGAAATTATAATACGAATAATAATTGGAAAAAAAAAACTAACAAAATGTGAATAAGACTATTTCTGTTTCGGGGTAACAATTATGATTGTATGTAGTACCTATGTCAGTAATTATTTTGGATTGTTGTATGGTACATTTACATCAAGTGCATTTCCATGTTATTTTGTACCCACTTACATACCTACCTACATGCCGCCATTGCAGTTTCCACCGAACATGCTGTTTTGAATAAAACATGTATGGGAACTTAGCAAGTTGCGACTGATAAAAAAAACTGTAGTTACCATTAGCCACATATTATCTATTTTCATTTGTATTCAAATATGCCACTTTATATTATGTACCACCAATGCTTTGACGGCGAAAGATACATTTTTTATGTTGATTTTATTGTTTGCAATGTTTTGACGTTTAATAAGACATTAGGTAAGATTGTAAAAATCTACAGCAACTGGATCTTGCTTGATTTGGCGCTTACTTGGCGAAACGACTCTAAGCTCGTAGATGAGACGAGAGATTCACACAAAATTCACGCATTAAAAAAAACGGTCTAAGTAAAATATGTAGATATGTAATCATAATTATTTCTTACTACATTTTTTCTAAAAGTAGGTAACTATCACAAATTTACAGGATGTGTGAACTAGAGATGCCACGAATAGTGAATTGGCCGAATACCGAATACCGAATATTCGGCAACGCTGTCGGCCGAAGCGCCGAATATTCGGCCGCCGAATATTCGGCGCTACGGAGAAGAATGCTGTGGCAAACGAGTTGGATTTTTATTTGAAAACAGTTCGCCTAGATCGGAAGGCCGATCCTTACAAGTGGTGGTCAGCAAACGAAAAACAATACCCGAACCTTTCGAAATTTGCAAAAGTTCATCTTTCTTCGCCTGGAAGTAGCGTTATAGTGAGAGGTTATTTTCTGAGGCTGGTAACGTTTACGATGAAAAGCGCAATCGTTTGCTACCAGAAAATGCTGAAAAGCTCGTTTTTATCCATCACAACTTACCACTGATTAATTTTAAGTACTAAAATGTTGTAATTTGGAAATAAATACATAATTTTTGAGTAAAATAACGTGTCTTTTTTTACATGATTTGCTATTCGGTATTCGGCCGAATAGTACGCACTATTCGGCCGAATACCGAATAGTAAAAAAGTGGCCGAATAGGCCGAATACCGAATAGTTGCCGAATATTCGTGGCATCATTAGTGTGAACCCTTACTATTTCGAGTATTTTGTTATGTGAGTAATAATGGTTGTAGAATTTGTTGTAAGATCTGCCACCGCTTATTATATTAGGTACCTACGTAGTTTTATAGTGGAACAAAATGGCATTTTTTTTTTTGAAAACTCCAATTTAGTTATCAAAAGTATCTTGCTGTATCCAATTGTTTTCAATTTAAGGTACTGTTACCAATTTTCTGCATTTCGTTTTGCCCTTAGTACTGATTACCCACATATTTTGTTTTTTTCGTCCATACACTTTGCAACCTACTTTTTTTATTTGTCGCTGTAATTTATAATTTTATGAATGTTTATTTATTTTTAATAAATTTGTATTTTTTTTCGTAATTTGCTAGAATTTTCTCTCGAAACGTTTATTTCTTATGCCCGCTTTCCACTGCGAGCGGGAAATAGCTGAGCGGGAGCGGGAAATAGCTGAGCGGAGCGTAGTGAAATAGTTTTGGCCTTCCATTGCGAAAGAGTTTTAAAAAATAATGGTATTTGCCTTCCACAGCCAACGAGCTCGGCGGAGTGAGCTAGGCGGGAAATGAGATGAGTCAGATGAAAGAGTTGTTTGCCTTCCATCTACAGCTGGCTTAGCGGAGCCAACTAGTGTGTGACAGCTCGTTGCAGCCTACGCCCAGATCAAACGTTTTAATTATTAATAAAAAAAGTTTTTTGTTTTTGTTTCGAAAAATAAAAAGTAATGTATTATTTTGCTTTAATACATTAAAAGTAGATGTTGGAAATAAAACATACATTTTAATATTTTCAAATTTATAAAATAATGTATGATGTGCAGTGTGTGACAGCTCGTTGCAGCCTACGCCCAGATCAAACGTTTTAATTATTAATAAAAGAGTTTTTTTTTGTTTCGAAACATAAAAAGTAATGTATTATTTTGCTTTAAACATAAAAAGTAGATGTTGGAAATAAAACATACATTTTAATATTTTCAAATTAATAAAATAATGTATGATGTGTTTTTGTAAATCATGTATGATGTGTTTTATCGCTGTCACGCAACTGCGCGGGTTGGCGCGGGGGGCACGGGGGAGCGGAGTCAGTTGAAAACTAGCGGCCGAGACCATGACACAGCGGACCCATTTTTACTCGCTCAGTCAGCTCCGCTCACTCCGCTGTCGGTGGAAGCACTTCTATGAAATTTACTGTTGCTAGTCGAGCGGAGTCCGTACGGAGTCCGCTGGAAACTCGCTCAACTCTGCGACCACTTTTGTAACTCTTTGTACTCGCTCAGTCCGCTCCGCTGACTCGCTGTAGGTGGAAGCACTTCTATGAAATTTACTGTTGCTAGTCGAGCGGAGTCCGTACGGAGTCAGCTCCGCTCGCAGTGGAAAGCGGGCATTATTGTCAAGTGTAAATGGCATACGTTGTTAGCGACATCTGTGGAAAAGATCTCACGGCTATTTGTTACGAAAACTGTTTTACCGACTTGGCAGTTGCGCATAGCTTTGAAAAGTGGTCAACAGATGGTACAACTTCTCGCCTTTTCTCGCGTTGTTATTTGAGTCTCAAATGCTTCATCAGATTTACGCTAGATGGCAGTACACAGCAATCGAATGAGCTTCATATTTTTAGTTTTTCAACACAGAAGTTCCAAAGCTTCAACCTTTCTTATTTCAATATTATGATTTTGTTAGTTGATTGGTCTTCTTTTATTTGTCCAATAGTGAAAAATTTACTTCGTATTTTACGATATACTACCCACTTAGCTTATATTTTGAACTCTGTAAGTACCTAAGTACTGGTAAATCATAGAAGTATGTAGGAGTTTTAGGATGCAGTTTACTAAAAACTTCCTATTTTTCTAATAATAAAGAAAACATTCTAAATATGTATAAACTTACTTTGAAGGTGGCACATTGATTTCATTCCTTTACACATATTTTTAGAAACATAAACCTTTTTACTTTTGGTAGTTGCAGTTAGGTAGTACCTAGCTGTTCATTGCATTGTGTATAATAATAATTTCCCTATTTCACTTATTGTCTGCAACGAAATGTTTTGCAATTACAGGAAGAAATAAGCAAAAATTATTATATGATGGGTTTGAAATCAAATCCGATGCGAAACAGACTGGTTTCTTTGAGAGTAGGTACCTGCTAGTTCATAAATAATAGGTATTGACTTTCAAATGAAACCATTTCAACGTTAGAATGAAAAAAAAATCGTCATCTTAGGGAATAGGGTAGTGCTTAGCTTAGTTAATCAACGTCATACATATTGTAATTCGTAAGTAGGTAATAGTTCTTGTAGATCATTTTCATATAATTTATCACTTCGAAATAGTGTTGGAGTTTTTTTGTCACCCAATTCGTTCTTTTGATCATTCATTTCGATAGAAGTTTCATCTAACTACATTCTTGAAACCGTTTGCAATTCTTTCCCCATGAAGTGGTGAAGGTATGTACGAGTATGTAGCTCCAAGTAACCTTGATTTTTTTCTACCGTGGCTCTTTTCTTCCCGCCTTAATAGACTTTACAAGCACAATACACACATGCAGTACATAATGTATTAAGTATAATAATAATGTACGCTGTACGCCGATATTGTGATGTTCGGTGATTGCCTCTACTCTAGGAATGTTGAGCGGGTTCAGTGACCGCTCTCTCATGGACCGGCCACACACTTGCGACTCTGCCTTTCAAGGGATTCAAAGCCAGGCGAAAATAAAAACAGCGATTCTTTCACAGTATGCGTTGTTCAAGTTCACTAGTATTTTCACAAAATGCGTTTAGTTTTTAGAACTCCATAATTTGTTCGTACTGTTACGAAATTAGGGTTCAAAAGTCTTTCAAATTAAAATACACAGGTCTTCTTATCCAGTTGTTTATTTTACACTTTTACAGAATTTATTTTTACAAAGGTTTCTCGACTATTCCACTTGGTTTCTGTTCACTGATCAAGTTAGTTCTATGTGTTTGTAAATCTCGTATGACACTGCTGGCCTTCAGGCCACTTGCACCCTTTTATACTCTCTAAAGCAGTATAGTCTAGATCCTATAGTTGCTAGACAATTCCAGAAAGACATAGTAATTATTATTTCTCGATGCTTCACGTAATACCTAGAGTCTTCTCCACAACCATCAATCCTACCTACCAATACAATACAGGATTCTTATAATTATAACAAATACCTACTTAGCCTAGAGAATTGTACACTTATACACAATAGGGTATTTTCACATTTTTCTTTTTTTTGTGATTTAAATTCGTTTAAGCTTTATTAGCCCAAAACTTCTTGAATTTTAATTTTAGTTGTATTTTTAGCAAAGTTATAAGCATTTTAAAATCGATTTTTGAATTTTCGCGCCTAAACGCTACTAGATGAAATTTTCTCGCGTGACGTCACGGTCTTCTAAACAACGCCGTGTCAACTGACAGCCCTCACATTCATGCAATTCAAACATCGCTTTTTAATGTTTACACCGTTGAGGCTGTTATTGTTATTGTGTGTTTCTTTAAAAACATTTCATTTGTTTCTGTTGTTTTCATTTGTTTCTGTTGTCAACAGCACATGTCAACAGAGTATGGAATGTCAATAAAAGAAAGTGACGTCAACATATGACGTCACAGCACCGGAAATAGAAAAAGCAGATCTCATATCCGTTTAAAAACTTTCTCAAAAATGTCCAAATTTCTATATTTTCTTTTTTAAATATAAAATTGAAAAAAAATATTTTTGACTTCAAATCAATATATTATTATTTGATTTTTCGAAATCTATCAAATTAATATACTTTTTATCATATTCCTCACTATTGCAAATACCCTATTATCGATCCTACCCACCAATACTTATGAGGATTCTTATAACTATAACTACCCATACTTATTTCAATATTTATATTTACATAACACTACCCCCCACCTAGACTGTTTCGTCCCGGAAAAGTCTTGACTCTGTGTTGGTATGGGCATGCTGATCCACGTCGACACCCTGTGGTCAGGAAGAAGTGGCAGTCCACGGATTTCTCCCCACTGGCTCTCGGCTGCGCTTGCTCGCAGCACACCATGACGCTGATGCCGACTCCCGAGAACACTGCTTCAATCATACTCCGGATTATCCGCCAGTCTCGATTAGCGCGGCCGCCACCCATCTTCGGTATTGCCAGACGCGCCTGCTGATCCTCCAGCATGTAGTCACGCAGCTCAACAAGGCCGTCCCAGAAAGCCTTGTAGTCATCTTCCAGGTTGCTGGAATCCGGGACAACCAGGCAGTATGCTTGTTGACGCCCCTTCGGTAGTCTCAGAGCTCTTCCTTGCTGGCTGCTCGAGGGTTGCGGTTCTCCGAACTTGAATCGGAAGACCCGTGCAATTCCTCTAGACATATCCAGATCTTCCGGTACACTGCATGCCAGAGTGTGATCTCGAGTGACCTCAAATAAGTCCTGCTGGACTTCTGTGGTCACTCCATTGCGGAACTTCTGTCCCTCTTGTACCTTCCTCCAGAACGTCTCAAAGGCTGGTGATCTTTCAGAGGCGACGCACTGTCGTACTTTTTGGGCGGGCTGGTCATTATTTGACCACTTTGCTCTTTGAGTTGGCCGGTGGTTATCCTTCATGCGAGCACTCGCCTCATTGTTGTTGCTGATCTTGGACTCCAGGTTGGCGATGGTGTCCTTTGTCCTGGGCACCTGCTCAGTCTCCAGCTGCTGGAGCTTAGTCTTAAGCCCCTTGTTCTGTCTCTCCAGGCTCATCACAGTCTCGTGCAACTCGTCCCTCTCGGCCTCCACTGTTCGCCGGGCCCTTTCACTGCCTGCTAAGTTCTTTGTCAGCTGCCTGTTCTCCGTCTCCATGACTTTGACCTTTCTCTCGGCATCCTGGAGCTGAACTTGCAGTTTCCTCAGCTGAATTCTACACTTATACACAATTATCGATCCTACCTACCAATACTTATGAGGATTCTTATAACTATAACTACCCATACTTATTTCAATATTTATATTTACATAACAGTACTTTTCAACCTTACCGTTTTCATGTAAGTATAGGCTATTGCAAAAGTCGATCTCAAGAAAAAGTATGGGCACCCCTGGGCTATAGCGATGTATTTCAGAATGTTAAGCCTCATAGTTCCTTGACTTATAGCCTATAGGTTGGTATGAGGCTGACCAATTATTTTTCATCATGTCATGTACATGTCATCCCTGTTTCAGGGAAGAGTAGCAGGGCTTATGTCCATTTGAGATATGGGTTTTTATATTGTATATCCACATGCGGCACGTGTTAGCGCAAACTTATACGTGTCAGCTTATAGGAATGCATTTAATATGAATCTAAAATGTTATATATCTTTGCAACTTAGATTATAGATTATGGAGTCAGCATAATTTAGATTGTCATCTTTTTATTGGTTGCTAAGAAGTCTGGTTACATAGACGTAAGACTTTTGCGTCCCGAGAAGTGGAACATTCGATTTCGGTGATGTTCCTTGACCATTGAAGAATCTAAAAAGTTAAAACACTATAAGTGACTATCTGTTTTCTGCGTTGGACGGTCGAGTTCAGGTAGATGCAATTTATACAGATTTCCAAAAGGCTTTCGACAAAGTTGATCATCGTATATTATTGAGAAAGTTGGAAACTCATGGTATACATGGAAGCCTTTTGAGATGGATTTCATCTTATATTTCTAATAGACTAATGACTGTCAAACTAAATGGATACTCATCGGATAGCATCGTAATTACTTCTGGTGTTCCACAGGGCTCTGTTTTGGGTCCATTGTTGTTTACTATATTCGTTAATGATATTGGTAGCTGCTTTAGACATTCTGAGTTCCTAATATTTGCAGATGATCTCAAAATTTTCCGTCAAATTCGATCATCATACGACTGTGAATTGCTTAATGAGGATTTAAATAGATTACATGATTATTGTTTTAATAATAATTTGTTTTTGAACCTCAATAAGTGTAATTCAATTACATTTACAAAAAATTAAGTGAAAATTGACCACAATTACAAAATAAATGGCTACAGTTTATTGAGGGTTCATAGGATTAGGGATTTGGGTATCACATTTGATTCTAAACTTAACTTCGACGAACATGTAAATAAAATCACTGAGGAAAGTAATAAATTACTGGGTTTCATCTTGAGGACTACTAAACCTTTCAAATTTGGTGAATCTTCTTTGTTTTTGTACATGTCACTTATTCGTTCTAAGCTTGAACACTGTTCGACCGTGTGGAATCCACATTTTAAGAAATATATTGATCAGATTGAAAGAACTCAAACACGTTTTATTAAATTGATGAAGAAAAGACTCCCCAATAGTACTTTATTTGAAACACTACCTAAACTTGAATCAAGAAAAACTTTGATAGATGTTTGTAATCTCAGAAAGGTGTGTGTATCTGAGTTTGATGCGCCCAATATTTTAAATAAAATCAATTTTAGATTACCTAATCTCACTAGGTCTTGTTTTCCATTTTATCTCCATAAAACCAATACCTTTGCAGGTTCGAGAAATCCAACCTATAGAATGTGTGATGTTTATAATAAGAGCTTTTCGCAGTGTGAACTATTTGAGACCACTAAATATAAATTCAAAAAACAAATACGTTTACTTATTTTTGGATCTGATATTGTTTCTGGGGTGGGTTGAGTATCGGGCTATTTTTCTATTTTCTATTTTTTTATTTTTTATTTTCACTTTCTATTTTTATTTTTTATTTTATTTTTATTTGTTTTATTTTATTATATTATTATTATTTTTTTTTTTGTTCTTTTTTTTTTTTTTTTTTTTTAATTGTTTGGGGGCAAGTGACAAATTTATGTGTGTATTAGATTTATTTTAAAGAAATATTGTAATGGTGTGAATGCTGTGTATGCTTCTAGTGTTGTATAGCTGTGATTGCCTGCGTGATGTTTGTGTGAAGATGTATGCTTGTGTCTATTGATGTAGTGTGCATAGTTTGGATGATTGGTTATTTGTGTTACTGTTGCTTATTATTATTTTTATTTTTTTATTGTTTATATGTACCAATTGTCTGTATTGCACCTCTTAATAAATAAATAAATAAATAAAAAAATAAAAAAATAAGTAAACTAATAAATCAATGATAGAAATTACTTTCTGTAACAAAAGGACAATTAGCTTCTGGTATTTATGTATGTATAAGAAGTTCTGCCAATATCTTCATTATATTTTGAATATTTTCAGTGAATCACGCTTTCTCTTTAAGTTCAATTTAATAATAAAGAACTATGAATGATATTTTATTAGTACGTATTAGCACAAATTTGGTAAGACTTTAGATTGAGCAATTTACTCTCTTTAAACCTTACTCCAAGATGCATTATACAAATACAAATGTTTAAAATAAAATTAATTTTCACTGTGTGAATACACAAACGTTACAAAATCTAATTACAAAGGTATCGGCATTTTAACAGTATCATAAAAATTAAACGGTTACTATTCACAAAAATATTTCACTATGGAATCCAGCTGATGAATATTTATTATTACGAATGATACATTAATAAAATGCCATATATTGGAGATCAAACCAGCGTTATTCTATTCCAAATACGCTAAAAAGATCAGCCACTTGACCCTCGGCCATAACACCGACGATTTTTATTTTATTATTAATAAGTTATAATTCATTGAAATATTATACGTGCATTGAAGTTAATTATTAATTGATGATATTAAGTAATACCTGTTTTTGGCCAGGCAAAAAAAAATGCATTTCTCTTCACAACTCGATTTAAAAAAAAGTGTTAAAAATAATGTTTCAATTGGTATTTCACTGATTGTTTTCTCATGTATTATTGTATATTTTATCGCTCTTATAGTGCGCACACTTCTTCAACTCTCTCTGATCTTCTCTCAGGCTACATTCCAACATTCGCTCTCTTCACCGGCCGCTTGCTGGCCTCTCTGGACTCGGCTCCTCGGTCCTACCTGCGGCCGCGGGCAAACTTACATATTATAATAATATCATTATACCCAACTATGTAACTTGGTATTAGTCCGACTTCGTACAAAACATCCAATTTGTACCACATAATACCTCAGATAAGGCATATCTTCGTATTTTTAAATCAAAAATTTCCATCGTATATTTTCGTCTGATATTTATAAACAGCTCTTTTATATAATAAGCAACCTTTTGATAAAATATTATTATTCGGAATAAGGAAATATATTTATTAAGGTATATTTACATGGCAACTTCGAGAAGTTAATCATCATGGACAAAATCGAAGAATACATAGAAAGAGGACGTTATAGGGTGAGAGATAGGGTCTTGTTGGAAAGAGATGTTATAGACAGAAAGATAGCGTCATCGAACATAGTCGATGGAATGATCAATTATCAAAGAAGACCTTTCGATGTTGGCTATGGAATGTTTTATATTTATTGATTTACTTGAACAGAAAATTAGCACCCTTCCGTCATGACGGATATAAAAAGAAAAGGAAAGATTTTGTGAAAAGCCGATTTCTTCTTTTCGATGATTTTGCGATCATGTTTTGTCGGTGCGATTTTAATTTTGAATTACTATCTTCCCTCGAAAGCAAGTAACAATGCCCTTAAACTACAGGTGTCAGCCAATAACACCAATATCCATAAACAATGCTATGAGAGTGTACAATGCTTTTCTACTCGGATTGTCGGCGTAAAAGGTGATGCTCGCATTGATGATAATTAATATTACAACTGAAATCTTATAGTATTGTTTGTAAATACGGATGAAGATGACATTATATCTTAACCCCTTATTCCTAAAAAAAAAAAATTAGCTAAGTTTTTCCATAAGTAAGTTTTTCAATAATAAAAAAAAGATTAACCCTGATTTTTGGTTTAACAAATCTAATGAAAAAGGCCGTTAATGTTCACTAGTTCTAAATCCTCAAATAAGTGTCACTTGTCAAATAATATATTATTGATCATACTTTTTAAAATAAGGTGCAAATATACATTAACATTTATGATTCATATTAAATTCATGCCCACAAGTAGACACGTGTAAGTTCGCGCTTACAAATGCTGCTTGTGTACCTACTTACAAATTAAATTCCAAATCTTAAATTAATTAAACCCCTATAAATTTTTCCGAACTTTCCTGAAACAAGGGTGATTTTGGCAACGTAAACCATTTTTTACAGTATTTGTGGTCAGCCTTATACCATCGTATAAGAACCCAATTAGTTATAACCATCATTTCCTAATACGAAAATGATCGATGATTTTTATGAACTTTAAATTCATAATGACAAATTTAATGCTTCCCTTAGAAACCCTACGCACCATAAACCTATGATAATTTTCCAATCACAATGATTTTTTACTTTTTTTTTCAATCAAGTAGGTACGCATTTAATATCCATCATCGTATTCGTATCACCATTTGTTCGTTATTAATAGATCCAGAATATGAGTGTTGATATGGCAGAGGCGGGGCCGCGTGGGTTTCTTCCGTTCTAGAAAAAATACTGTTCCGATCGATTGAGAAACTGTTGCGTCCCACTCGCGCAAACGGAAGGCCATCATAGGCTCGATCGCTTGAAATTCTAGAAAAATCTATACCAGTTCTAAATATCACTGCTTGGAAAACATGAATTTATTTATTGATTTCGGAAAAACAACAACACAGTCTTACATACAGAATAAATAGAGTAAAGAATATAAAATTTATAATAATTCTAGAAATAATGTCAATATGGAAAATATTAAAAGAAGAAGATGATTATAATGAGTTGATGATTTCTTTAGAGTTTAGAGCGCCGTTTCATGATGTATTCACTCCAAGAGCGCTTGTACAAATGATCACAATTGATGACAGATAAATATAATTTATACATAAATGCAAACATGAACTTTTGTATGTGAATGTAAGAAGTTTTACGTATGTTTTACAAAAATAAAATAAAAAAGGATACATATGTATGTGATGCCAAAAAATACCATAAATTTTTGAGTATCTACCTCTCACATGAATTCTCCCTCAACCAATACTTTTCTAAATTCACCAAAACTGAGGTTGCAGGTGTGCCACTAAAACAGAGACTGTGGTATTATAGTATGTATTTGCATGCCTAATAGAAATAATCGTTCATCCTATGATTAGTCTTAACTCTTAGGGATAGGTAGGTAAAAAAAACGTATGACGTGGTACCAACATCTGATTAGAGTAACTTAGAACTGTAGTTGTAATTTCGTTTACACTGTAAAAACTTAAAAATATATATAATTGCATGCTTGTATTTCTATGTTTATCTTCCATTCAATTTAAGTACAAAAATTATATCTTATTTAAAATATTAAAACAATATCTTACCCATAATCCGACTCTGTCAAATGAATGATCAATTGCCATTTTGTATTATTACATTTTTCTACTTTTATAAGAAGTACTATCGTTCCGTACTTTTTGTAACATTTAATATAGATGCCATTGCGTTTTGACTGTCGAATGTTTTTTTTTTTGTTTTCTTTAGACTTAATGCCACATTTTGGGGGACTCTGAATTCATATTTTATTCTATTTCATGTACCTGTAAGTTTACTTATTTTTTCATTTTGATCATATTGATTTTTCCATGTGCCTTTTCATTTATTTATAAGAATTTTACGTTACAGGGTTTTTTATCACGTTTACGCAATCAATCATTGTCCTTGCTTCACTTTGAAACATCAACGTCAACATTCAGTAGCATCGCTGCACCTGAACTTACACAATCCAAACCGAACCTCAATTAACATGAACTTTTCAACTCTTGTCGTCTTACTCTGCAAAAGGGTGTCACTGGCAAAAGTGAACCATTATTTTTTGCAGTAGGGGTCAGTCTCAAACGAACCCATGAGTAAAGGAACTTCTATTTCACTGCAGTTTTACCTATGACCTATTTCAGTTGGTTGATCAATTCTTTTGGGAGTTTTCATATCATGTTTCATGTTTCTGTTAGTTTTGTAAAAAAAAAAGAATAATGGATTTTTGTTATGTTCCATAAAAGCTGCAGTTGGAATCGTCATGACGGCATCGGCACGTGAACTGCCATTTTCTTTTTTAGTTTGCAGAATTCTAATTCGATTTTTATTTTGTTGTTCCAGGTAAAGCGACTCGAAGGTTAACGAGATAACACACAAGTCAAACAGCAAATATTATTAAGTGGCTTGTCCACGCTGAATTCTCGAAAACGGCGTGATTTTTATCTTTGCATATTACAGCTGGTAAGTTACTCGGAGCATTTTATGAAACATTTTAAAATAATTCTTTAAGAAGATAACAACGACAAAGTGAGTTACAATTTCTGAGATATCTCAGGTTTTTAAAAATGAAAACTGCGAGGAATCTTTTTATTTCATCCTTTTCAACTTGTATCCGTCTCCATTCCAATTCACGCAGAACTCCAAAATTAGTTTTGATTTATTTTATTTACATTTTTTATTTGGTTCCTAAATTTCTAAAAAATAGCGATTATTCTTTAACGCCTTGTAAACAACAATAACAAATATCGAGATTTTTTTATGATAACATGCAGAATAAATATTTCATAATATGTCTTAACATACATTTGTTGTTTTTTAATATCATCTCTCCATCTTTTCACTTTTATGACTCTTTTTTTCTTTGTCTAGTTTTTTTCATCGTTCTGTCTAACATCTTAGTGTATCTTCTTTTTTCGTTTTAGAACCCTCCCCATTTTTTTCTAATATAAGGCAAATGTGTTGTAAGGCTGAGTATGTTATTATTATTGCACTTCGTGTGTCTTGTCAGGTCCACTTGGTGTTGACTATAACTTGGAAGTATGCTTCGAGCAGAACGAAACATATAAAATTATGTTCTCTTTTGGCGATTTGAACAAAATGAATGCGTCACCATTTTTCTAATTATCATATTTTACTTTAAAGTCAATACGTTTTTCTACCAATTTGTGAGGAATATTTAAAAGCTTCATTAATATTCAAATCCTATTAAAACAACTCAAATCGAAAGATCCGTTTGATAATTATGAATAAATGAATTTGACATTCGTAGTTAATAAGTTTTTTTTATCTCGTTTGAATGCATATGAGCTTTGAAGAAAAAAAAATTGACCAATTAAAAACTCAATTTAAAATCATTTTTGGTATTCTATTACAAGCTGAAGTTTTTTGCTAATTAATATTTAGTAATAAAATTCCTTTTTTGTCGCAAAATATGTAAAGATCTTGTCTTGTATGAGAATTTATTATCTGCTGATATCGGCTCGTTGCAAAACCAGTCTTTGCGAACAAAATAATACTTTTAACTGAAAATGGCTAAAATACAAATCCTAATTATAGAATTTTCATAATTGTGTCTATTTTATAGATTTTTTTAAATACGTTATGATTATCTGAATATAGCTGAATTAGCTGAATGAGCTGAATTGTTGCTCTCCTTTCAACTATTTTAGACAAAAAAAAATAACGCTTATTCTTCAACGCTTTGTAAATAATAATATCAAATATCGAGTCTTTAATAGTTCATGATAACATTCAGAATAAATATTGACATATTGAGTATTTATTACACACGAAATAGATAAGTTGAACTTTACTCGGTTCCCTCTAAGAGAGTAAATACATAAATTCAAATGATAAGAAGTACTTGCGTTTTACTTGAAATGTTGCAGCGAAATTTGAAAGTAAGTAACCGTCAAATTGGTGGGAAATAAACTTAGTTTTGTTGTTGTTGCTTACATGGCCAAGTAATCCTACTTTTTATATCTTATACCTATATTTGACGTTTAAGTTTTTATCTCAGCCATGTATACATTATTAGGGGGAAGTCCCTTAACGCCGGACGGCACCTAGCGCCGGACACTAGTGCTGTGGCGGCAAGTTACATCGCGATCAATTTCGTATGTACGAGAAAAGGTGAAGGGAAACCCAACGCTATAAGGTCACAAGACAATGCGCGTCAACGACGCTAACAGCGGTGATGAGAGCGGTCGGTATGCGATTTTGCCAGGAGCCCAGTGCGGCACCTAAACTTTGAGTGAGTATTTACGCTATGATTTTTTTATTTAAGTAATTAATTTGGCCGGAAGTAAAGAGAGTATTTATTCATATTTCGTGTGCAATTAAACTTTTTTGAAATTCCTTCTACTTTTTTATATATTGAAAACGTAATTTTACACATTGTATGTCCCCTACTACCGGACACGAAGGTGTCCCTTAACGCCGGACAGTTTATAAGTTGATTTTTCAGCTCAGTATGTACACTTGTTAAACTAAGTGTTTTACGTTACTTCAGAGTATTAATAACCAAGTAATTTTGAAATGGAGGAGAAGAAAACTAAAATAAATTGGGACCAACGCCTAAGGCTTGCAAACTTTAAAAAAGATTTTGTCCAAAGAAATGTGTCTAAGACAAGCTTTATTGCGTTATGACATCCCAAAGAGCACCATCTACGACAAAATATCTGCTCTGAAATGCGGATAAGAATTGAAGTTGCTAACAAAGGACGGCAGATTTAAAAATACCTTCTCACCCGTGTACGAACAAGTTATAGTGGACCATAAAAAAGGATTGTCGAACAGATGTCTTCCACTGATAAAAAAGGAATTTATGAAGTTAACTTTCAACTTCACTGAAGCTATAAAGATTTCTCATCGCTTCAATGGAGAGAAAAAGACCACTGGTAAGCATTTATAGAAGACACAGCTAAGAAAAAAAATAGATTAAAAGCTTACACTTCTAGGCACACTGGTTGTGTAGTGTGCTTGAAGAGAAGCATGAAGAGGAGTGTATACATGCACCAGCTGGGTTGGGTGGGCTCATGAAGCATGTGTGGACATTCCTTAAAGTGGAGATAACTACATATGCGATCGATTGACGAAATTTTAATAATTTCTGGTGCAAGGGGCTCGGCGTTTAGTTCGTCCGGTACTAGGTGCCATTAGCAATGATTGCGGTTTTTTTTGTCAAATTTAAATTTAATTTCCTAAATATATTTACACAGAAGATATTTTTTTATTGATGTAATTTGAGTTTACACTTCTTGGCTTGATTAATAAATAAATAAAGCTATATTTTTCTTAGATTTCTTTTATTTTATTTACTAAAAACCTTAAGTGTCCGCCACTAGGGGACCTCCCCCTACATTGTAATTTTTTTTTTTAAATCAATGGACCAACCTTTGCTTTGTTTCTTTTCTTCAAATATTTTTGTTGTAATGATAAGCCCTTTATTACAAAAAAAAAAAAAAAACTCGGTTATGTAAGTATAATATTATTGCTTTTAGTGAATACGAGTATGCAGCTTAGCAAATAGTATTATTCCTTGGAATTTGCAGTGACATAATATTCACGAGACTTTATGTAAATCTTATAGATTCATTTACACGCACATTGAACAGGAAAATGATACCAAAACTTGAAAAAGGGATTTTTCAGTAATACTAAATAAGTGAAAATAATTTTAATACCTTGTCCGTCGTACATTTGCACTTACGAGTGCCTGTAAGCAATTGAAATGCATGTTTGAAACATATTTTTATTATTATATTCACTGTATATAAAATCGAAAATAAGTGAATAATAGTTTTTTACTTTTTATTGTCTGAACGTGGAAAGGTTTTCTTTTGACTTATCGTTGAAGTCTTCGGTACAAACAACTCAAAATTCATTACTATCACTGTTCATCCCCTCAATTGTTTGTATTATGACTGACAAATATATTTTAACGAAGCCTGTTGTGGTTTTTTACTCACAAATCAATATAAATATAATAATTGTATCAAAAAATCGTTATAACTTGGTTCCACGGAAAGGTGGCAATACTTATTCTTAGCACAGTATTGTTGTAGCCATTGAAGGTCGAAGAATCAATAAAATAAAAATGCTAAATATCTTCTTAAGTAGGCATAGAAAACTACGAAAACAGGGAAGAAGTTAGATAACATTGTAATGGTCGCATTGCTGTTTCTTTTCGGACGTGATTTCTGCGAAAGTATTTTCTTTACTTTTGCTTCAAATTTATCATAAGAATAGACGTCGATAACAGATTCACAAAACATGATGATATGATAAACACGTTAATACTTAATATGTTTTGTAAAACACGGTGATATTATGTAGGTAGATCCTTCGAAAAGTGTATGTGTATTTCTGTCCCTTTCCATCCGGCGCCGACTGCGTAGCGCCATCTCAAAAATACCAATCTCTCGGCCATAAAAACAAAAAGGTGCATACTCACTTGGCAGAACATCTCACACAGCGAGCTACAATTCACGTGCTATATTTTTTATGCGGAAAGTGAATGAAATACTAAGTCAAATTCATTCCTCAAACAAGCTCTTATTTGTAGAACGATGACATTGGTTATTTGAGTCTTTTTATCTGATGAAATCATTTGTCGAAAAACAATTCAATATTTAATTTGAATTCAAGTTACAACGTGTGCACTGTTATAATGTGAAAATATATTTTATTCTAGGATATTATACATTTTCAAGTAGCTCTGCCTCTTGCATCAGAGACATTGACAACGGACGTCTTGATATCTTTACATTTGCTTGTCATTTTGTTTGTTTATTTGGCGTGACTGCCCCTTTTTTGTGAAACAAATAAGTCAGCTTTTTATTCTTTGATTTGTTTGCTTTTTATTTTTTTTTGTCCTGCAAACATATCGCACGTTTAATCATGAAGAGAAATAATTCAAAAATTGGGAAAATCGAGATTTTGTAATAAAACACAAGAACAATGCGAGAAGAATAGGTAGAATGCGACAACCGTTCAATTTGGACGAATATGACCGAGATAAAGCATCGGCTGCCTTTTTCATCCCATACAAGTTGTACTGGTTGTCTGAATTTCAAACGTGATTTCCCAACATTCTTATTTTTCGAGTTATTATGATTAAGCGTGCGATATTTAGGATTTACTTGAGTTAGATTTTAAATTTACTTAAGATTTACTTAGTTTTCACAAGCAGTAAAAACAGTAAAGGGGTTTTTCTTTTTTTATGTACTCAATTGATTTTTCAAATTATATGTGACGATGCACCGTAAGCATCCGATGCACGAATAAAGAACTTCGTTTCTTTCGTATGTAGGATTTATTTTGTTGTTACAAACTGCATGTGTGATAACATCTCTCAGAATACCTGTATGCTGGCAATAATATTATTGTGTTCTTAAGATGTTGAGTAATAATAATAGTAATAATCCAAGATGGCGGCTATCTCTGGTAGGAGCAGCGCACCTGGTGGAAAAATCTCGAAGCCTTCCAGCCTCCGATTTCCGTCCTTGTCTAACGCGCTGCAAACAAATGTATTTCTTTCCCTTTCGGAGATTTACCTGCGCCGGAGTTGAAACAGCAAAACCTTTACACGAAGAACCATATGTGGACGAGACAAAAAAAGTACGCAGCAAAGTCTTTGGTAAAATTTTTGACAACTGAAAATAATTTTACATTTTATTCAATAAAAATGTTGTTTTTTTAAATTTCTTATCAATTACAATAATCTTTCATCATCATCATCATCTTTATCTAAATTGTAACCATTAAAAACCAAGACATAAGTTTTAATGGTTCTTGCTACCCAAACATTTTTTAAGTACCAATCCGAAGCATAAGAAAAAACTGTTTGACATTTCTATCTATAATCTTAATTGCAAAGATTTTTATAAATGATAATTCATAGTCAATGCATGCTCGCAAGCAGAAACGTGCAAGTTCACGCTTTACATATGCTGCATTTGTACCTAGGGACAAAATAAAACTCAAATCTCAAATGAGTAAAAACCGACACCAAAACCTTGCCGCCCTTCCATGGAACTCGGCCGGTTTTTTAAGGATGGATTATAGTTTCCTAATTGTTTTCAATGACTAGAACTTATGCTACCACTTAAATTTTCCATCCACGCATTTTTTCTTTTTTTTTCTTTTAGCGAAAATATTTTGGTCTTGTCCGTTACATTTGTTCATCCGTGTTATTTATATACACTAAGTATAGGTGTATACCTACACATTAATATGTTACCAAGAATTATTGTATTACATATTATTTTCTGTTTTAAAAATGATATTCTTATTTTAAAAATCTATTTTTGCTCGTAGTTAGCAACTTAGCTGCACATATAGTGTAAGAGATCGCGTGTGGCTTTCGGAAACTATATTTTCACAGGTAACGGGGCCGGACTTACGCCAACCACAAGTAGGCGTTTCCCAACTCCCGAGGGAGCTGGTTCTCATGTCTTGTGAAGGTTGAGTAAACCTTGCTTGAATTTTCATTTCAGTTCGGAAATAAATACTGAAACGGGAAATCATTTATGACAACGTTGGTGCAGATCGAACCCTAGCCATCTGGCGTGGAATGCAAATATTCCATCAACTGGGCTATCGACCGGGCTAGCGGACTAAAGTTACTACATTTTCTTTGCGATATTTAATTCATCTATAACTATAAAGAAGGATGTATGTATGTATGTATGTATGTATGTATGTATGTATGTATGTATGTCCCCTATAGACTCATAAACCGCTCATCCGATTTTGACGAAATTTTCAGGAAACATGTAACATATTCTTAGAACGAATCCTGTGAAGTTTGATGGTGATCAAATAAACAGTGGTTCTCAATTCTCGATATTTCAGCAACGAGGTCGGTAAATTTTGAAACCACCCAATAGAAGAAGACCATTATATTCAACTACAATACATAATCTTAGTTGCAAATATACATTTACATTAAAGATTCATATAAAATGCATGCTCACAAGTAGACACATGTAAGTTCACGCTTACAAATGCTGCATGTGTACCCACTCATAATTTAAAATCCAAATCTAAAATGAACAACCCAGTAACTTTTACTTTACGCCAACTTGAAATGGATGTTATTCAGCTCCTGAGTGGCTTGACACTCATTTCTTATGAAGGCTGAGTAAGCCTTGCCGGTATTTTATTTTGGGTTTAAAATAAACACTGAAACGGGAAATAATTTCTGACAACTTCGGTGGGATTCTAACTCGAGATCTCGGCATGGAATGCAATCTATCTATCTATATCTATAAAGAAGGATGTGTGTATGTATGTATGTATGTATGTATGTATGTATGTATGTATGTATGTATGTATGTATGTATGTATGTATGTATGTATGTATGTATGTATGTATGTATGTATGTATGTATGTATGTATGTATGTATGTATGTATGTATGTATGTATGTATGTATGTATGTATGTATGTATGTATGTATGTATGTATGTATGTATGTATGTATGTATGTATGTATGTATGTATGTATGTATGTATGTATGTATGTATGTATGTATGTATGTATGTATGTATGTATGTATGTATGTATGTATGTATGTATGTATGTATGTATGTATGTATGTATGTATGTATGTATGTATGTATGTATGTATGTATGTATGCATGTTCCCTATAGACTCATAAACCGCTCATCCGATTTTGACGAAATTTTCAGGAAACATGTAACATATTTTTAGAATGAATCCTGTGAAGTTTGATGGTGATCAAATAAACAATGGTTCTCAATTCTCAATATTTCAGCAACGAGGTCGGTAAATTTTGAAACCACCCAATAGAAGAAGACCATTATATTCAACTACAATGCATAAACTTAGTTGCAAATATACATTTACATTAAAGATTCATATAAAATGCATGCTCACAAGTAGACACATGTAAGTTCACGCTTACAAATGCTGCATGTGTACCTACTCATAATTTAAAATCCAAATCTAAAATGAACAACCCAGTAACTTTTACTTTACGCCAACTTGAAATGGATGTTATTCAGCTCCTGAGTGGCTTGACACTCATTTCTTATGAAGGCTGAGTAAGCCTTGCCGGTATTTTATTTTGGGTTAGAAATAAACACTGAAACGAGAAATAATTTCTGACAACTTCAGTGGGATTCTAACTCGAGATCTCGGCATGGAATGCAGTTACTCTACTAACTAAGCTATAGACTGGACTTTTTACAAATATGGTGGATCGATATCGGTTTGGTTAGGGGTAAGCAACCTGCGGCTCACCAGCCACATGCGGCTCTTTGGGTGTGAAGTTACGGCTCTTCAGCTTCATACGCAAATATAAAAAAAGCACAGAATTATACTTCTGATCGAAAAAAACTAAATCGTTCTGAATCGATTAACGATCTCTCCGCTACTTGTACTCGCTTTTCACCCCCCACCCTCCCCCCACCCCATCGACGCTATTTATTGTTGGCAAAAAAACATTTGTGGCTCTTTACAAATCCAAATCCAAAATAAGATATGTATCATTTGAGATTCACATCAAATGCATTCCCATAAGCAGACACGCATAATTTCGCGCTCACACATACCGCATGTGGAACTACAATATAAAAACCCAATCTTAAATGAACATAAGCCCTGCAACTCTTGCCGACCTTCCCTGAAACAGGGGCGACATTGGCAAAGTGAACCATTTTTTACAGTATGGGTGGTCAGCCTCATACCAACCTATAAGTCAAGGAAAAACTTTGAAATTTGTAAATTGTAATTTTTGGCTCTTCCGACTCAAAAGGTTGCCGACCCCTGGCCTAGACAAAAGTTCCAAATTAAAAAATGTTATTCAAGTATTCCAAGTTGAATTTTAGAAATGTAAGAAAGCTTTTATATCCCGCACTTATAAAAAATACGATAAACGAAAGTTCGTAGGTCACAACTAGAAGACCATATTGAAATATATTATTATTATTAAAACCTTTTATTGAAACATACTTTTAATTAAAATATACATAATATAGTTGTTTTTTCAAAAAACGCATTTCTGTAAAATTATATACTCACCACAAATTTAAAGATCGTTTTTTTCTCGGCGGTTAAACGTCTTTCTTCTATGTGACAATGGTCCAAAGCAACCAAAATAAACAAAATGTTTGCCTTTTACCTAACCCGGCCGTGCGACTTACAATTTTGTTGTCAATAGAAAATGTTCCGTGTGCACTACCTAAAACTTTCACTTATTGAAATAATGGATAGAGCACATTTTAAATGTGGGGAAAAAATGTGAATTCACTTGGCCGGGATAAAGACAGGTCAGGGAGTCAAAAATTCAACATAAATTAAACACTTTTATGGAGATAGTTGAAAAAACACTAAAGTGCATCATATTGTATGAATCATTTTCCCCAACTGCATACGTTTCACAGTGCGGTTACATTGAAAAATATTCCTGATTGTTTGGAATACATTTATTTCTTCACTTTGCTCAAAGAGTATAGTGAATTTTATAGATTAGTTCTTTAATAATTGTATGATTATAAAATTTAATTTATTGTTTATATTCTTTTCTTGTATAGGTCAATATGCATCTGACCAACTATAAATAGAAAATGGTTCACTCTGCCAATGTCACCCCTGTTTCAGGGAAGGTCAGCAAAGAGTTGCAGGGTGTATGTTCATTTGAGATTTGGGTTTTTATGTTGTAGGTTCACACGCAGAATGTGCAAGTGTGAACTTATACGTCTGCTTGTGGGCATGCACTTAATGTGAATTCCAAATGTAACAATTATATCCATGCAACTTAGAATAGATTAGATGAGTGACGTTACATAGCCGATTTTTTTATCTTAAATATAAATGGAGCACCGCAATCGATTTTCCCTATGCTTGGCTCTGCTGCTTAACAGTTGTACCTAGACCTTTTTTTTTAGAAAACGTGAAGATTAACCTAGAGATAAATTGTGTGAAGCTTGATTCCGATTAGCACACTTTTTTTTTTATCCTGTTGTTTCCTCTTTTATCTGTAGAAAAAAATTGATACCACATGCCCAAATGGCGTAGTGAAACACGCCGGGTACTGCTAGTAAACCTATATAGTGGAAAGAGTTTATTCAATTTACACTGTTGCACGTTGTTTGTCTTGTTTGGTTTTATCAATAATGGCGCGCGGAGAAAACCAGTTTGATACTCTGGTATTATTATGAGTTTGAAATTCCTTTTTATGGCCTGGTGACATTTGAAATTACTTATAAACTGTTGTTTAAATCACTGTGCTGATTTTTAACCTTTACTTTTCTTGATATGTTACTCTGCCAGGTTCAGTGCAATTTCTGTACGTTTTGTTTTTAAAGGTTTAAAATTGACTTGTAGAACTTATTTAGTATTTATGTTCACAGTTTCGTATCAAAAACATTATGTACGAGGGCTGTATGATAAGAAGTACCCGTGTTAGGCAAGAAAACGCATTATTTCATTATTTTTTATTTACTTTTCCTCAACATAGTCTCTTTTTAGCTCGAAAAATTTAGTCTAACGTTAATCTTACTTTTTTAAGCCATCCAAAAATAATGATTTCTCGAACTCCGCAAAAAAGGCCATTTATTTGTAGGTATATGACAAATGATGGTTTTTTCACCGGGAACTGTTGCCACGGTCTACCTGAGCTGGAGCTTTCGCATATTTCGCCCGGTAACAGTGACAAAACAACACATGACATTACATCACATGGCAAAACATCACAATAACAAAACATCACAGAAAAATTCATTAGAATGAAAAAAACATCACAAGACAAAATATCACATGCCAAAACGTCATATACTTCAAACAGAACAGTTTTATCCACATCACGTGTTATTAATCATCAGTTGGACGTAATTAATTGTTTGTATTCCTTGACTTATAGGTTGGTATGAGGCTAACCACCAATAATGTAAAAGAGTGGTTAACTTTCTCAATGTCACCCCTGTTTCAGGGAAAGTCGGCAAGGGTTGCAAGGCTGATGCTCATTTGAGATTGGGTTTTTATGTTGTAAGTCCACATATGACATATGCGTGTCTACTTCGGGGATTGTCATTAATATGAATGTTATGTCACTTAGATTATAGACGCGTAAAAAGCCCATCGCAGATATGGCAAAACATACGGAAGCCCTAGCTTTGATGGACCACGGCAATAGTTCCAGGAAAACTACCCTTTTGTCAACTTGGCCGTGAAAGCCTAATGCTTCAATTCATCACGGAATGGATGGAATCTGCTTAGTCTAATCTAATCTAAGTTGCAAAGATATGTAACATTAAGAGATTCAAATTATATGCATTTTCACAAACAGACACGTATAAGTTCGCGCGTAAACATGCCACATGTGGACTTACAATATAAAAAAACCTAAATCTCAAACGATCATACACCATGCAACTCTTGCCGACCTTCCCTGAAACAGGGGTGACATTGGCAAAGTGAACCATGTTATACAGCATGGGTGGTCAGCCGCATACCAATCTATGAGGTAGTGGTTGATCTTTTCTGCATATTTTCAGCTGTCGATTTTTTTGTAGAAGAAATACGTTCGACTAAGTAATTATCTTCGTACACAATATTAAAATTACCCTCATAAAGAGTTAGATGTTAGTATTTCCTTGTTTGGCAGTGTGGCAAGTCTGCCCACACGACCATAGACAACTACACAACAAGGCTACGTCACATCCTGGCAACTCCGAGCCATACTAGACATACCGTAAGGACAAAATCACTCCCACGCACTCGAATTTGCATTGAAAAACTGTTGTGCATCACAAATAAACGCTTTCTTCTGACGATAAACACCTGATTTCAAAATGCATTCAGAAATGGTATAGTTTATCTTCAAAATACTTGCATGTAGGTTTTTTCATTGTTTACCAGATTTTTTTCAAGGTATACCTAGTAGTTTTTTTTATACACCTACTTGTTAAATGTAATTTATTATTAGTATTCCTTAATTTATCGGTTGGTATATAGTTGTCCTTTGTGTTGAAAATGGTTCACGCCAATGTCACCCCTTTTTCAGATAAGGTCTGCAAAAGTTGCAGGGCATATGTTCATTTGAGATTTGGGGCTCTAGAGAGCACGTGCAGCATTTTAAAGCTTTAACTTACACGTGTCTGCTTTTGGGGATAAATTGAATATGATCTTAAATATTAATATAGCTTTGCAACTGTGATTTTAGATTGTAGATAGACTTCTTACACCGTAAAAAATGGTTCAGTTCTGTCAATGCCTCCCATATATTAGGGAAAGACGGAAAGAGTTGCAGAGGTAATGCTTGTTAATAAATCTTAAATGTTCATATATTTGCAACAAAGATTTAAGAGGAAAATTTCAACTGAAATAATGAAGTTTTCTGCTGTCTTTGGAAAAAAATATTTACGGTTTATTTGATGTCTTTCATTCAAAATGTATACAGCTGTTGCATCAAATAATTTGATGTGGTGAATGACATTCCTCTAACTAAATTTATTTAAAAAAAATGTAAATGAATCTCTGCACATTCGCTTTTGTTATGCTGATGAGAGAATTACAGGTATCCCACAAAGTGAAAAAAATTGCGACTGTAAAAATGTTCCACATTTTATTACTCTTTGTGCTCTGAACTATTTAGTAATGCATACCTATTGATGTATTGACTTTTTAGATTAACCAAAAAATAATAGTAAATTTGTCTTCTTCTTTTATAGAAAGAATCAGAAAGGTAAGTAAAAAACAGTTTTTTTTATTTTCATTTGATTTAAGTACAAGTAACTGGATTTATAATCTTTAATCTTAGTTGCAAAGATATATTAACATTTAAAGCTCATATCAAATGCATGTCCACAAACTAACACGTGTAGCTCGCGCTTATAAATGCTGAATGTGTATAAAATGCAAGTAAAATCCAAACCTCCAATGAACATATAAACCCTGCAACTTTAGCCGACCTTCCCTGACACAGGGGTGACATTAGCAAACTGAACCATTTTTTACAGAATGGGTGGTCAGCCTCATACCAACCTATAAGTTAAGGAATGAAAACTATAAATTAAATTATTCAAGATTTAATTTTAATTAATTTTAGATTTAATTAATATTCAATATTTAAGTTCTGCTTAATTAAGAGTAGATGATGTTTTTTCCTTGGAATGAATTAATTGGAATATTCGTAATATGTGACAGCCAAAA
The DNA here is from genome assembly GCA_951799405.1 of Agapetus fuscipes. Classification (NCBI taxonomy): domain Eukaryota; kingdom Metazoa; phylum Arthropoda; class Insecta; order Trichoptera; family Glossosomatidae; genus Agapetus; species Agapetus fuscipes. The sequence continues at coordinate 14,128,819 of OX637332.1, read as the reverse complement.
TTTTACGTGTCGCAAAAGTAGGTGTTGCGTCTGTTCGCACTTGAGTGTCATATGAAGAATGGATTTGAATATTCTAATGCAGCCATGGTAGTTTACAGCTGGTATGTCGGTCCAGCCCGAGACCGTGTTCATCTCGTTTGGAGTGAAAGTACTCAAGGCTCGAGACAGATTCTATGTAGGCAGCTGCTCGCTCCCCCAGTTCTTGTTTACTGTATACGCCAATCTTGTCAAATCTGACTTTTTGATGCAGTTGTCTTAAGAATAAAATTCTACACAATCTGAGCTAAAAAAAATACGTATTTGTCTTCAAATGTGTGAGTTATTCAACATTTTCACAGACGATATTCTGTGTTCGAAATTTCAACTCAGTGCTTGTTTACTGGATACGCCACAAACGCTGATGCGCATGCGTGGCTGACGAGTGGCTGCCGTATCTGCCAATCACAGACGCGCGTGGGTGTGACGTCACACCTAAACATCGTTTTTTAACCGTAGCCCGCTCGGAATTTTGAGATGAATATTTAAGTTTTCAAGGGATTCCTGAGATAAATCCTTTAAAAATTATAGTTCATAGGAAGAAAAACATCTCCCGACCATCTGCAAAAACAATTTCTGCCATTGCATTGTTCAATGTGAACGGTTAGTCGATTATATGTTGAAATGAACGTAATGGCATTTTAACATACAGGTTGCTACATTTTTAGTTCGTGAAACAGTAGGTAATTATTAATAGACAATAATTGCCATACGAGATTACAAAATGCTTAATTAGACACGTACGTGGATAACTTACAGTATATTTTTAGTACCACGACAAAATGCCCACCGATAAATGTCCCAAGACATAATGTCCCGTCCGTCCGTATATGTATGTATGCATGTACCAGCCGAAATTACAGATCATATTATAAAAAAGGATATTTTCATAAAAATTTAATATAATCTGAACAAGTATTTATGTATATATGTAACTGTAACTGTAATTCTGTCGCCATTCCGCTAGGGGTGGCCAGAGCCTCTGCAGAGCTGCCTCCATTTCTTCTTATTCTGCCTATCCTTACTGAAAATTGAAATTGACGTTAAATTTAAAATTGAAATCAACAAAATCTCACATGAACATAAACCTTGCAACTCCTGTCACATATCCGTAAAATCAGGGTGGCGTAAGCAAAAGCGAACCTATTTTTTCAGCATGGGGGGTCAGCCTCATACCAACCAATCAGGCAAGGAGCATCATTAGCAAACATCAAAACATTGAAACGTAAAAAAATGTTCCATCTTTCAATAACGTAGTTCACGCACTATTTGGAAATTCGAAATAAAAACAGACTTACTTTCGTAAACATTTTATACAAGAGATAGAAAGCTACAACTTTTGTATAAAAAAACATATTTTCTGATATATAATTGATGTTTTCTTCAAAATAATAAAAAAAAATGCACAGAAACTGCACTCGACTTTCTTGCATAAATGAACTCACTGTATGACGAATGTAAAGCTAGAATCATCTGCCAGTTTATGCTGTTTCAAGAAGAAAAAAAAAGATTATTTGGTGAGCGCCGTTTTGTGTGAATCACACCTCAAGAGCCCTCTGCGAGGTTGGTCGTCTCTGAAAAAAACGCCAATTACACAAGAAAGAACCTTGATTTATAGGTTGGTATAAAGCTGACCACCCATAGTGTAAAAAATAATTCACTTTGTCAATGTCAGAGTTGCAGGCTTAATGTTCATTTGAGATTTGGTTTTAATTTGTAAGTAGGTACACACTCAGCATTTGCAAGCGCGAACTTACAAGTTTCTGTTTGTGGGCATGCAATTGATCTGAGTTTTGAATGTTAATATTTCGTTGCAACTACGATTTTCGATTATTATACATATGTACATAGATGGTCATTGAACGCTTTTGTATGCAAACTTGGACTTTGTATGGTGGGTAAACTTTTTTGTCATGTTTTGAAAAAGTAACGACTGATTATTATTGTTATTTAGAAAGTTTTAAGAATCGCAGCCTTTTATCTAATTTTAACCCTCTGATTACCAAACATTTTGTCTGGAAATTTCTCACTTTGTATGTGATTCACTTTTTGGAAAATATAATGATGACATCATATAAGTTATCATTATTGTCTTAAATTTTCTAAAAAGTATTTTTTTATTAACACTCTAACTGCCGAGAACTTTTCAATATATTTTTACTTTATAGCGGTCAGAAGGAGCTATAAAGTATTGTATTCGTCCGAAAAAAAAAAAGAGGTTTCAACGGAAATGAGTTGTCTTGCGCCAGGACGTGCAAAAAAACCTAATTTGTCGAACCTGTCCGTCCGTATGTGTGTATGTCCCAGCCGATACTACTAATCACAGAGACACCAATGTTTAGATTTAGAGAATTGACAACCACAAATTTTGATGAGCCGACCGGCATGGGATCACCCTGAAAATTCAAGATGGCTGCCATACAAAAAAAACATAAAATTGCACTTTTCTCAAAAACGGCTCCAAGATTATTTTTTTCAGTGTGGTCGTTGCTCAAATTTTTACTAAGAAAATTAGGTATGGCAACACTCTTGCAAACCTGGGTCTATGGGTTGCCATCTGAAATTTTATGTTTTTTTTTGTATGGCAGCCATCTTGAATTTTCAAGTTGGTGTAATGCCGTGTAATTCATATTTAAAACATGTTCAAAAGAGTTGATGTAGCCAAAATTTGGTATCTCTTAGTCTAATACTTTGGAAAGTGACACACATACACACGCACACACACACACACACACATACAGACGGACGTTTTTGAAAGATAGTGTTTTTTGGCATGTCCTGCACCAGGACAACTCATTTCCGTGAAAACCTCGAAAAAAAATTTTCACACCAAATCAATACTTTTTTTATGATGATGATGAGTTGATGATTTCTTTATAGCGCCGTTTCGTGAAAAAAAATGAAATTTTTAGTCTTCAGCTAGAGCAAGAAAGTAAAAAACAAAAAAAAACCTTAAAGAAAATAAAAAAATATTTTGATAATAAACTTCTTTCTTCCATCTCTTTGGTAACACTAGAGTATTAATAGGAAAGGAAGGAAGTAAAGAAATAAATAAAAGTCAAATGAGAGTTCAATAGCCTTCTGTGTAATATGAATTAAATAAGTCCAACAAATATAATGTGCGGTGAAGAAGTGACTGGAACACTCTTTATATGTGATTTGGCGCATAGAGTAAACAAGCACTTAAAGATTGTTGCGAGCGTCCGGTCAATCTCAAGATCGTTTTACTGTATATCCACTTTACGAAATTTCCGTTGCGCATCTTTGACGTATATCCATTTTAAAACGCCTTTTTTTAGTATTAAACGTAACATTATTATGATTTTTACCGATTATTATAGTGCCAGACCTGCAGTACTTTCGGTAAAATAGGCAATTGAATTACGATTTTGTCAATTACAATAACAAAACACAAAAACATTGCTCCTGTAAAATTAGCTCAATGGCGTTTACAGTAAACAAGCACTAAGGCAGCGAGCTGACGTCACACATAGAGCGGCCTTCCCATACGGACGGACATAATTATTGGGCAGAAATGAAAAATAAAACATCGGGTGCCCGTAATTTACGAGCAATAAAATAATACCGCAAATAAAATGAGGCACCCACTTGTAAGAATAATTGAGTGTATCGAGCAGTATGCCACGTAAAATGTATAATCAAAGTTGCAATGATCAATTAAGTTTAAAGTCATTTTATGACGTCCCCACTCAAAAAGATATAATGCACTGTGTGAACTATTATTTGCAATTTTTGCCGCCTATTAATGTACAGGTATTGAATGGTATCGGACTTTTCTTACAGTATTAGTAGCTATTGATGTTAAAAATATCGGGTTACGTAAAAATATGCATTAAGGATAATATTTTGTTATAACCTAGGTACTTTTGTAAATATCATCCCTATGGAGAAAGGCGCTAAGAGTTGCAGGGTTCATGTACATTTGTGGTTTGTATTCTTATTTTGCAAGTGCACATGACCACCCATACTGTAAAAAATGGTTCACTTTGCCAATGTCACCCCTGTTTCAGGGAATGTCGGCAAGAGTTGCAGGGCTTATGTTCATTTGAGGTTTGGATTTTATTTGTAAGTACACAATCAGCATTTGTAGCGCGAACTACACGTGTTTGTTTGTGGGCATACATCTGAGAGCTTTGAATGAATATATCCTTGCAACTTAGATTATAGATAGATTATTATATTATAGACATGCAACATGTGGAAGCGCGAACTAACGCGTTTGTGCTTGTGGGGGTGCATTAAAAATTCATTCTTAAATGCTAACATATATTTGCAACTTAGATTACATATTATTACAGATACATCAATCATAAGTCATTGTATATTTATATGAATTCACAAATAATAGAGGAAAAATATGCCAACGAGGTCAGTCTTCGCTCAGCAATGGCATAAATAAATTTAGATGTATGTATCTAAGTTGAAATTTATTTTTAAATATTTTCACAATGCTGGTCTTTGTGGGCAAAAATACATTCAATGTTTGCTTCCAGTAAGGTAAACGTTTGCCATCCTTCAAATCAAAAGCGGTAGGGGCTGCAAAGCGTTTGATTTTTACAAAATAGCGCAATTGTATTTTTCCATAAAAATATCTTGACGTCTAAAAACACTTTTGATGGCCGTATCTCATTTGGATTGTTCAACTTTTATCAAAAAGATGGCAGATGATTTATTTGCTCTTGAGGTTTCATAAAAAGGCAGAGGCGTTCGAGAAGTGAGAGTTGAGCAATGCGTGATGTGCATAGAATTCAATTGAAAAGCAAGCAATGATATGATGAAAAAGATCGAATATTCATTATCGATTTGAATTCTAAATAAGAAGTTCTTCTTCTGATGATGCTATGAGCCAATATATCCCGGATCATTCGCTTATAGTTACTTCTGTCCTCAGCAGATGAATTCCACTTATCATCTAGTGAAGTTTGGCTAAATCTTAAAATAAAAAGTTAAATAAGTTTTCAATATTAGTAGGAAATAAATTTAAACAGTGAAGTCCTTTTTTTCAGCGTGCAATTGTTGTGAATTTTTGCATTGATCTAATCCATGTCATTAAGTTTGTATAATTTTATCATTATAATAATAATATTAGGCTGATTTATTTGGTGAGCGCTGTTTTTGGGTGTATCACACCTCAAGAGCCCTCGACGAGCTTGCTCGTCGCTGTAGAAAGCGCCAATTCTCAAGCAAGACCCAGTTGTTGTAAGGTTGGATGGACCTTTCAGTGTCCGGTCTTTGTTAAAGGTTTATGAATTTTTCAACCCAGCGAAGAGCACATTTGGAAATATAAATGGTATATTTTTTATGCTCCGCCGAGATTCGAATCCACAACCTTCCATTTAAGAGTCCGAAGTGTTGCCACTGGACTACGGACCGGTCCATTATGTTTTCTTTCAATCAAAGAAAGATTTCTTTTAAATGTCATTACTTTCTTAGATGAATTAATTATCCAACGTCCAAGTTATGACGCCACTGGGAGATGTCGTATAAATATTACTATCAAAAAGCAAATATGAGAATTTTTGTGAAATTTGTAAACACAAGATAAAAAAAAAATATCATCACGATAAACAGATAAAAATATAAGCTGGAAAGCAACCATCAAAATATTTTTTTCCAGACAATATTTTTAGACTTTTTAAAGTTTGTGTATTCACACAGTGAAAATTCATTTTTATAAATAATTATAAAAAATTATAAAAAAACACAGAGTTTTATTTTCACAAATTGAGTATTTAATTCTACCTCAAATACTTTCGACTTATTCACGTCATTATCAAGAGGATACTCTATATTTTTAACTTTTCTATGTTGTTTGGTGTATTATCATAATACAGATTTTAAGGAGGTGGTCCATTTCAAAACTAGTTAATATATTAAAATAAATTATTAATATCTTCCGCTTAAGAACCAGTACCTACCTACATAATATGCACGTATAAACCTGCGTAATTATTGTCACCATAAAAAAATCAAGATGTTCATTCTTCCTGTATTCTACCGACCGCTTTAAAAATGTGCGCATTTCCGTCCTGGTTTTTAATAATATTTATAATTCATTCTTAATATAATACATGCGCGGTTTCATTTACACCCTAACTACTGCCTTGTACAATAGGTATCAAATAAATTGGCGTGAAAAGTTGCGCACGAATTAATATAGAGAAATTAAGCTTTAGATCGTTAGCTTTAGAGCGTTAGAGATATTGGCAATTTATGGATATCGCTACGCTATTAAGCTACACATATAGTGTAACTTCCTGTCGCATTTTCCCAGAAGGGGTCGCTTTTAACAGGTAAGGGGTCCGGTCTTACGCCAACCACTTGAGTTGAAGTGGGCGTTTCCCAGCTCCCGAGGGGGCTGGTACTCATTTCTTGTGAAGGCTGAGGAAACCTTGCCGATATTTTATTTTTGAGTTTCAAAAAACACCGAAACGGGAAATCATTTCTGACACCCTCGGTGGGTTTTGACCCGAAGCTCTCGGCATGGAATGCAAGCACTCTACCAATTGAGCTATCGACCGAAATAATGCTGTCAAATTTACTACATGCTCTATGGAGTGTTATTGAAAGTGGACAAATTTTCTGTAACAAGATTCTTTCTTCACTTTATAAACACTTTTAGGAGGCTATCAGTAACCACACTGACAAACTGAAAACTGGGTGAGAGGAAGATCCTACGGGACGCGAAGAACTTTCGTATTCATCTTGTGGTTTGACATCATATACAAGGAAGAATCACGTTTTTTGGACTAACAAGAAAAAAATGCTAATATTTTTCAGTGAAAAATATTTATGATCTAAGAAATCAAATGCCAACTCTTTACCTACCTGCCTATCTTAAATTTCGTTTCATTTGTGTTTTTACAAATTTAAATAATCTCATTTGTTACCTGCCGATGTGAGCACATGTTTTCCAGCAACACCTTCGCCAGCTGATGGCGTAAGATTCTTCAAGTTAGGCGGTTTGGCGTTGCTTAGATTCATAATGAATTAGCATGGGCGGCTTGGGTACCTGCGCTGTGGGCGGACGCCACCCGCCTTACCACCTTCTGGGCGGATTTTGACTTTAATCGGAAGTAATTTTGTGTCTTCGAATCAGGTCATGGCACAATACATTACAACCAACTGGCTCACGTATTTTTTTTTTTTCATTAATTGCCAAACTAACGAATCAAGAGTGCTATTCAGTATGAACCGTGAAAGAAGCAGTGGGTATTGTAACTATTACTTAATGCATTTTTATTATTCCTTGACTTAAAGGTTGGTATGAGGTTGACCACCCATACTGTAAAAATGGTTCGCTTTGCCAATTTCACTCCTGTTTCAGGGAAGGTCGGCAAAAGTTGCAGGGTTTATATTAATTTGAGGTTTGGTTTTTAATTTGTAAGTGCACATTCAGCATTTGTAAGCGCGAACTTACACGTGACTGTTTGTGGGCACGCATTTGATATGAGTGTTGAATGTAAATTTATCTTTGCAACTTTGATTATAGATTTTTATAGACAAAGTTAGATTGGTTTTTGTATTTTCTTCATCCAATTCTCAATGTAGTCTTCCTCCAATATTTTTTCCGACATATTTTTGAGAAACTTGATTCTAAAGACATAGATAGTTCGTTTAATTAACAATTAATTAACAACAATTGCTGACGTTGAATTGAATTGTAGTTTAGTAATTATTTTTATTTTATTAGACAAACAAACAGTTATACATGTAATATATGGGATAAACAACATAGTTATACAATTTCAAAAACCAGCAAAGATTATTAAAAATAGTACCTGAAACATGCTAATTACATGTTCAAGAGCTCTGTAAGTTGTAACCTATATGAAAATATTTTGACGAAGCGATGGTCTATGAGACCATACAAACATTTTTTGTACGACAGATTTTCAAACAATTTATTTTTAATTAAATAGGGGATATAATCAACAAGTTTCATCGATTGCCAAACTTTATATGAAAAGACACTACCTACAATTTTAATTATTGCTTAATGCAAAAAATACTTAATTAATTAATTATTTATGCATTTTTATTTTGCTACCTTATAAAAAAGGTTGAGGAACAAAAAAGACACATTTGAAGGAGGAATGTTTTTTTTTCTATTTCATGGGGGTTTTGTAAGGAACGTTCTATGAAAAAAATGTAATCATAATCAATCATCAAAAATGATTTCATTTATATATTTTTTCAGTTAGATGTACGATTTGATGTATTTTGAAGATTGAATCTTTTATTAGTAATTATCAACTGTAGGCATAAAAAACTGATACCTTATTAAGTTTTCGCTATCCGGAATCTTCGTTTAAAGGCCGACGAAGTCAATGTCCTCCGTCTTTTTTATATAATACCTTATATGTATATTCGTATACCAAAGTCCAATAAATGTAAGATTGTTTTTAATTAAAATTATTATCGAAACTCAATAAGGTATTCGTGCCCGATAGAAATACTTAACTATTAGATGTAATGATTCGCATAATATTTAAAAAGGCATTCCTGACTCGACACTATTATAAATTTGTTGGAAATCTTTTGTAGGTACGCAGTTGCTCTTTCGGACAGTCGGTAGGGCTGCCACATACGAGTAACTCAAATCATTTAAGATATAAAGAGTTATTTCAATACGATATTACACATACTAATACGTTCGAAATGTATAAAATCTGTAACATTTTTCACTTATCTGTGAATTCAGTGAATCACTTAATAATAGAGGTAACCATGCGGGACAAATAAAATATCTCTTAATTTTATCATATTGGATTAGTGTTAGACACCTTGACTATAAACTAAAAAATAAAGTTATAGATAGAGTAACAGTCGAGAATAGCAGATAAAATCGGACAAATCTAATCTAATTTAATCTAATCTACGCTGCAAAGATATATATATATATATATATATATATATATATATATATATATATATATATATATTTAAATAGATTTGTGGAAAGGAATGAAATCCACCAACCTATTTTACCTGGCCAGTTGTCTTCATGCGAAAGCAGAAGCTTGTGTGCATGCAACGGCATCTATTGAACCAGGGTTGAAGTTATCGTCGCGGGATTCGAACCAGCGTTATCAGGTTCCAAATAACCTGTCTTGATCCCCGCGGCTATAGCACCGACTATATAATAATAAATCTATAATCTAAGTTGCAAGGATATATTCATTTAAAGCTCTCAGATGTATGCCCACAAACCAACAAGTGTCGTTCGCGCTTACAAATGCTGAATGTGTACTTACAAATAAAATCCAAACCTCAAATGAACATAAGCCCCACAACTTTTGCCGACCTTCCCTGAAACAGGGGTGACATTGGCAAAGTGAACCATTTTTTACAGTATGGGTGGTCAGCCTCATACCAACCTATAAGTCAAGGAATAAATATCATTTAAAATTTATATTAAATGCATTCCCACAAGCAGACATGTATAATTTCGCGCTAACACATGCCGCATGTGGACCTACAATATAAAAACCCAATCTCAAATTAAAATAAGCCCTGCAACTCTTGCCGTCCTTCCCTGAAATAGGGGTGACATTGGCAAAGTGAACCATTTTTTTCACAGTATGGGTGGTCAGCCGCATACCAACCTATAAGTCAAGGACAAATGGCTCAAATATTTTTTTTTCAGTTTCAATAAAAATGGTTTTGGGGCTAATAAAATTAAAGGATAAAAGTTAATGCTCGGGAGAGAGAAACTTATGTAAAAGATGAAAATAAAAATGTTTGTCCTTCAATAAACTCAAAATGATTAACAAGAAGAGACTGATGATTTTTGTTTAATTTTCTACCAATTATTTATTAGGGCATTGCGGTTAGTATTAGATTTTATTAACTTTTAAGTGCATTTTTTGTACTAGGGTGCTGTTCTTGACACTGAAAATTTAACATCCAGCAATGAGTGATGTCCAATACAAAGATTTAAATACACCCTGCTTGAAAAAGTGAAAACTTTGATTTGGTTTTCCCAGACAACTTGAAAAGGTTTGGTTTGAGAAAGCTTGGTTGGATCATTAAAAAGTATAAAAATTGAAAAAAATATTGGAATACTTATGTGTTTGGTTGAAAAGGTTTTGAATACAATACTTATTTAGTTTCTTGTTCAGCCCTAATCAAGCGAGATCCTGTTTGATCATTTAAAAAAAGTTTCTCATTTATATCGTGAACGGGCTCGAGCTAGCCATGCCAGAGAGGTGAATCGTTTTCCATCAAATTAAAAAGTGTTAATAATAATTGTACAAAACGAGGAGCTCCGTAATATAATGTAATACAAAACACATAATGTTCATGTTAATTATTCACGATTACAGATCTGAAATTCAGTCGGTTGTTTTTTTTCTAGAACCAATTTGATAGACAATTTGATATTGGAATTGAACCGATTGCATATTATGTTATCGAAATATATTTCAGCTTGCTACGTGTTCAAAATTATGTTAGATACATAAGAATGCGTGGGTATTGGGTTATGATCAATATTTAATTTAATTATATCATTTTTCTGCGAAATATCGCTAACTCGAACATCACGGCGTTTCTTAAAAAAATGTTTAGTCATTGTTGGCTGGTCTTTAAGCTCTTTACATGAAATATGTTATTTATGCATTTTTATATTCCGCCTTTTCAGCAAAACAGTTGCACACTGTAGCACCCATTTCAATATAAAAAAAATAGATTAACGATTTCATACTTACTTTCGGTAATACATCAATCCCTTACCTTCTGAGTTAAACCAAGCTACCCTTCCACGTAAAAGATGTATAAAATAACATATATGTATTATGTATAAAAAAATACGAATGTAAACTACAATTCTGTAATGTACATATGATATACCATCCATTATGTATTATCTCAAATATAAGCTTATTTGTTATTTCGTCTTATTATTACGCAAGTGACTGAAAGGCCAGCAAGTTTTAACAAAAAAAAAGTCAAAACTCTCCTACATAAACGAATCTTTTTTAATGAAATTGAAAACCTATTTCTTGTACGAAATATTTAAGAGCTTGACTCAGTAATATAATAATACTCTGACTTTTAGTTTAATATTTTCGAGTATATTTTAATTCAAACATCAAGGTCAATTCATTCAATTATTCAATGTTTACCAGTTGCCAATAGGTGTATATACACAATGCGGAGATGGTTTAAACATCAATCGGAGTGGTTTTTTCGTATATTTCAAAACGACACGAGTAAAACCCGTGGTCCACTCGTTCGCAGAGCCTGTGATAAACACAAATAGTCGTTGGTTCACGGGAGATGAGACCGTTAGATAAGGCCGAGCCAGTTCCTCGGCATGTGCCCTTACACGATGTTTCTTTTTTGTGGGCCTTTTGGGAATCTGTACCACTAGTATATAACTTTACGCTCAAACTCTACCATAATGTAAACCTAAATAATACAAAAAATACAATAGCGCTTCTAATGATCGTGTAAGTTTTGGTACATTTTTGGTATGGTTGAGTTAAAACGTTGAGTTTTATACTTGGGAATCTGGTCTCGCGGTCGTGATCCCCTCACCCCTCAAAGCCTTAGGCCCGAACCTCTTCTTTCCCCTGGCCCCGCGAGTGCTCAGCATTCGAACATATTTTAAAAAGATTAAATCCAGTTGAAGCCGGCCTTCTTTATATTGTATTCTACATGCTACAGAGGGATATTACGCTGTAATGTAGGAAATTCATATCATTAAAATATTTTGCTTACGAAGAGCGCACATGTAAAGATAGTTTCAAATTTTAAAAATGATCTTGACTCTTCGTTCATTAAAATTTTGGGTTTCTGCTTGCAAAAGAGATGGATCATCCTTCCTAACATATCCTTAAAGATTCGAAATTTCGATTGAAATTCTTGTGAAAACATGACTACAAAGTTACAAAGCCTTACAATCCTTAAAGATTCGAAATTTCGATTGAAATTCTTGTGAAAACAGGACTTCAAAGTTACAAAGCCTTAAAATCCTTTTGTCAAATTATTAAAAAAAAATCCTACTTGTCATACCCAAATTTTGCTCGTGTCTGTTTATTTTGTTGAACCAAAAAGTTTTTTATCTTACAATTTACATGCATTGAGATATGTAATGCATATCATGCATGCCATCTCACAAAATAAAAAAAGATGTTCAAGCTGCATTGAACTATTGAAGATACCTACTTGGGTTCTATGGAAGAATCGCTGTGCACTTGTGTTAATATGCGTTCATGTACTTGTAAACAACATTTAATACCAAAATGTTAACCAATGCCCGCCATATGTGGATATTATTTTTAATTTTCATTTATTAAATAACTGGTTTACTTTCGTAAACATGAACATTGTTTTAACAGTTACTGTGTATTTTGCAGCTTACTGTACGCTGCAAAATACACAGATCATCCATTATTTTAAGTAGGCTATTTTTCTTTACTTTTCAATTTTCATCGTGTAAATGTATTTCACATTCATTAACCAGAGTTTTCAATTCATGATGCACGCAGGTTTTTCAATGCAAATATATTTTTATCCCTTTTGTTTTGATGATTTCTCCACCGTTTCTTGATTTTTGTCTCAGATTATTCCTTGACTTATAGGTTGGTATGAGGCTGACCACCCATACTGTAAAAAATTGGTTCACTTTGCCAATGTCACCCCTGTTTCAGGGAATGTCGGCAGGAGTTGCAGGGCTTATGTTCATTTGAGTTTGGATTTTATTTGTAAGTACACAATCAGCATTTGTAAGCGCGAACTACACGTGTTTGTTTGTGGGCATACATCTGAGAGCTTTAAATGAATATATCCTTGCAACTTAGATTATAGATAGATTATAGATTATAGATTACAAGTTGCTCAGTAAAAGGAGTCTCCCGGATCGAAACATCTGTTATTGTTTTGTTATACATTTCTATATGTTTTGTTCTAGATGTATGTTTATACTTTGACATAACTATTAATTTGACCTGTAACTTATTATTTTTGTTTGGATGTATGAATGTTACTTTAGTCATACTTCATTGTTTTTATATTTGTATGAGATGTGGACGTCAATCCATAGAGCAACAAGGATTAAAACTGTTAAAAGAATATCTTTTTTTTAAATTAGAATATCAATGGTTCACTAATTTAAAGAATTTTAATTTTCATATTATCTAGGTTTTTAGCAGTTACTTCGTGAAAGTTCATTTTAATAGATTAAAATTTATTTTAATCTTTTAATTTTCAGACCAAATAATTATCTTACACTCTAAATATTAAATCATGGAAAGTATTCAAGATCTGTACCTAATCTATAATTTAAGCTACAAAGATATGTTAACATTTAAAGCTCATATTAAATGCATGCCCACAGACAGGCACATGTAGATTCGCGCCTACAAATTGTGCATGCGTGCATACAAATAAACAAAACCTCACATGAACATAAACCTAGCAATTCCTGCCACCTTTCCCTCAAACCGGGGTGGCATTGGCAAAAGTGAACCGATTTTTACAGCACGGGGGGTCAGCCTCAAACCAACATACCAACCTATCAGAATTAAAATATTCGGTGTTGTCGGATTGAGTTTTTGATGTTTGTGAAGCCCACGTCGGCAAAATCAAAAGACGACAAACAAGTGGGGGTATTAGATAGTTATGTAGTTGTGTCTCCTGTACACTTGTTTGTCCGCTGTAATTAGTAATGAATAAGTTTGTCCATGTGAGGCGATGATCAGTTCTCTTAGTATAATCTTTCCAAGAATGTATGATAACTGCAACGTTCTCAAGAGGCGCTGATTTAGTTTCCATATTTATTTTGGGGAAACGTTATGGAGTAAAGTTTTATTCTTGGCGTACGGGTAGAACCCGTTCCGCCACGAGCCAATAATACAGCGAGATTTGTTACCAAACACAACATATAGGTATATTTTATATGTATTTATACATATGTAGGAAATGCCACGAGCATTTGAGTACCAAGAAGCATGATTATTTACGTATCCATTTGCTTTAGCACCAAAAAACGTTTAAAAAGTTTTGAGGACAATCTGATACTGCAGTATAAGTATGTACAAACACGAAAAGAAATAGTTGTCGGATCAACTTTTTTGTCGAAGGAAAAAAATCTTTGGACGATAAAGTTAAATTTGGTGCAACTTTAATTTATAATTGTGCTCAAAACGATGAGATACGTATTCAGATATGCACTTTCAAAGCTACCAATACTTCAGGTATTTGAGAAGTTACAAATAATGGTTACCGTTTATTTGAGGTGTCCCAGGGTTTGATAATGATTCTTAGCATTTTTGTAAACACAAACAATTTTGTTTTATAGAAGCAAGTCCGATCGATAAAGTGATGGAATGCTTGCAAGTCATACCAAGGGTTAGGGTTCTATCCCATGAAATGATTTTGTGTTGCAGTTTTTATTTAAAACCAAAAATGAAATACCGGCAAGGCTAACACGGTCTTCACAAGAATTGAGAACCAACCCACTTGGCAGCTGGTTGTGGTCAAATGAGTTCCACGCGCCTCATACGACCCCTTCGGTAACAAACCGGTAAGAAGTTAATACACGTGCAGCTTAGTGACGTTATAGCCTGCAATTGAAATGTGAACGTACTTTTTTTATATCATCTCTTCAATATGGGCATTTGTATACTTGCCCTCTTTTAACCTTTCTTCTCGAAAATATACACCATGTGCTTTGATTTTATTTTTGCACTAAGTGAACTTTATAAAAGGTACCTCGATTAAGATTTGATCGGTCAAAGAACTGGTTACCTTTAAAGTAATCTCATATTGGAGTTTTCGCGTCCATTATTTGGTGAGTATTGCAGATATCAGCATTTTCCCACGTGCTGTCTCCAGCACCCAGATACGGGTCCATTAAGGACCTCTCGGAGCCGTAGGCCAGCCCGTGCTCCATTAGCCGGTCACGACAAAACGGTCAAAGAGCGTCGCCAGATTGCTCGTCCATGGATAAATCGGTCACATGATAGTTCGTCCACACGACTTTTTGGTCAACGACATTTCCGTCATGTACAATATAGCACACAGACGGCTGCATCACAGAAAAAAACCTTTGTAATTACTGTGGTTTTGGTTTATTGTAGTTTTCTGTGGTGAAGCTTTCTATAGACCGTAATATATTTTATATGACCTAAACGTCCTTGACTGGAAAGTCGTCTAGACAACTAGAATTTTCCGTGACCGATGCGTCTGTTGACAAGTTATCTGTGGCCGAGTTGTCTGCGATCGGCAAGTCGTGTGGACGAATTGTCTTGTGGCCGATTTGTCCATGGCCAAGCTGTCTATGGACGGGTTATCTGTGACCGAGCTGTCGTGAGACCATCGGCGGGCTCATAAAAATCCATCGAGAATTAATGTTTTGTAGCCTAATGGACTGATTACAACGCCGAAGCCAAAAAGACAAAGCGGGTCACGACGGCCCAACACTAGCTGCCAATAAACCATTAACAAGTCTTAAGAATGTTCATATTACAGCTAATAAAATGTTGGTGGTGGTTCGTGGTTAGGTGGTTATAGTGACGCAAAAGGCGAGTGATTCTCAAGAAAATCAAAATTTTGCTATGAAAGTTAATGGGAAACTTTTATGCTTAATCGTAGTGGTCGTTATGTAAAGATCAACAATTAGCAGTGTTATTTAAAGCCAGTGCAAGATTAAACAGTCACTTCGTTTTTTGACTTCAACTTTAAATTTCATTTTAAGGTAAAAAATCTGTGAGACTTTTTTGCACCCTGCGTATAATTTTTTTCTTAATTAAATGACGGGAATGTTCACCATTCTGTAAAAAATACTTCACTATACCATTTCACCACTCTTTCAGTGAAAGACGGTAAGGTAGATTTGCTGATTTGAGATCAGGTTAGATTTGGGTTTTAATTTTGTTTTACGAATGCAGCATGGGTAAGTCCGAAATAAGAGTAATCTGCTTGTAAGCATGCATTAAATATGAATCTCAAATGTTAAAGATACATTTATTACCTAGATTATTTAAAAGATACGTTTAAACATTGCTTTGTTGCTACTCGATAAGAAAGACTTCTGAAAAATCGTATGCTATATCAAAAGGGTGCAAAACTTTTCTCAGCTTTACAAGTCCTTGACTTATAGGTTGGTATGAGGCTGACCACCCATACTGTAAAAATTGGTTCACTTTGCCAATGTCACCCGTGTTTCAGGGAAGGTCGGCAAAAGTTGCAGGGTGTAGGTATATTCATTTGAGGCTTGGATTTTAATTTGTAAGTACACATTCAGCAATTGTAAGCGCGGACTACACGTGTTTGTTTGTGCATGCATTTATGAACTTAAATGAATATATCCTTGAAACTTAGATTATAGATTATATAGATCCATTATTTTAAGTAGCCTATTTTTCTTTACTTTTACACCTTGTCTGTTTCTGGGCAAACATTTGATACGAGTTTTAAATGTTAATATGTCTTTGCAACTTAGATTAAAGACAAAAAGTGGATAAAAAAAATAATTTAACGTGTTTTAGAACAAGAAAAAATGCTTGTATAGGCGTTACTATTCATATTAATTAGTAACGATATTATATCAAGTTATTTGTTGGTGATTTCAAGACGAGGTTTTTGTGCCCTCAGCGCCATGGGTAACAGCCACAGTCAGGGTCGCTGGGGTCCCCTGTATACCAGAATACCGCCCGGTGGTAGTGTTTAATTTGTTTCCACAGCGGGGTGTGAAATACCTGAGACCAAGGCCTCACAAACTTCGAATGCATTGATTTTTAAATATTGAAGAAAAAAAGCTTCCATGCAAGTGATATTCATGTCTTACATAATTACAGAAGAATCATTGCGATTGGAAGATGTGTGTGTGTGTGTGTGTGTTTTTATTTAATTTTCATTTTTTAAATTGTGTTGCATTATAATTTATTAGTTCTTGTAAATAGCACTTGTTTTTTTTAATTTCTACGTTTAAAGGGAGGGTTTACCAAACGCGTTGCGTAGTCTATTTGCAGTTGTTAATAAATAAAAATGACAATTGAAAAAGAAAATTCTACCTTGAGTAAGCGTCGGTAATTTAATCCAAGGAAAAATATTATATCAACTTATTAATACTAAACAATGGCTGCTCAAAGCTACCTAGTAAAGTAAAAGAGGGTTGTTTTTACAAAATTTTACGAATCTAATAAGATAGCTAGCTTATTTTCCAGCAGCCTGCTCTGAGTATGCTGCTGAAAGCATTTTTGAAGTTTGAGGACCTTTGCTCACATACCTGATACATTCGAGAATAATGATACTCATATTCTCATATCCAAAGTCGAGCTATTTACAAAAATAAGTATTTAAATTAAAATTAATATCTCAGATTGTATCACCAACCGGTGCTAAAATATTAACGGCCATACCGGCGATACTTTTTTTACCATGGAATATCTCTCATCCAAAGAGATATACTAGTCATCTTGTTGGTCAAGATACATTTTATAATACCAGTTTTGGCAGCTTATTGAAACCAAACTAAAGTACTTACAAATTTTCATATTAAAAACACCACGCAACTCTAGTTTTTAGTTAGTAATTAAACAAGATAGTTACTTGACGTATAGGATAAAGTTAACCCAGACACTTTACTTTACAAATTGATTCTCTTTTGCCAATGACATCATTTTGCAAATGAAATCAATTCAGAGTTTCATATTTTAAACTGAATTGACGTTTGAGTTGTCTTTTGCAAGCAAACACTGCCACAAGCGTGAGCTTCTGGAATTTTGTGAAGTATGAATTTTGTTTTTTTTTTTCTATTTACATTGTAGATATATAAAATGGGTACAAACTATCTGAGGAATAAAATAAACATAATATTATTTAGTTTTATTGTACGTGTTGGAACAACCACTAAAACAGGTTATGGAATGCGGGGTAGAATTCACCTGCCTCTAGTGCGCGACCCTCTCCACGGGACTTATGGGTCGCTTCAAGGAAAATAAACTTTATTAATTATTAAAAATATTATCTGCGGGACAGGCCGATACTTCAAGTCCCCGGATCGTCATGCCAATAAATCAAAACCACATTTTGTTTTACGGCCATTTGTTATTTTGTAAAACTGCATGTTCCCACCGTTTGCTTAGGTAGGATTCATGTTTCAAAAGACCCAAGACCTTTTTGCTGAAACTTTTGATGGAATCGCGTTTTGCGGAAAATAATCTTTTTAAGGTAATCATGCTTTTTTTAAAAACATTTTAAACGTAATTATGTTTAAGTTCTTTTAAGTATAAAAGCACATTTTATTTTTGTCTTTTAATGCAATTCTTTCCCTTTTTTACTTTTTAGCAATCTTTTGATTCTCAGAAAATGGAAAATGTTTACATGATTATTTTAATGGACAGCGTAGCGTATCTGCTTAAATAATTAATTAGTTGTATGTGAATCATGTCATTTTATTGATTCTTGTATAAAAGAAGATTTTGTTTGTGAAAAAACCGTTAATCTAGCAATTGATTAATCTAATAAGTTATCAAGTTTTTTGCTTTTTAATGGATTTTATATTTCAAGAAAATCAATTAGCACTGTAGTTTTTTTTATGTTTTTTTCGTACATAAATTATGAAGCTATTTTGCAGAGATTCAGTAGATATACACAAAAACACATTATATTATATAGCTAATTGCAAACGTGAACATTTACTTGCGTTAGTGTGAATACGTGTGTACACTTTTATAGCCTTGTTTACAACACTGCATACATTTAAGATGAAAAACCAGTATTATAAGTAAATATAGAATAACACGTATGTACGTACGTATGTCTTCCAAAGACTTGGAGTGCTATTCACAGTCAGTCGCGGGACTAAAGTTTCAATCCTTTCATTTAACTCCTTATTTTATTGAGATCAAAAATGATGCTAACGTCACTTAGTTAACTGGCTTATCGTGCTTCAAAGAAAGTTTACATTTTCTTTAGTTACCATTGAAATTTCGAGCTTCAGATGAATGGAAGCTTATTTGATATAGTGTAGACTTTGAATATGATTGTTTGGCGCAAACAACCGCGTTGTGCATATTATGTGCCATAAGTTGAGCCGTGATAGAACTTCGACGGTCCTTGCGAATTAGTGCCGATTGAAAAAATATGTTTATTCAATCGGAGAGATTGAACATGCGAAGTCGAAGGCCGCAGAATTATCTGATCAAGATTTTGTATGAATCTGGAACACTCGGATGTTGGGGGACAGCTCTTACATGAAATTATCATAATTGGAATATCTAATAGAGTTGAGTCTAGACTTGGGTGGGTTCTAGAGGTTTTTAGACTGTAGACTAGGGTTAATGTTTGCTTCAAAGAGGGAAATTTTAAATTCAAAAAGGTTCCCTTAGATTATGCTTAAGCGTCAAGGGCTTATCGAACTGTACCTCTAGTATAAAACTTTACGTCAAGCATGACGTATTACAAAAAACTAAGACGCTCAGTAGAGGTGCTGTTAAAGATTCCATAAATTTTTGTTGCTAGGGTTGGGTTTACACGTAAAATTTTATATTTGAAGCATTGGTGTCTGATTTACATGAAATAAAAACAACAACCTTCAAGTTCAAAAGACTTCTAGTATTTATACCATTTTATATTTATATTTATATTTTATATTTAAAAAAAAATAGATTTGTGAAGAGGAATGCAATTCACCAACCTATTCTGCCTGGCCAGAAACAGGTATTAATATCATCATTTAATAATTCATTATTGTTTATTATTAATGAATTATTAAATAATAATTACCCAATAACATCTGTTGAACCAGGGTCAAAGTTAAAGTCAAGTGACCCAAGCGGGGATCGAACCAACGTTGTTCCATTCGAAACACGCTAGAAAGATCAGCCCTCTTGGCCCACGCGGCTATAACCCCGACTTTATTCATGAAAAGGTTTTAATTTGCTTTCCTCTGGAACTAAGATGATCTAATCTAATCTAATCTAAGTTCCAAAGATATGTAACATTGGGGATTCACATTACATGCATTCTCACTAGCAGAAACGTACAAGTTCACGCTTGCGCATGCCGCATGTGAACCTACAGCATAAAAACCAAATCTCAAATGGTCATACACTCTGCAACTCCTGTTGACCTTCCCTGAAACACGGGTAAAATTGGCAAAGTGACCCATTTTCTACAGCATCACCTCGTGTTTTCCTTAACAACCCTGAATATAAATTAAAAACTGAGATTTTAACGTAATTTCATTTAAGATCTTATTTATATCTGCTATTTAAAACCAAGATTGATCTATGAATCATAAGTGCTTTCAGTTTTCAAATGTGTTCTGTAAATAAAAGGGCCTACTTAGCATAGCGCCAGCAAATTGAGAACGTGCCAAAGAGCCATCGAAAGGGAGATGCTGGGAACCAGCTTCAGAGACAGGATTCCAAACGAGCAGATTCTCAGACCCCAATGGATGGCCATGGCCTGCCTAAAGTGGCGCTTGGCCGGTGGAAAACGATGGACTGAAGGCAACTCAGGATGCTCAAGCGGAGAGTAGAGAGATTGCAACTGAGGTAAACTGTAACTGTAACTGTAAATCTAGCCATTCCGCAAGGAGTGACCAGAGCCTCTGCAGAGCTGCCTCAATTTCTTCCTATTCTTACATACTTCTTTCAATTCATTCATATCCATCACCCTTTTAATGTATTTTCTTCTTTTACGGTCGCTTTTTATATCCCATTCTTTCACAATCTCCTCAATCTGATCACTCTACACTTTTCTCGGTCGTCCCTTTCCTCTTTTTCCTTTCAAACTACCTCTTTATATATCCTTTGTCAGTCTATCATCATTCATTCTTTCCACATGCCCAAACCTTCTCATCACATTCTTTTGAACGATAGGTGGCTAGTACTAGAGGTGGCTGGACGATACCAAGAAAATTGCAGGGCGGGGAAGGTTGATTACCGTAAAAAGGCAGCCAGGAGATTAGAAGGGGCCTAGGGCTAAACGTGGATTAAAAAGGAATGAGAAAGGAAGAAGTAGAAGTTCTGCTGAGAGCTCAAATTTTGATGTTGTTTCGATGTGAATAAAAAGTAATAATAATAACCTTGGTTTAATTTGTTGTCAGGTCGGACAGATTCAGATTGTAATTCTGTCTCTTCGTACTAGATACTTTTCAACGATAAATGTTCATGCCTTTAAAAATATTGAGTTTCTTCAGTTATTTATAAGTGTAAGGAGAGATTCACAATTTCACGTTTTGTTACTTATTTTAATTTTGGATCGGGTGTCCTATGGTAACCCGAACCAGCTGTTGTCGTGTCGTGACTTTAGCTCAGGGTTTATATATGTACTGGATGGCACGCCACATCTCCAATCAGTACACAGAGTATATAACTTAACGTTTAAACTCAATCCGAGGTTTGCCAACATGTATGGAAACCAAAACGCTCACTAGAGGTGATTTATATTTACCATATAGTTTTTGGTGAATCGCCGTGGTTGAGTTAAATGTTTTATGCTTGGAGTGTCATACCGTATCCTCGTATGTACCAATTTTCCGCACAGCAGTTGGTATTGACCACCTCACTCGTGTAATTAATTTTGTATGCCTTTTGAAATAATAATATATTACCGAAGATTTTTTCTTCTTTATTGGTTGAATTAAACCGTTTTTTCAGTAGACATTGCTCTTTATGAAGCAACGTAATTGGAGATGTGTTTATAACAATCCATTTTCAGGGAAAGATGCACGAATTGAAGGGTTTATGTTGTAGGTTCACATGAGGCATATGCAAGCGCGAATTTGTACGTGTTTGGTTGTGGGAATGCATGTAATGTAAATCTTCAATGTTACATATCTTTGTAATTTATATTAGATAGATTAGATTAGCGTGGAGTGTGCATTGAATATAAGCCTCAAATGTGAATATATCTTTTCAACTTAGATTATACATGTGTTAATATAGTCGTATCTTTGCAGATAGATTCGAGCAGTATTTCTGCTAAAAATCCACTTATAACTCCTGAAGGCGCGATGTGAACAAAATGATTGATTTATCGTCGATAATGCGGCAAAAACACAACTTAAGTATGTGTCCTTATTCAATCATAATATTATTGTACCCTTGCAGCTCGTGTCTCCTAATAAACCGGACTTTTGGTAGATCTTATCAAATACGATACGAGTGTACACTCATGAAAGTCAAGTAACTTTTGTGTGTAAAAGAATAATCGATGGATTTTCTTTTGTTATATTTGTCAACAAATATGTCTGATCGAGAATACCCTGAGACAAAGCAAAATATTTGAGGGAAAAAAAGGTTTTTTCGCCTTCTACTTATCAAGTTAGCAGAGCGGTAGACGTGCTTGTTTTATTCGTCCTGTGCCGCTTCAGTGAAGATTCCCCATCTATAATAATCTATAATTTAAGTTGCAAGGATATATTCATTTAAAACTCTTAAATGAATGCCCACAAACAAACACATGTAGTTCGCGAATGTGTACTTAAAATTAAATCCAAACCTCAAATACACATAAGCCCTACAACTTTTGCCGACCTTCTCTGACACAGGGGTGACATTGGCAAAGTGAACCATTTTTTACAAAAATCATAGAAATTGTACCTTCGATAATGCTGCATGAAATAGGGAGCTTGTGCTTCTGCCAAACCACTGTCTCGTGTTCTGAACCAGATGTTCTCCTTCGACTTGTCGCCTGTCGTCTCTCAATTCGCATGTTTGTGATGGTGGAAAGTTTTATATAATAATCTTCTGTAACGAAAATTACAACATGCAAAAAAATCTCTTCTTCTTACTCTTCTGTATCGGCTCATTATGGCTATTTTTATTTTACATGCTGCGGCTTGAAATAGGGATTTGTTGCTTTTGTTAAAACGTTGTCGCAGTTTTTTCTGCCACGATGTCCTTCGGCGTACTTGTCAATCTATTCTTGGATGATAAGATGGAAAAAACGGTATTTTACATTCCTCATTACGTGACCAAAGTACATCAGCTTTATTTGTTTTTCTAGATTTTTCTGTAAAAAAATATAATCATCCACGTTGTCGCAAAAACCCGAAATGAGTCTGATCCTTCCTTATCAGCCGCTATTTAATCATAAGAATCATAATTTTTCAGAACTGTATTTTTTACGTAAATTAACTTACAACCCCTTATTTTTATTAAATATTACCTAGCCTTAATTTTTAGTGTTATTATTAATATATTCTGTAAACTCATGCCGTGCGAAACCTAAGATTTCTGTTAAACAGTTGTCGTACACCGTTTGATTTTATAACACCTTTAGTTTGTTTTGAACTCATCACAATTAATATAATTAATTGTGGATAGGTTCTGTTAAACAGTTGTCGTACACCGTTTGATTTTATAACACCTTTAGTTTGTTTTACTCATCACAATTAATATAATTAATTGTGGATAGGTACTAGAAAACTAAGACGCTTAGTAAATGTGTTGTTGAAGTTTCTATATATTTTTGTTATACGTTATCGTTGGGTTTATATGTAAAGTTTCATACTTGAATACTGGGGTAGATAGGCAGTAGAAAAATAAGATCTTATATATTTATCGAAAAATTGAATAATAAACGATAAGTTAAATTGAGGCTTAGTTTTATTCTATTTTTAAGTTTTGGAGCAGCCGTACAAATAAAAATGCCTCTAGAAAAAAATGAATAAAGTAAATATTTTCATTTTCACATTGACTGTACACTTTAATGATAGAACGTCCAGTGGTCTGTCCTGCCGGAAGGTGCTTCCGGAAGGACGTGCCGGCGGTTTCGGGTCCTGCCAGTAGGACTCATTTTATCGTTACATTTGTATGGACTTTCCTCACTGGTCCTGCCGGCAGCCCCGACTCGCCGTGCGTAACGAATGCGGGTAGAAGTAGACAACCTTTTGATGACATTCTAGTTATGCTTATAATTCTAACAATAAGTTTTGGTATAATTCTAACAAAAGTATAGTAACATGTAATTGGAGGTTGAGAGTTGTATTGGAGTACTTAAAAGTGAGTGTGAGATATGTGTATGGGTGTTTTGTATATTTCAGAAAAAAATGGGTGTATAAAATAAGGTGAATAATAAAGAACTGCTCATATTTATTTTGCTATTTATTTATTCCTACACAAACAAGATTTAGTAATAAACTGCGTATTAGTAAATACTGCGTTGTCGAAATGTCCAAACAAAATTTCTTTAGGAACGGTTGAAACTTTTCGATCTATGTCCCAAAACACCCATACAAAGTTGTTTTTTACTTTTCTTACTGTGTCAGAACAATGATATGTATTTTTGTTACAAATACAAAAATGTATTTTGAAACAATAAGTACTATCGTAGTCGTCCCCAAAATGTTCACGACCCCACGTGTTTTCGCCATTGTGTTCATAGAAGAATGTCGCTTTAGCGCGAAAGCGCACCCCTCGACTTATACTCGCAGCCATTTAGGCCCAACTGATCGTATCGGCATGATTTAAAATTTCGCTAAGAGCCAAAGAGATGCACTATGTATCAAAAAAAATTACGTCCTGCTACTAGGCCTAGAAGTCCTCAAATAAACAGAAAACGTGCGTCCTACCGGTAGGACGTAAAGTCCCGCGAGTAGGACGCTGGACTTTCTATCATTAACACGTAAAAAAATGTTTGTGTTGTATTGAAAAATAAAATACACCAGATTTTTTTTTTAAAACAAACACGGTTTAATTCTACTTAAAACACACACACACACCTTTATTTATATATTCGTAACAATATTACAGAACTTCGATAACAATTTCTTTGAGTAGAACTTCAGAGAAATAAAAATCGTATCCTCATTTTATTTCTCAGGTTCTGCAGCTCTGCTGTAAAACAACGAAGCGTTTTACATTATTTTTTATCCCGAGGAGTCTATCATTTGTTTTTTTCATCAAAAGCGTTTAGTTAATGCTGTATAAGATGAATAATGATTTAATAGTTCGCCTCTAGCGGCCGCCACTCGCTCACTTTTCTCAGAAAACTGTAGATCCCTCGCATTATAACAACACAAAGCAATATTAAAAGATGGTGAATCCTTTTAAACAAAGCCTGCTCCTATTATTTAGGATGATTATCAGTGTATAATACTTATACGGAAAAGGTTTCTTGAAAATACACAATAGTTTATCAGGTATTATTATTTAGTTTTTTTAAATTACCTGTTTAGCACTTTATATCATAAATATTTTTTATTTTGTGAATATATTATAAATAACTTAACTTAACCGATAGCTCAGTTAGTAGAAAGCTTGCTTTCAGAGCCCTTTAGTTTGATCCTCACCAACGGTGTCAGATATATTTTCCGTTGCGATCTTAATTTCATAGATACTACAATATTTACTCAGCCTTCAATAGAAATGAGAACCTGTTTGGGTACGGAGAAACCCCCGCCTCAACTGTGAAAATAAATAGGTTCCACTCGCCACATGTGCATCTACGGAGACATCTTCATATGGAATGCTATATTTGCAACTCAGATTCCAGATTCGCTTCTTACATTTTCATTCATCTGATTGAATAAGAAAATTTCAAAGATTTTTCGAATTAAAGCGACCCAGGCCACGGATTGCTATTTTTCAAGGTATGCAATCTAAGAGAAAAGAATCATTATTTCCTTTGTTCTTGCCTCTGAGTTCAAACCCAAGAAGGTCGTTTGCGAGTCCTTAGCGCGAAAACCAGTCTTAAAGTTGTCTGTCTGCAGGTAACTGTAGATTACAGCGAACCGAAGCCAGCGTTTCTTTGATGGATTCCAACTTGCGTTAGATTTGGTTCGAATTCCGTCCTTAGCACAAAACACATTCGTAGCAAAATATTCCGTAGTGGAGACTGAAGAGAGCGTCATCCAGACTAGAGTTTTTTTGTGGTTCACTTTTACAATGCTGAAGAATTTAGAAAAGAATGCGATCAAAAGAATCGTCCTATTCCAGAAAGCAAATGATAAGAATTGATGCAAGAATGAATCTTTTTTCTTACATTTCATTTGAATGGTGATATAAGGGGAATGGTTATGTTTTTGATGCATAATTATGCATTTTAAAATTAAATTCATCATCATCATCAATAGCACGACAACCGCGATGGGTCTTCATGGCCTGCTTGACCAAACGCAGCCACCGCTGCCTGTCTCACGCCTTCCTCCTCCAGTCTCATACTCTGATCTTTCAGCATTTCACCATCACTAACTTTAACCACTTTAATTTGGGTCTTCCCATTGCATTGCGCCCCTTTGGGTCCGTCATCACAATATCTTTTCAAGGCTCCGATCGTCCAGCCAATGTAGTCTTTTATTAAACGAATCACATCAACCCCTTGGTTGGTACAAGTCGTATAAATCAGAGTTTTATCTAATTCGCCACAATACGTTCCCGTATTTTATTGGGCCGTT
The DNA here is from genome assembly GCA_951799405.1 of Agapetus fuscipes. Lineage (NCBI taxonomy): Eukaryota > Metazoa > Arthropoda > Insecta > Trichoptera > Glossosomatidae > Agapetus > Agapetus fuscipes. The sequence continues at coordinate 14,102,400 of OX637332.1, read as the reverse complement.
AGTACGACGGAGTATTTTCCGCTCAAAGATTTTCAGAGTATTCTGGTCATACGTGCTTATTGTCCAGGTTTTGGAGGTATTGCCAGTGTCTAATTACCTTTTATTAAGTAGGTAATATAAAATCCTTAAGTAGGCACAGGTGAATATTCACGGGTATACAGAACGCATGCTACAAACCCACAATCAATTCCTCTTTGTCATCCACAAATTTAACATATTATGGTGTTTTTGAATACAAGTCTAGCCGTGTTCAGGGTATCAACAATATAACAAATTTAGGAAGATGTTAATTTATGAATGTACGTAAATTTCCATCTAAAGATTTAAATGATAAATAGAACGAATCGAAATAAATATGTTCACTAATTCAATGTCTACTTACATTTACGGGTAGAAGTTGAAATTCATTTGTAGAAGATGCTTGCCTGAAATATTTTGAATATACGAAAGAATGATCGTTGGGTTATACATATGTACGTATTGGTTATACTCGTAACTCGCACGTAACAATAGTATGTAAAAACGATATATGTAAGTAATTATTGTAGGAGTCTAAAATAGCCAAGTCATACTCACCTCATTATTGCAAAGTTAAATGGAATATAATTTATTTCTATCGCTGTTAAGAGGCCTCGGTTACGATACAGAATCTTAAAATTTTCATTTAAATCGCTTCAGTAGTTTAATCTTCGATTTTAAGATTTTTTTAAATGTATTAAGATTTTGTCATTTTTTCTAAATGATTTTATTTAATCTATTATTAACACCAAACTAGTTTTTTTAAAGCTTGATATGTACTTGATATTGCTTGATATGTACTTCTCCAATGGAAAGTGGGTGTTTTTGGAAATAAAGGATTTTATGGTTTACTTCTTTATAAGTACATAATTATTATCATCACATGGATCGGTGAATGTATTTATTTTACAGGTTAAGTTAAATAAAAAAGCAATTAGCATGGTATTCAAAAGATAACTATTTTTTTAGTTTTCTCAAGAAATGGTTCAATACTATTACCTATTGGCTATTAGCATGCCTTTTCAATCTCATTTGAAGTCACCTCAAAGCAGACTAAGCCTCTTTTAAGACACAAGTCATTATTTTTGTATGAAGATGAAGAAGCTTAAAAATGTGATTCTTATACACTTACTGCATCAGTTCATAATTATTGATATTTTTTAGAGTTTGATGGTCTATAAAAGTGAACTAAAAACTGTGTATTTTTTAAAAATAAATCATAATTATTTGTTTTCTTTTGTGATTTTTCACCCTGCTTTAAATCTACCTCACATCATACTTAAAACCCCTTATGGTGTATTTCAATTTAATGATAAAGGAAGAAGAAACGTGCTTACAATGCTGCATCAGTTGATTTCCCTCTTAAGTTGGTACGTCTGCTATTTGTTTCCTTTGATAGCAGCGCCAGACATTCTAAGCGTTTTCATCAGGCGTATTGAGGACTGTGGGAACGAAATAAAGTATGCTTTACTATACGGAATGTCAACGGCTTGGACCGTAAAAGGACTGACGCTGAGATTATACTAGTTGGCACCCCAGAGTCAACATTTTCTTCGTGATAAGAGAATCTGCGTTATCGGAGGGAAGAAACGAATTCCGAGAAATAAACGCATTGAATGTGTGGCTGTCATATTTACACAGCGATTATTTAAATATTGGTTCAATTTGACGATTCCATACTTATACATATTGTATCACATTTCATCAAACGTATTTATTAACCGTTTTTATTCATTATATATGTTTTTCTTCCATATTTGTAAGGGATTTTGCACATTCCAACACCACGCTGTCTGCGTAGATTTAGTCCTTTATAGGAATCTTACGCTGTCTTTCATTTAAATTGTCCATGTTTTTCTCCTCAGCTTTTGAAAATTAAAGATAATATTATAATAGTCAATAATTTCAGCTATAAAAGATTTGTAATACAGAATGACTGGTTATCAAACCGCAATTAAATAAAACTGTGTTTGGATCAAATCACTGAGTCTTTTTATCAATAAAAAAATCTTCAAATTATCTCAATTCCTAGACTTATAGGTTGGTATGAGGCTGACCAGCTATACTGTAAAAAATGGTTCACTCTAAAAATATCACCCCTGTTTCAGGGAAGGTCAGCAAGAGTTATACTTGAGATCGGGTTCTTATGTTGTCCACATGCGGCATGTGTCAGCGCGAACTTATACGTGTCTGCTTGTGGGATTGCATTTAATATGAATTTTAAAGGTTATATATCTTTGCAACTTAGATAATAGATTATAGATCATAGTGTTAATATATATTCTAAACTAATAAGGTCAACAACACAAATGATCTTCCCAATTGATATGAAGTGTCTTACCTACTTGGGGCATGTACTAAGAGAGGAGAAGTACGCATTTTTGAACTTGATCCTAAAAGGACAAATAGACTGTCGACGAGGTGTTCGGAGGCGAAAAATTCCTGTTTGAGTAAAATCTGAAACTGGAGAGGACTGAACATTGTGCCATTAGTTTGTCAAAGCGTGGGCTCAACCGACGACTAAAATGTCTAAGAATAGCCCCATTAGAGGTAGAGTAGAGAGGTGAAGGTAGCGGCAGATACACCTTTACGATCCCGGTAATGGTTAGATCTGTTCAGGAATAGCGATCCTGCCTCCGCAAGCTATTGTGTTTCTCCCACTCCTAACCGGGGGACACAATTCCTTTTCCCTATCCAATCATACTCTTATGCTCCTCAATCCCTCCTTATTTCCCATAACCGAATAGTTGTCGGTATAAACAACCAACCAGTTATAACTGGTAGGGCACCCTCTTGCCCTGGAGATGAGAAATCGTCTCCGAAGACGGATGAACCAATCCACTGGATGGTCAACGGCATAGGATCAGGAAGGCCACGGGAAACCACCTGATTAAAGGATTTTCAAATCATCCCCAGAAAAAAATCATCATATGGCATTATTTAAAACTAAATATTCCGGAGGTAAAAATCCCCCAATCGGATCTCCGGGGGGGAACGTTTTAAGTAAAACTAAAACCAAACATTTTGGAACATGGAATGCTCGGAGCTTGTATGGAGCGGGGAGACTAGAGTGCGCGATGAAGGAAATGCACCGACTTGAAATTGATTTGCTAGGCATAAGTGAGATGAGGTGGAAGGGAAGTGGAAGAGAGAGCACATCGGAATATGAAATTTACTTCTCTGGAAACAGTGAGCCTGATCACAGACGGGGAGTTGGGTTCATAGTCTCTAAAAAAATGAATTCAACAGTTCTTAACTTTGTGGCTCAGTCAGACAGAGTTGCAATGCTACAAATGAAGGGCCATGGAGTAAATACAAATGTGATCCAAGTCTATGCTCCAACTGCAGACAAGAATGAGGAAGAAATTGAGGCTTTTTATGAAGACGTCACTGGCGTACTAAAGCTGACTAAGCATGAAGAGGTCACCATTGTCATGGGAGATTTTAACTCAAAAGTAGGAGCAGGAGTACCCAATGATGTTATGGGAGCATGGGGCCTGGGTGAGAGAAACGAGAGAGGTGAAAGAATGATTCGTTTCTGCCAAGAGGAGGGATTTATGATAATGAACACCTTCTACCAGCTCCCAGCAAGAAGACTATATACTTGGAAGTCACCAAGGGATCAAGATGAGCACATAGTACGCAACCAGATTGACTACATGCTGATAAATAAAAGATTCAAAAATGCAATCACGTCTGTAAAAACATATCCTGGAGCTGATATTGGATCCGACCATAGTTTACTAATGGGGAAAATTCTACTAAAACTGAAAAAAGTACCCAAAAAAGTCAAGAAAATTGCAACAGACCCAAGACTACTCAAGGAACAAAACATCAAAGAAAAGGTGCGAAATGAACTGGAAAACGGAATACAAAACCTATCTGAGGTATCTGAGGTGGAACAATTGTGGAATGGCTTAAAGGATACTATGTGTAAGACCAGTGAAAAATATCTGAAGACTGCAAAACGAGCACACAAAGAATGGATCACAGATGATATTTTATCCTTAATGGAGGAGAGAAGAAAATGGTTACCAAGGGATCGTCAGAAATATAGGGAAGTACACAAAGAAATCCAGAAAAAGATCCGAGAAGCAAAACAAAAGCTGGAAGAGGAGCGATGCACTGAAATGGAAGACCTTGATAACAGGCACGACACCTTCAATCTCCATAAAAGGATCAAGGAATCAATAAAACAGGGTAGAGGAAGACCCCTTACACAGCTAATGCATAACAATGGTAATTTAGCAGTGACCATAGATGAAAAAAAGGTGCTATGGGAGACATATGTTGAAGAGCTATATATGGATACACGTAACGAGAGACATGGTGTTGAAATAGCAATGGACGGCTCCCAGATCCTACAAGATGAGGTTGAGTATGCTATCAAGCAAATAAAAAATGGGAAATCACCCGGTCCAGACAACATCCACGGGGAGATTCTGAAGTTAATGGAAGGAAATGCACTCAAAAAGATTACATTGCTATTCAACAAAGTGTATGAAAGTGGTAATCTGCCAGAGGATTGGTTAAAATCCTACTTCATCACTATACCAAAGAATATTAATGCTAAAAAATGTGAAGAACATCGAACAATAAGCTTAATGAGTCATGTGATGAAATCTTTCCTGAAAATTATACTAAAGAGAATATACCAACAGTGTGACCAACAGTTATCAGCCGAACAGTTTGGTTTTAGGAACGGCTTTGGCACACGAGATGCTCTGTTTGGATTACAGGTTTTAGTGCAACGTTGTCTCGATATGAATAAAGATGTTTATGTTTGCTTTATTGACTACGAAAAGGCCTTTGACAGAGTGAGACACGACAAGCTGATCAGTATACTGAAAGACATTGGGATAGACGATAAAAACACTCGCATTATTGCTAATATATATTGGCAGCAAACTGCTTCAGTGCTTGTAGAGAGATCAGAGACCAGACAAATACCCATCAGAAGAGGAGTTAGACAGGGATGCGTACTGTCACCAACACTTTTTAACCTATATTCAGAAAGGATCATGGCGCAAGCACTTCATGAGGCTAGGGAAGGCATTGTTGTCAACGGGCAGCTGGTAAACAACCTGCGGTATGCCGATGACACAGTCCTACTCGCTGACACTCAGGCGGATCTGCAAACATTGTTGACCAGAATAAATGTCGCTAGCAAAGAAGCTGGCATTAACATTAACTTTAAGAAGACCAAGGTCATGGTTATCAGCAGAAACACAAACGCCTCCGTACATGTAGAACTAGATGGCGAAAGCATTGAAAGATGCACTAGTTACAGGTACCTGGGATGTGTGGTCAACGAAAAGTGGGACATGTGTCAAGAAGTCAGAAGCAGACTAGAGCAAGCCCGAAATGTCTTCGCTAAAATGAGCAAACTACTGTTGTGCCGAAATTTAAGCCTTGAACTCCGGAAGCGCATAGTGAGGTGCTACGTTTTCCCAATCGCTCTGTATGGTATGGAGGGATGGACTCTCACGCAGGCACTGGAGAGACGTATTGAAGCATTCGAGATGTGTTTATACCGAAAAATGCTTCGGATCTCTTGGCGTGATCGAGTCACCAATGAAGAAGTCCTTCAACGAATGCGCACTACAAAGGAGCTCCTGCCTACCATTAAGCAGAGAAAGCTAATGTACTTCGGTCACATTATGAGAAATGAGAAGTACCGTCTCCTTCATCTTATCATTCAGGGTAAGATTGAGGGGAGAAGATCTCAGGGACGCCGAAGGACATCGTGGCTGAAGAACCTGCGACAGTGGTTCGGCAGAAGCACCAAGTCCCTATTTCGAGCCGCAGCATCAAAACTCAAAATAGCTATGATGATCGCCGATCTTCGTTAGAAGTGGCACAAGAAGAAGAAGAGGTAGAGTTAAGAATGAATGGGCAAAAGACAAGTGCAAGTTGAAAAAGGATGAGAAAGTAAAGATGCAAAAGAATGAGATGGTTTGGACATGTAGAAAGAATGGATGGAATGGGTAGACTTATGAGGTATTGCATAGTAAAAATACTACCAGAATAAGAGAAGAAATAAAGAAATAAGACCAGAGAAGTATACTCCCGTGTGATAGTCAACGTCTGGGGGACCTGACAGGACACAACAAGAAAAATGCGATCGATTATTTTAGTGAATACTCAATCAGAAGCAGCTAAATAATGGTTGATTGGGAAACGAATACGCAATAAATGTAACAACTTTTTGAGCAACAAGTCCTGCTTACAATAAAGACTATCACGAAATTATCGTCATTTCAAAGTAGTTTACTTTTTTTTTTAATCCGGTGAATAAATAAAATAGTAGAATGCTTGCTGAGAGATAGTATACGCACCTTATGTGAAACGAGGAGCTCTTACCAGTTTTTGGAGATGACAATTCTGTTTATGATTACAGTATTGAGGAGTAAAAAACCAATGAAGTTATTATGTTCCACTTAAATAATATTAAAGGTGTAGACCAAAATGCAGATATTTACAAATATCAGCTACAGAATAAATGACATATTTTTAAGGTAGACTGTTGCTTGCCTGCTCATTATTCCAGTTTCCATGTCCAATTTCTAAGCCCCAACATACTTCAGTCAAGTTTTCAAGGTTTGAACTGTGGATAGTTCAATTGGTTAACTCCATGCCGAGAGCTCGGGTTCGAATCCCACCGAGTGTGTCAGAAATGATTTACGGTGCTTATTTCAAAACCCAAAATAAAATACCGGCAAGGTTTACTCTGTGTTTTCTACAAGAAATGAGTACCAGCTCCCCGGAAACTCTCACTTCAACTGAAATGGTTGGCGCAAGGCCGGCCCCCTTACCTGTAAAAATAAATAGGTTCCACTCGCCACGTGCGAAATCCTTCGGGGATAACTCATGAGTCATGAGTATATAAAAACATGAGTAGCTTAGTTGCGTTTTGCGACCTCGATGCAATGTTTATTCTATAAAAACGGAACATGAAAGGTTTATTTTATTGACAAAGTAAACTCAGATCGCATTATACAGGAAGTTGCGGAAACGGCTGCTGCATTTACAGTAATAAATAATATTAAACAAGTCATGTAGGTGCTGACTTTTCATTAGCGACACGTCGGCCTTATTCAGTATCGCATGTGTAAAACTTTATGTTTGAATTCCACTAAAGCCAAACTATAATGCCTCTAGAGAGCGTTTTCGTTTCCATGCCTATTTGTTAAACCACTATATGGTTGAGTTTTATTATACATAAATTTGTAACCATTGTTCACAGTGCAATGGTGAAATGTGAAATAATCTCACAATGGCCGTAATCAGTTCGATTATTATTGTTTGCAAACCTATCAAATACCAGGCTGGTTTTTAGTATTGCAGCGTTTAAGTTTATTGATTATTACAGTGCACTATTTACAAATAACATTCCTGCACTTTGATGATTACAAGATTTCTAATACAGAACGACTGGATATTAAAGCGCAATTATATAAATCTGTAAACAGAGCAAATCACTGGTTTCCTTATCAAGAAAAATCATTTTCTTCAATTAGTTTTTCTTAGTCATTTTTTTTTGTATGGATTACTCTTTAAAGTTATGTTGTTTTTTATGTATCTTCTTCTTCGATGGCTCTACAGCTCATATCTCCCCTTGGCCTCCATCAGCTTTCGCCTCCAACTTCCAGTCTGTTACCTGTAGTATTTGGTTTGCGTCCCTCCTCACCTCATTCTTCCATCTCAGCTTAAGTCTGCCAACTCTTCTTTTCCCACCCGGATGTCCCTCGAGGATCCTTTTTGGTACACGTGAAGACGGCATTCTCTGCACATGTCCGGCCCATTTAAGCCTTTTTAATTTTAATATAATAAAGTTGTTTTTTATATACTTCAATGTTAACCCTTGACTTATAGGTTGGTATGAGACTGACCAAATATACTGTAATTTTTTTATTGACTTTGCCAATGTCACCCCTGTTTCAGGGAAGGTCGGCAAAAGTTGCAGGGATTATGTGAATTTGAGATTTGGTTTTTGAATTTTAAGTACGCTTGTAGCATTTATAAGCGCGAACTTACACGTGTCTGTTTGTGGGCAGGCATTTTATATGAATTTAAATGAGATTTTACCATTGAAACCTAGCATTAGTTGCCAGGTATTTTTTATTTGTTTTGCCTCCATCATTGTGAGTATGAAGCAGCATCTCAGCCGTATATTTTGTCTGTTAGGAAAGCCTGCTACTCGGCAGTAGATGCGACCTTTTGTCCCCTCGCCTCCTCATTAGCGGGCAGCTCTTGTGATTGAGTGCTCTCTCCCGCATTACGTGCTTTCTGTTCTGACTTGCACGCTAGCGCTGCGTAGGCGGGGACCTGAAGAACCATCTGTTGATACAAGCAGAGCGTAGCCTGTATCTAGCGATGGTCTATGATGAACACAGAAAGTTGAATAATCGAATGGTATTTCAAACTTTGGAAAGAGTTATAGCACATGCAAAAGAACAAGAGGATCTTAAGAACTATCTGTTGATACAAACAGAGCGTAGCCTTTATCTAGCAAATGGTATTTGATGAACCCAGAAAAAATATAATCGAATGGTATTATTTCTTGGTTTGGGCCTCCTCCAGACTACTCGAACGTCTCAGGATGCGGTGAGCAGACAATATCGAGGCCAACGCCGAAATTCTGGAATTGAGGAGGCCTTGTAGGGAAGCAGCACATAGTCTTGGAGGATCGTGGTGCGGGATGCCCTGAGCCTTCAAGGCTTGAGAGTCGAAGAGTGGAAAGCAATGGTATTTCAAATTTTGGAAAGAGCAGTAGTAGATACAAAAGGACAAGAGGATCTTAAGAACCATCTGTTGATTCAAACATATCATACCTAGCAATTGGTCATGACTATATGATGAACCCAGAAAATTTTATTATCGAAAGGGATTTTGAAACTTTAGCAAGAGTATTTAATACTATCACATCATTATCAAGAGGTTGTTCTCTTGTGATGTGATGATATGGAAAGCGCTCGAGGTAATAAATCAACTCGTGAAGAAAAATTTGTGCTTATTTTTAAATTATTTATTTATCTACCTCTACTGTTGATCATGACCCAGATTTTTGGAAAATAAATAATTATGACAAAAAATATGTACTTTCTGTAAAATATTAATCTTTTAACCGTTCGTCCTCAATCGTCGTGCAGAAACGGTGCCTCCTGAAAACGTAAATCCGAACTGTCATATTATTTTTCAGTTAATTTCAATTGTATTTTTAACGGTTTGCGTATTTTCACTGTGAAAATTCATTATTAATTTTTCAACCGTCTTTGAATGAAAAGCATGTTTTTCTTTATATTTTTTCAAAAATGTATATATAATTTGTAAATAAGCAAAACTACTCTAACTCCAGCATAAAAATAACCTTAACATCAAGTTTTCAAATGATTTTTCGGTGTAGGCAGCTGGATGCAACTCTTTTATGTTATTTTAAACGATTTATGAAATGAAAAGAAGCTTATATTGAAATGTTTGGTTTTGTTGCGTTACGTCCATGCATAATTTCAAAATGCCACTAGTGATAGTAATAAGGTACGTGGGAAGTCCACGTGTCTAAGTCAAGTGACTCCGGGCGCGGTCCCTCCTCGCTGCGCCCTGCGCCCTCTCGCGCCAACAACCGGTTTCCCGCCAACCGAAATCCAACCATGGACCAAACGGCTGGATGCGTTCTGTGTTCCGAGCACACGACAAACAGCGTCTGCTTAGCCAGTCATTTGTACCTACACACGACATGCAACCTGACATTTCTGACGCCTAAAAATGCTTGATTTTTTTTTTGTATGCTTCACGTTTCGTAACTTCTGGTCTATAGTTTATAATCTAAGTCTTTATATTAAGGTTTAATTTTTATGCATGCCCACAAACAGACACGCTTAAGTTAGCTCTTATACATGCTGCATGCGTAGAAACAGAATATAAAAGAAAAGACTGCTACTTGTAGATATACTTTTCATCTTATAAAGTGTTTTTAGAAACTATAGCCAATTTAAAAACTCTTTTCGTTTTCTCGTCTTTTATGATTTGTGTAATCGCTACTTGTTTCAGCTTTTGTTCACTATAGTCTATAATGACTTCCGGCAAATGAGCCCTTACAAAGAAAAGTATTTGTATTAAACTTAGATCGCTCGAGTCCAACATTACCAAAATAGGACGTTAACGCCCATGCCTCCGAGTTTTTACCGTGCACATTATTTTTTATTATGTATTAATAGGCACGGAGATTTTGACAAAATAGGCGTGGGGGTCGATTTCTAATGAAGTAGATAGTGCACTCCAAAGCCTCAACAACCAGGGGCCTGGGCGGTTACACTCGGTACCAGTTGGATTTCGAAAAAGTTTCTTTTTAATTGTACGGCCGGCGCTCCCACGCTGGACATTTTAAGCCCAACTCTGGGCCAAGGCAATGAAGGGCACAGTGCGAGTCGGATCATAGATTTTAATGTTCATTTTTTGTTTCCAATCCCACACATCGTTTTGTACCTAAACTCCAGTCAAAATGTAATAACTAACTCCCCAACTTTACATGTAGTCGCGTAGGTATTTAAATATGATCGTTTTTCTACCCCGACTACAGATGTTTTAAATATTTACAACTTCCGTTCAAGATTCGTCACTTTTAAATCTATTGATTGCGTTGGTGTTCTGAAGGTGTGAGACATGATCTCCCAATTTGTTGTTCCTTTCTAAACCAGGTACCAGAATCAGAGCTAGGTTAACTTCAATATTTACTCAAATATTTGTATGAAATGAGTATTTCGGCGTCACGTTTTTAGGTCTATCAATAGAACCCAGATATAAATTGCAATAAATTGCATTGTACAAACACGATTAGATCGGTACTTTTTTATTTAATGTAGAGGGATATCAATGTTAACTTTTAATTTTTTTTTAATGAAAATTATATTTTTGTATCAAAATGCATTTATGAAAAACAGTGACACAGATTTGGTTATTCAACACTAAAATATTATTAAATTTGAATCGTGCTTACGTCAAGTATTTGTTTGACATACTTAAATAATAAGTTTGATAATTTGCTATATTTGAGTCTCCTTTTGACTTTATACTTTTCATTTGACCCCGTCTTCGTAGTATTCTTTAGCTTTCCTCCTAATGTGTAAAATTATTATTATTTGAATCATCTCGCAGCAGCTGTTCATCTATTGTTTATATGCCAACGATAAATATTTCAGGTCTATTTGCTCATCGCAAGTGAGTATGTAGATCATAGAAAAACCTTGACGTGCGTGTGATGACCTAAAGCCTGGATCTTTGCAGAGCGAGGTGCAAACTGCAAAATCAATGGACTTATCATGTGAAGGACGTTCAAGTATCATTTTTTACTTAAATGTTGGTATGCGGCGAAAAATGCTTCACTTTTCCAATTTCACCTCTGTTTCAGGGAAAAGCAAGAGTTGCAGGGTTTATATTCATTTGCGGTTTGGTTTTTCATTTAGTGCACACGCAGCATTTGTAAGCGCGAACTTTATACGTGTCTGTTTGTGGGCATGCATTTAATATGAATTTTAAATATTAATATATCTTTGCAACTAAGATTATAGATTAAATAGATCGGGTGAAGTTCGAAAATAAATCATCCCTAGAATGTAACGAACCAAAAAAAATACTGCAACATTTTAAAATGGAACTAGGTACTTTTTGGATAATTTTCTTTACGTATGTTTTCTCGTATATTACTGAAAAAAGATCGCATGTTTTGTGCAGAAAAATAAGCTCTAGCTCTGGAAGCATTATGTAGATGGAGCTACAATGAACCCGCATATTATATTCTTATTCCGCCTGTAGGTACTTACAAATAAATTACAATGATGTAACGTTTTACGACGTTTTTCGCCTTGTACCAAGGTGACGCATTTGTGTATAATATGGAAAATATTGTACGAGAACGTAAATGCACACATAGTTTTTTTTGTTTTCGTTTGATGTACCATTGCGTAGTATTTTAATTGCGTACAATTTTATTGAACGATTTGCGGAAACAACCTTTCTTGATGTTTTAAATATGCTCAAGAAAACGGTAGGCACCACAAAAGTTAATTGTTAAGGTAATTACAAAAAAAATATATTTTTATTTTATTATGATTTTATCTTTCAACTCACATAAACTTCTAGTTTGATTTTCAAAGGAAAAAGGCACAATTATATTAATTTATTTTGGTACGTGTTTGCCTCTATGCAGTACATACTGATACATAAGTCAGGAATTCAATAGGGATACTAATGTACTATTAAACAAGTTGATAGAATTCAAAACCGATCCATATCAGACAAATATAAAACAACACATATCCCCAGTCGATTTCTATAAAATATGAAACAACTCATACGCCTGGTCGGAACCCCAAGATGGTCGAAAAAATATTTGTACCCCGTGGCGTTTGGGCAAGTGTCCGAGGCTCTGGTTGTTAGGCCTGATGCTAGCTCAGATAGACCAGTATCCCAAGCACAAAGCATTGCGCTTAAACTCAACAAAAAAAACACACAAACTGAAGTAGCACAACTGATGAGCGTTTTATTTTCTTTACAGTTTTGGGAAAACGCTTTGGTCGAGTTTGAGCTGCGCGCTGGAGTCCGCGGTATTGGTTGTTCAGGAATGCGGCCTCTTCCCCGCTCCCCGCCCCCCTCTCCACCAGTCCGATTACTGTTATTAGTCGTAAAAATTCTAGAAAATCAATTATTCAAATGGGAGAGCTATCGCGTACAAAATGGAGGCGGGCATCACAGATTCATCTCGTTTCTTTCGGGAATATTTCAGATTTTGTACAATATTATCCACATAAATAGTTTTCTTCCGCAGGAGATTAAGGGTAGTGTTTTTTTTTCACTGTCGTACAAATTAAACAAATGGGTTTCTTGACGGAAAGGTTGACTTTTACCAGTAACACCCTTGTTTCAGGGAAAATTTGCATTAGTTTTTGGGTTTATGTTTATTGTTTTGGTCTCATTTTGAAAGATCACATGAAGCAGTTGTACTTACTTCTGTTAATCTTAGTTAAATAAATGTTAATGTTCTCCAAACTACATTTAAATTCGATATGAATCTGAAATGTTCACAAATCTTTGTAACTTATATTATTGACCGATAAAGAGATTATTGTTTTTTTATATGTTTAAGGAAAGGATTATGATTTAAATTATGCGTCTAGCAACATACATTACACCAATTTAATTTTGTGAAATATTTTAACAATCTAAATACATATTTTGTACACTTTCTTTAGTAAGAACGTTTGTTAAAAAATAATTAATTAAATAATACACTGTTTAAATTCACTTTTATTATTTTATTTAAAATAAGTCAAACGTTTTCGCCTAAAAAGGCATCCTCAGGATAATGACAATGAAGAATGAATTGAATGATTTGTTAAAAATGACAATGAAGAATGAAAAGAATGATTTGTTAAAAAATATTCAAAATATGCTTACAATAATGGGCGTTTATTTGTTTATTAAGTAAATGGTACCTACCGTTGCCGTCAGTTGGAACCTCTTCAAAAAGTAACTTAGTTCGTAATTATTTATTAAAATAAATTCGATAATTGTAAAAAGAAACAGTGCTTAACTAGATTTTTTTTTCTAAAATATGAAAATCCTCAAAAAGAGATGGTAAGAACTTTCAACTGGGATATTCTCAATTCTTCGCAGAAGTTATGCAGGACCATTTGACGTAGCATAGTAATTTATTGTGCAAGTACGTAGTGTGATTTTTTTAGTATATTTTTCGTACAGAGAATATCACGAGCATAGCCTCTGCACGATGGTTACTAAGTATAAAGTAGTTTTCAGCGGTCGTGACCCGCTCGCTTCGAAGCCTCGAGTGCTAACTCAAAACATAATAATACGTCATATACGTATGATCTCTCAAGTATTGCTGCAGAAGGCGAGTACGTATGTGGTAATTATTTTAAATACGTACTTACTGAATTGTGCGATATCTGTATTCAGTATAAAATTTATATTAAATCTCAACCCCACCAAAATTTTATGAAATCTACAACGCTCACAAGATGTACTGTTTAAGTTTCCATACCATAGAAAGGTAAGCGTTGTGGTTTAGTTTAAATGTAATGTTTTATGCTTGAGGTACTTACTGTGCACGGAATGCAGCACTGCTTTTACGAAATCTGAAAGTAGTAAACGTAATACCTTTACTTAATACCATTTCGCGGTGATTGGAGGCCAATCTTATTAACATCCATTAGTTTGTTATCTTGAATTTGTACCAGAAATATCATAAAAGTATAAAATGAGATCTGACTGAAATGTAGCAACTGAAAATATAATTTACAAGACTGAGGCGTAAGAAAACAAACGCGGCAATGGAGATTTTTTTTTTAAAATGAAGGAAATATACCTATATGTAAATGATAAGGAAATGATTTCCTATATCTCCATACGTTTTCCCTAATTTCGGAAAGTTATAAATTGTCGCCTTTGTTTCTAAACGACTCTACTAAAAATGGACAGTTGATTAAGTAAGAATGGATTTGAAATATGATCGAAAAAAGCAGCTTTAGTCTAAATCTAAATCTAATCTAAATCTAAGCTGCATAGATATGTATCATTTGAGATTCATATTAAATGCATTCCCACAAGCAGACATGCATAATTTCGCGCTTACACATGCCGCATGTGGACCTACAATATAAAAAACCCAATCTCAAATGAACATAATCCCTGCAACTCTTGCCGACATTCCCTGAAACAGGGGTGACATTGGCAAAGTGAACCATTTTTTACAGTATGGGTGGTCAGCCGCATACCAACCTATCAGTCAAGGAATTGAATTTAGTAATTCTTTGAAAAGCCGAAGAAAGGAATGGAAGAATATAAATGATAAGATAATGTTATCTTTACTTATCTTATAAAGGAAAATATTTGTATTCCTGCAAGGAGTTATTTATGAACTAGCAAATGTGTTATAATGCAATTTATTTATCTACGAAAATCACATAGCCACCGTGTTAAAAATCAAACAAACATATGGGATTCAGAGTAAAAAATTAAGCCCATCAAAAATTGGGTTCATTAAAAAGGATGTGACAACTATAAAAACAGGCTTGCTTAATTATTTTCATCTTCACAGTACCTACGTAGTTTTTGGAAATTGAGGCTTCTTCTCTTTTACAACAGCAAGAATCAGTTTGGCCTTTGTTTCTGGCGGGAGAATTGATTAGTGCTCTACGAGCGTAGTCAGGCTTACCTCAAGCGTAGTGTGACACTACTCCCAGCTTTCAACATCAGAAAATATCTAAATATATGGATAATAATAATAATATTAGGATTTTCCATTTGTTGAGCGCTGTTTTGTGTGTATCACCACTCACGAGCCCTCTGCGAGCCTGGTCGTCGCTGTAGAAAGCGCCAATTCTCAAGCAAGACCCAGTTGTTGTAAAGCTGGATGGACCTTTAGTGAACGGTCTTTGGTAAAGGTATATGAATTTTTCACCCAGCGAAGAGCATATTTAAAAAAAAAGGGTATATTTTTTGTGCTCCGCCGGGATTCGAACCCGCAACCTTCCATTTAAGAGTCAGAAGTGACTAGACTACGGACCGGTCTATAGATACCGGATAGTGAATGATAAGAAAAGTGATACAATAGATTGATGGTGTATACATCACCAAGACACCACATTATTGTCAACTATCTTGATTAAAAGTTTCCTAGTGTAAAAATCTTGCGTGAATAATCAACCATCGCGTTGACAGGATAATAAAAGCAAGATATAACAGCGACTATAGTTAGTAATTAACTTTTAATACAATGTTTTAAGCTCGGGGTACACAAGAATGCTTAGAGAATGACCAATCCATCTGTTTCTTACTTTATAGTTTATACTCTCTTATCTCTGTTTTTTGCTTCAATTTTCTCTCTCGCAAAGAGGAATTAGGGTGTTATATTTTAAACATCTAAGGCTTTGAAGTTTTCAATTTTCGTTTTTAATAGACGTTTTGCAGATTTTGATCTTATTGTTTGTTTATGTAAGTGCTTGTTTGTTTTATATATCTGAAATTGTTTGTATTCCTTGACTTGAAAATGGTTTACTTTGCCAATGTCACCGCTGTTTCAGGGAAGTTAGGCAAGAGTTGCAGGGCTTGTATTAATTTGAGATTGGTTTTTATATTGCAGCCACCCCAAGGGCGCTTTAAATTACTATTATAGATCTCCGTGTTTGTTATACATTGCTAGATATTTCGCAGCGTTATGATGGCTCGTGCTGATAGCTAGTGGGGTATAATATTCCGGATAATCTGGGGTGGAGCGCTCACCGCGGTGGATGCCGATGGGATTGCTGTCGGCCTGGAAGGTCACGCTGCGCCGGCTCACGACGCGGCGCAGGCGATGCCAGATAAAGGAGTCGAGCAGAGCCCAGCGTGAACACACTCGCAGAATGAACTTCAATATCTTACCAGTACTGTACAAGTGTGGATCCATTGGCAAGAAATTCACGAATCAGTTCCTTGACTTGTAGGTTAATAATAATAATACTAGGATGATTTATTTGGTGAGCGCTGTTTTTGTGTGAATCACACCTCAAGAGCCCTCTGCTTGGTCAACGCTGTAGAAAGCGCCAATTCTTGGTCTAGGTTACCATTTTTTACAATATTTGCCGGTCGATAGCTCAGTTGGTAGAGTGCTTGCATTCCATGCCGTGAGCTCGGGTTCGAATACCGTCGAGGGTGTCAGAAATGATTTCCCGTTTCGGTGTTTATTTCAAACCCAAAATAAATTACCGGAAAGGTTTACTCAGCCTTCTCAAGAAGTGAGTACCAGCCCCCTCGAGATCTGGGAAAAATCCACTTCAATTGAAGTGGTTTTTTGATTGATGAGATTAAGTGAGCGTAAAAGAAGAAAATGCATGAAAAAGGTGAGGGATATGAATGAATTGAAAGACGTATGTAAGGATAGGAAGAAATGGATGCAGCTCTGCAGAGGCTCTGGCCACCCCTAGCGGAATGGTGACAGAGTTACAGCTACAGTTATAGAGGAGTTGGTCTGGAGCTCGGGGCGGGCGCGCCGTGGGCCACGACTGAACGTGAGCGACCTCCAGCAGACGGGCGGTCAGGTCGGAGAGAAACCCAGAGCTGCGGATCCGATGCATGGCCAGCTCGCATTATTATAATGCCACAGATCAGCGGCGCCAATTTATGGAAGTTTTATCTTCCTTAGGAATACCACTGCAAAGATAAAATGAGTAAAATTCCACAGACACGAGGAAATCTCATTTTCAAGCTAAACACGAAGGTCTTATTGTCGATAGATCAGTTGGAAAAGTGCTTGCATTCCATGGCGAGAGCTCGGGTTCGAATCCCACCGAAGCGAGGGTGTCAGAAATGATTTCCCGTTTCGGTGTTTATTTTCAAAACCCAAAATAAAGTACCGACAAGGTTTAGTCCGCGTTCACAATAAATAAATACCAGCCCCCCTTGGGAGCTTGGAAACCCTCCCTTCAACTGAAATGCTTGGTGTAAGGCCAGCTCCCTTTGCTGTAAAACGTAAAAGGTCCCACTCGCCACATGCGACCAAGAGAATGCGGCAAGAGGTTACACGATATGTGTATTTGTTTACAAGTGGAATTGACAATGCTGTTTTACGAACTATTTTTTCTTGCTGGTTTGATAAAAAGGAAAATTAAAAACCATTAATCTAATGGATCTTTGTGTTTTGTCATTACAACTTCTTTTTAATAACCTATGATTGGAAGCTGCCTACATTTTAATTTATGTATGATACTTTGATAGTAAATCATTTGAATTTAACACCTTTATTTCTTATCGTGATATGCACCCGTAAAATTCATTAAACTTTCAATACGGGGATAACTATTTTTATAAAAATGTGTTATTGCTAGGGACTGGAAAATTTCGCGATCGCGATAAAACGAATTTATTCGCGAATTTTGATGTTTTTACGCGAATAACGCGAAATTTCAGGTTTTACGTAAATATCGCGAATTTTCGTACTTTTGGTAGAAATTGTGCGAAAAAGTTGTAATGTGTCGCTTTTGCAACGCAACTATTTTGCGGGAAAGAAAAAAATCCTGCGAAAACCCTTTGCAAGGTGCAAAGCACAGGAAAATTGGTCTCTTTCAACGTTTAAACACGCTAGAACGCTAGACGCGGGGTTCGATCCCCACCTGGGTGATTTGACCATAAATTTGACCCTGGTTCAACAGATGTAATTGGGTAATTAAAAATGAATAATTCATTAAAATAAACAATAATGAATTATTAATTAATGATATTAATACCTGTATCTGGCCAGTCAGAGTAGGTTGGTGAATTGCATTCCTATTCACAAATCTATTTTACTAAAAAAAAAAATGATAAGCAGAACTGTCCTGGATCATCCAAGCAGACTTGAATCGTGACATCAATGAAGGAAAATACTTCAAGGAGTGAAGCTGTTGCTGGATTAGCCAAGAGCACAACTTGAAGCTTTCATAAAAGCCAACATCCCTTGAAAAATGAGATAACCCTGATCTAGACGGCAAGAGTTGCAAGGCTTATGTTCATTTGAGATTGGGTTTTTATATTGTAGGTCCACATGCGGCATGTGTTAGCGCGAAATTATACATATCTGCTTGTGGGAATGCATTTAATATAAATCTTAAATGATATATATCTTTGCAGCTTAGATTAGATTAGATTAGAGACTAAATGCACAAAAATTAAATATTTTAAAAGGATATTTGCAGGGTATTCGGAGTGTCATTGAAATATTAATACTTTTTTCAATCAATGTTTTTTTTGTAAAAAAAGAATTATTTTAAAAAAAAATAAAAAAAAAATTAAGAAACTAAAATTAAAAAACATTGTTTTGTACCACTTGAGTATTTTTTATTGCAAAAACGTTTTCGGCGGGTACTTCCACCATCTTCGGTTGCAGATACTCGTATTGATTCAGATTTTGTTTATTCATTATTTTTTAAGGTACATATTGTTGTTTACATAATAAATTGTAAATATTAGTAATATATTTTGTTTTGCAATTATATAAACCTTTATTTTGATCTAATCAACCCTAAAAATTACACTGAATCTCCCCGTTTATCATAAAAAATAACGCGAATTTCCCTGTTTTTGATCAAAAATAACGCGAATTTCACAAAAAAATAACGCGAATTTCCTAAAAAATAACACCACTATTTTCCAGTCCCTAGTTATTGCTTATTAGTCATTATCAAATAGTTAAATATAATATATACTTAAAAAATGCTTCTACTTATATTATCTAGATCTCTCGAATCCTCACTACCCTTTGTATCGTATACCTTCACCACACTACACATGCATATGCACGCGCGTATAGCCACACAGGTTGGCTGTGAGAATAGCCTCGCCGCTTTCTGCCTTTGTTTATAAATTATAAGAGTCGATACAATCGGAAGATTGTTTATAGCGCACTGTCTTCACAGGAATCGTGCCCCGAGCGGAGCAAAGAACGAAGCTGGAAAACCAAATGGGCTTAGAGTATAGGCTACTCAACGAAAAGATGTACAAGTCAGCGAGCGCTTATACACGGTGTACTCAAACGATTTTACGTAATATCATTATGTTAATGACAAATCTGGAGGGATAGGGGTTTAAGAAACCTTACCAACGCAAATTGCCAATGCTGTCCAATAAACCATCTTTTACGGTGCAGATTCATAAACTATCAGTACAACTGTTAAAAAAGGTTATAATGACAATGAGGGTAGTCCAGGTTTTGGTTAGTAATCTGGAGAAAAAGACAGGGAAATGATTAGCTTCTATACAATCAAAAGATCAAGTTAGAAGAGTCAAATGTATCAACATCAGTAATTAGCAGATGATAAAAGAGAAGTAGGCATCTAATTCAAATGTACGTTATCTACTATATTCTGTTATGATAATATGATTAAATCGTCTATCAGTATAGGTAGGTAAAACTTAAAAAATACAAATGTGAAAGCAGTAGCGTTTTCTGTTGCTTTAGTTTTGTTATCCGTAAACTTTCGTCTTGGCTTTGAAACATGGCAAAAACAATTTGGCTACGGAATCCAAAAATGCATCTCTGCGAGATACTACAAAAAAATCTCTACCTAGACTTAGTCTATGCGAACAATAGGGAGAGCACTTAACCAGCTATTGTGTTTAATATCAGTGCATTGTTAATATTTTTATGTACCCTCAAACTCGTATAACGCTTGACATATTTTTCTTTTCGACAGGCCATTGTTTTTAATTTATATTTCATATTATTTTATGGCTTGAGTCGTAAACGCTCTGCAATACGCCTTGCAGTAAAATGTTGGAGCCAAAATTTTCATATCGTAACTTGAAAGACTGACAGATTGTTACTCAACCATTGAGGCGTTAAAAATAGGAAAGTCAACTTGAAATAATTCTCTTGGAAATTAAAAAGAAAAAACTGTGAATCGGTACTTTCGTTATATTAATTGACTCCATTTTAAATACTGCCACGTTGATCTTTAATTCAGAAAGGTGCCGAAGTCCAAACCTAAAAATGAGAAATAGGAAAAATATACTTGAAACACTTGCGATTCTCCTAAAATGTAAGTAGAACATTAAAAAAATAACAATTTTACTCAGAGAGCAAGCAGGAGATGTTAACAATTTAATATATTGTGTTCCATGTAAACCTTGTGAAGATTTTATACAGGCGTGCTAATTTATATATATTTTAAACAAATATTGCACTACAGTTACAGAAAACTTTCAGGGACGAACTGTCCATACAGGCACAAATAGAAAACATGTCATAAAAAAATAATCGAGTATTGAAATCTATGGTTTAAATTTCGCTATTTTAATTTCTGTAATGTGCTTTGTAAATCAAATGATTCATTTGATTATTTGTTTGCCATGAGATTATTTATTATGAAGTGTTTTTAAATCTATCCACTGCAAGCCCTTGTATGTTTATAAATGACAAAAATGGAATATACTCACAAACAAATAATTTGCAATATTGGCTTGAAAAAAATATGGGACGTACGTAAACTTTGGATAGGGATAAATGGCTGTCTTCCCAGACTTGAAGTGGAGGCGCCACGTCACAAAAACTACCCTCAAATCTGACAGCGCGTCTCATCCCCAAATAATAATATGTTATTTACAACTTGAAGGAATGCACTCGGTATGTTTTTGTATTTTATGAAGAGGATCATTAATATTTTTTACCACTTGCTCTTCAGTTGTATTAGTGTATACGTTTTTCTTTAAAAATATGATGTGCAAGTATTTTGTTTATCTGTACTATTTTATGTATAACTAAGAGATGCCAATACACATTTGAATTTATTTTAATTTTACTATATATTATTTAGAAGTTCACAAATTTAAGAATTGATAGGTGCGTAATAATCTCATCCTCAATTTTTCTCTTAAACTTTCATTCACCTTATATTTGTAGAAGTGAACGAGCATTTAAGACAAAACAATATGCGCCCTACCACTATTAGTTCACACGAGAAAAATGTATGAAATTCTTGACTACCGATATTTACCTTAAATATTACTTCAAATCTGCAAAGATTCCCCAAATTTTGTGATTTTGTGAAGTGATTATTGGTGAAATGGGACACAACAATAGCACAGACTTTTAAGTATCTTTTTCGATTTGTATTGGCAACTACATAGGTACTGATTTCGTTATTGAAGCTACGGATAAGATGTATTTTTAAAGGAATGTACAAACAAGAATTTTTCAATTACGCACTTAGGTAGGTAAAAAACTTAATTACTTTTAAAAGTCGTTTTCATTTTATTATCATCTCTTAAAAACGCCACGTAATATTCCGAATACCTTGAAATATAAGTATAGCTAATAGTTTATTTATTTCGTTTCATCATCGCAGTTATAGGGCGTTAGATTGAGCATTTTTTATCATTATTATAAGATGGTTCGTTCCGTGAGATGTATTCGAAAACAAGCTACGAGATGCGTTGAAAAAAAAGTCCCGCTGGCGGGCTGTTCGACGAAAACGATCGTTCTGCACCTGAAGTATTAAACTTCAGCAAAGCGTATTGCCAGATATGTATTAAAACTCAAACGATCCTAGACGTGTTTGCATACAGTTTTTGGTAAGCGCTGTGGTTGAACTTGAACGTATAGGATTATACTTCGGTTACCTGTATGGCGCGATGTTTAACAAAATAGGAGACACAAGTACCTGCTAAAGAGCGAGTCCATAGTGAGAACTTACAGGGGCCAAGGTCCGATTAATATCGAAGAAAGGTAGAAAAAATATTCCTAAAGTTAAAAAATGATAGTTTTAATTTTGATGATTAATTATTAATGAAATATTTAGTATGTATGCATCAGGAAAAAGCTTGTATATAAACAAAACGGTAATGTTACAGAGGCTTGAAACTTTATCTCTGTAACAGAATAAACTTCTATATTTCAAAGCCAGAGAAAACTTTATAAAACTTCGGGGTGTATATATTATTTAATTATGCATGGTTTGAATTTTATTTGTAAGTACACAATCAGCATTTGTAAGCGCGAACTACACGTGTTTGTTTGTGGGCATACATCTGAGAGCTTTGAATGAATATATCCTTGCAACTTAGATTATAGATTATAGATAGATAGATGTATCAAGGCGAATTTCAATTAAATGTAAAGCCGCACTCGATTTTATTATATTTTATTTCATTCTTGAGCACAAATTTGATACTTTAGTGTATAACTTACCCAAAATAACAATAATTTGATTTAGTTTATGCAATAGCATTTATTTATTTCGTGAATGTTTTTGTACTGTATATAATAATAATAATCATGCGCTGGCTCCACTTCAGCCTTCGGGTCCATTGTTCGTGAGGAGGTATTCCTGGCTTGTACTTTAAGTTTAAAACCTCACCTTCAAACTCATCCGTAGCGTTTACCAAAAAATGTAGGGAAACTAAAGAAGCGCTGCAAGTGAGCGCTTTAGTTTTGATACATTTCGGGTAGAACGTTATGATGAAGTTGAGTACACGGGGCACTGGATACCTGCGAGCGCGCACACACCGGGCGAGTGGTCGCCCATTGTACTGGCCGCTCTTTCTTTGTGGGGAAGACGCCAGGTAAGGTTGTAGGGGTGCGTAACCATACATTGAGAAAAAAATTGTGTAAAATAAAAAAAACATGGAAAAAGAGGAAATTTCATCTTTCTGATATTTTTAATGTGAATATAAAACATTGCGTAAACTCACCTCACTCGCGTAAATAGAAAATAGTATAAAAGAGTTTATCTTCACGACTTGATTCATTTTCTCGAGTGCTTCGCTATTATCACACCATTATCAAGGTTCTGTGTTTTATTTTTACATTATTAATTTAAAGTTAATCTTCGCAATGTCAATACACAATTTAACGTTTACTTGAAAGATACAACATTACCTTTCACAAGATACACCGAGAGATTTAGATGCCATACATTTTTTTTTAACTTTACGCGATCGCGGGGAGTTATGTAAATGCTTTAAAGTCTAAGGTACTGTGCTCTAAATAGCCACTTGCAATCGGAATATACCTTTGCAATGTTCAGTTCAAAATTTAGAATACTGACTCACTCAGTGAAACTTATATCTATCATCTATGTTGCAATGATACATTACATTTAAGATGTATATTAAATCTATTCCCACAAGCAGATACGTTTAAGTTCGCGTTTAAACATGCCGCAAGTGAACCTACAAAAAACCCAATCTCAAATGAACATAAGCCACTCTTGCCGACCTTCCCTGAAACAGGGGGGCATTGGCAAAGTGAACCATTTTTTACAGTACGGGTGGTCAGCCTCATACCAACCTATAAGTTATCGAATACAATTAAGTTTGCTATAAAGATGAGGACAGCAGGGCCACAATTTTGATAGCACCCTTGGCAGCTATGCCCGATAAGTATAGTAAAGTTAACTAAAATGCTATTTTAGTTAAATCATCATAATATTTCACTCACCGAATTTCGCCAGCAAATATTTAGTAACTTTAACTTACGATTTTCAAGATGGCGTCAATTCACTGACATCAGCTGTTCTTTTTTAGTGTAAGGATACATCAAAATTGTTGTAAACTGAACATTTTTGGTGTCGTTTTCCAGCTTAATGAAGGTTAGGCATTTGATTTTTATAACCAGTTGTTTTTTTAAAGCTTTTAAATGACATTATAATTATTTCCAAGATTTCGGGACGGCGCTTGTCACTTCGGCAATTCTCGGTTTTAGTTAACTCGAACTTGAGTATATTGAATAATAGTTAACCAAAATATTACTAAACTTGAATATACCGACCCTTAGAGATTTTCACGAAGAAGCGAGATATACGAATTGAAAGTAAACCAGTAAGGGAGGAGGTTAGATGCATTGAAAGTAAATACTGCCGCTAGGGGTGCTAAAAATATATCTCATGGAGTGTGTGTGTGTGTGAAATTTTAAAAACAGAGCACCATTACTCTTTGACTCTAATACTACCGTCCAGAAAATCTTTTTTCGTCCAAGCCAAGTCTATGATAATTGATATTGACGACAAAAATGATAAGCTACCCTGGATTTTTCCCGCGTAGTCTTTGAAGTGGTAGCACTGGCGTGTGGAGCTATTTATTGCACGTGTATAATCTATCTATAATCTATAATCTAAGTTGCAAGGATATATTCATTCAAAGCTCTCAGATGTATGCCCACAAACAAACACGTGTAGTTCGCGCTTACAAATGCTGATTGTGTACTTACAAATAAAATCCAAACCTCAAATGAACATAGGCCCTGCAACTCTTGCCGACATTCCCTGAAACAGGGGTGACATTGGCAAAGTGAACCATTTTTTACAGTATGGGTGGTCAGCCTCATACCAACCTATAAGTCAAGGAATACGAGTAATATATAACATTTAAGTATAAGAAAACAACAAAACCTTAAAAATAAATCTATACAAAAAAAGTAAAAAATGTCTTATGCAAAAAATGTAGCAAGCCAATAAACCAACATTAAAAATCAGCATTGCAGATTAGCCGCCACTTCTTCCTGTCCTTGCATACTTCTTTCATTTCATCCAGAGTCATAACTTTTTTCATACAAGCTCTCCTTTTATTATGACTCTGGATATCCCATTCACTCGCTAAATTTGGTCCATCCATACCTTTCTCGGTCTTCCTCTTCCACGACATCCATAATCAATCTACATAATTTGAAATGGAAAGCTTCTCTGATCCAGAATTGATATGTTTTGTCAGAGTATACAAACATCGTGGGTACTTGCAACTGGATTTGAAAGAAGTATCAGATCTATAATCAATAATCTAAGTTGCAAAGATATATTAACATTTAAAGCTCATATCAAATGCATGCCCACAAACAAACACGTGTAGTTCGCGCTTACAAATGCTGAATGTGTACTTACAAATAAAATCAAAACCTCAAATGAACATAAACCCTACAACTTTTGCCGACTTTCCCTGACACAGGGGGGACATTGGCAAAGTGAACCATTTTTTACAGTATGGGTGGTGAGCCTCATACCAACCTTTAAGTCAAGAAAGATTATTTCAAGTAATATTTTTTTGAGGACACAAAAAAAATAATGCAAAAGAATACACGCAAATCTTATTTATCAATTCTGGACTTAAAACAATTACGATAATTAGTTAATTAAGTGCACAATCTTATACGTGCAACTGTTCAAAAAAAATTTTCGTATTATTTTTTGATAAGGGTAGATTTGTATGTTGGCGACCGCTGCATAGGATGTCTGATTCTGAGACGTATTGTTAAACGAAGAGTCAAGTATAGGAGTATTGCAACCCAATATCTACTGAAATGGGCAACACATTATTGCTTTGCATTATGTGAATTTTTACCTAGGATCGTTTTTTTTCTAGACAGCTGAAACTATTGTTTATCGTTTTAACAAAAAATGTAATATGCTATGAAAAGATTTTTTTTACTCAGAATACCTACAAATATACCCTGAGAATATTAGTTATTCGCGAAAGCAATAGTTTCAACAGTTGCGTTTTTCAATACAAATGTTTTTCTCTACTTTTTATAAAAGATACTCAGTAATGAAGTAAATAATTATTTATCATTGTTTTTCTGTTTAGTTCAATAAGGGGCTGTCCATATATTACGTCATTCGCATTGAGGGGGGGGGGGGAGTCTAGTCTGCGGATGATGGCAAATGATGTACGAGTACCAAAAGTGACGTCGTTCTTGTAAATACCAATTTCTACAAAATATACAAAATATTATGTAAGTAGGTAATACAACATTATTAATTATTAAGCTCATCCATGATTAAAGCAATAGGGGGGGAGGTCATTGGATAATGACTATAGGATGATTGTAAGGGGGAGGGGGGTCGAAAATCGGCCAAAATCGATGACGTAATTTATGGACTGCCCCTAAGAAGTTTTAGTGCCACAAAAAATGTCTTCTGTCTAACTTAAATTCACTAAACTAATAAAAAAAAGGTTTTTTATTTTTATTTCTGTTCCATAGAACTTTTTTTTTTCAAAACAGTATGTATATTGGTGCATTGTTTTTCTTTTACTCGTATACAATTTGCAGATCTCAATTGCAGATAATGATATTTCGAAGCATACCTTCGGGCAGGTTACTTCGATTACCGCGCGTTGATATCATTAAAGAAGTTCATACATTTTTTCCATGCGAATCAATACTACGACGCTGGATGCCAGGAAGTATTTTTAAAATTTCTTTAGGTACAAAATAACTACATTTTGTTACTTAAATGAAATGTCAGTCTTTGCTTAAGTTTAATTAAAAAAAGAAAAACAAAAAAGAGAAATGGTATTTCCTGGAAATAGACTTTTATATATGAAGTAGCATAACATTTTTTTCGAAATGTATCAATATTAACAACTCCTAAAATTATCCGCGAAAGCAGATACTTAAATGTTATTTATTCCTTAAAACATTGTAAAAAAAGTAAATAAGCTGTTGAGATATCGGCGGTCATATCTAGTCCTTTTTTTTATCATTATACAAAAGTTTATAGTATGTCATTAGAAAATTGCAATTCTGCATAATTTAATGGCAAACACAGTTTTGTTTACAAAAACACCAAAAAATAGGGTTTTAGTCTGTGGTCGATATCGGAACGTGTCTAATCTCCATATTCTTCAAGTGTAGAGCGGCTAGATCTTTTTCCCGCTTTCTCGTCAATTATATATTTTAATGGTCAGCGATATTAAAAATATTAATAATTTAGTATGTTGCATAGGCGTAATGATGGAATCCACCGGTGATATTATTGGACAAGTCTGTGCGCATGTGTGTGTTGAGTTGTTTGTGAGTATATCGCAGGCTGGCCGCGCACGCGTAGTCGATGGTTCAGTATACCGCGGAAGGCCGTGCGGCCCAGTCACAGAGTAGAACGCGTACCACCCCTACAGCTAAATAGTGAAACTCGGGCTAAAACAACATGTTACAAAACTCGAAAATGTAACCTTAAAACAGTTCAAACAAGTCAACATTAAAATAAGTAACATAAACAAATACATTCCTACTTAAACGTCTTCCAAAAGTTTATTCTTCCTTTTTATAGTTAAAAGTAAATATTTTGTTTCTTTTACGATTCGTTGTTTTAAAATGTGGAAAGTGTGTTATTAACTTTTTAAAATTTTTAAAAATTGAAATAATATTTTGGATTGATATAATGAGAAAGAGAGAGCTGGAATGAGCGTCTTGTTGTGTTGTCCCGCTCGCTCGGTTCAGCATTTATCTGTTGCTTGTGCTCAGCTATAATAATATATGTACCTGTAAGGCTGTGTGCTAGCTGAGATGAACGCTCTGCGGCTCGTTATTCCACGACAACGTTGAGGAAATTCCAAAACCATATGCCTTGAATCTTGTGCAATTGAGTGTTGAAATATCAAAGTTTATAAAGGAAAAATCACGTATATGTAGCTGCACTTTAATATTTCTCAAACCAAAACGTTATGAACTAGATAAACTGAATTCAGTGTATAAAAATACTCGAATCAAGACTGGATTTAAACTACTTCTGAAACTTTTTGATTGTATTACAAGGGACTGAGATCAGTTGGTTTCGATTGGATTGAAGTGGATGAGGTATTCTGTGGATACGAAATTTGGTGTCATGGTCTTCGGCGGGTTGTTCGCTTGGTGAGCCATGGTCAGCTAGTCGGACCATGGTTTCCGTGACCTGGGCGCTGCTGGTGATGTGCGCTCTGGCGCCCCTGGGCTGCCTGCGCGCGCACGCCGGGAACCCCAAGCGCTTGGGACGAGCGCGTAACCACCACCCCTCCCACGCGCTTCAGCCCTTCAACAAGCCGTCCTCGGAGTTTGTCAGCAAAGGAAAAAGTAAGTTGGTCCTAGCGCCTTAGTTCTAGGAGGTATGGGAGATTTTACCTTTTCAAAAAACCTCTCGTAGGTATGTAGGTGCTGCTACCAGACCCATAAACTCATAGAAGAGGATAGAAAGAAAATTAGCACAGATTCATGGAAGTAAGCTGCTTTTTGATATTGCCTTAAACAAAGACCGGTCACCAAAGGTCCATCTAGCCTTACAGCAACTGGGTCTTGCTTGATAATTGGCGCTTTGTAGCAATAACCAAGCTCGTAAAGCTCAGTTGGTAGAATGCTTGCATCCCATGCCGATAGCAAGTGTTAGATCCCCACCGAGGGTGTCAGATTTGATTTTCCATTTACGGTGTCTATTTCAAACCCAAAATAGATACCGGTGTACTCAGCCTTCACAAGAAATGGGAACCAGCTACCCCGGGAGCTGGGAAACTCCCACTTCAACGAAAGTGGTTGGTGTGAGGCCGGCTCCCTTACCCGTGTAAATAAATAGGTCCCGAATCGCCACATGCTATCCTGAAGCTAGAAGTTACTCTTCATGTGTAGCTTAGTTGCGGCCCTTTGTAATGCCTTATTGTCAGTATCAGATTATGTACAATCCTTTATTATATTACTCCAGGCCGTCGTCATTCGCTTTGAATTTTGATTCTCAAAATTAATGCCATCACAGCAGATGAAATACATTCGCGATTATGGAAAATAAAATTTTGTATATATGCTGCAAAACAGTACCATTCATGTATGTGTTTGAGAAACATATTCCAATACACTATAACTTCTTTCAATATTTACGAAAAATTTTTTTTTTTCGTAAAACAGTAGTTTTTAGTAGAAGTAATTATAATTTCTGAAAAAAGTATTTTTTAAAAAGCCGCTTCATTTTTACTTTCTTGCTATAGCCGAAGGCTATAAAGAAAGTTATGATTTGGTGTAAAAAAAAAATTTCGAGGTTTTCACGGAAATGAGTTGTCCTGGTGCAGGACATGCCAAAAAACACTATCTTTCAAAAACGTCCGTCTGTATGTATGTATGTATGTATGTATGTATGTATGTATGTATGTGTGTGTGTCACTTTCCAAAGTATAAGACCTAGAGATACCAAATTTTGGCTACATCAACTTTTTTGGACATGTATTAAGTATGAATAACATGGCATTACACCAACTTGAAAATTCAAGATGGCTGCCATACAAAAAAAACATAAAATTGCACTTTTCTCAAAAACGGCTCCAAGAATTTTTTTAAAATTTTCAGAGTTGCCATTTATTAGTTTTTAACTTAATAAATTAGTTATGGCAATACTCTTACTAATCTGTGTCTATGGGCTGCCATATGAAAAAAACAAACGATTGTGATTTTCTCGACAGTTAAGGGGTCAACAAAAATATAATGTTCTACAATATTACGGACAACATAAATTTCTACAAATTTACAAAAAAAATTTTTTGAAAAAATAAATATAAAGCACCGTTTACACGACCTGAAATTTTAAATCGAAAATATTACAAAAACCTATTAAAATGCAAGATATTTGAATTTGTTTTAGATTTGATAGAAAGAACAAGCTTATCACTTTAATTCGTAATCATTTTTTTTTTACTTTTTTGAAAATTCAAGATGGCTTCCGAAGAGCTGAAAATTTAAAATGCGATTTTCTCAAAAACGGCTCCGACGATTTTTCTGAAATTTTTTGTGAATCCATTAATATAATAGTGCTATCTAATAATTATAATCATTTCTTCATCATAATCTCGATTTAGGGAGTTGCCATATAAAAGAAAAAAATAATGGAAAAATTCTCGGCAGTTAGAGGGTTAATAAAAAAATAATGTAGTACAAATGTAAAATAATAATAATAACCTATATATTGCCATCATTATTTTTTCCAAAAAGTGAATCAAAAGTATAGCCGCCATACAGAGTGAAAATTTTCCATACAAAATGTATTAGCAATTTTCTTGGTAGTCAAAGGGTTAAAAATAGATAAATGGCTGCGATTCTTAAAATTTTATAAATACCAATAATAATCAGTCGTTACTTTTTCAAAATATAACTAAAAAGTTTACCCACCATACAAAGTACTAGTTTGCATACAAAAGGGTTCAATGACCATCTATAATAATCTAGAATATAAGTTGCAATGAAATATAAACATTCAAAACTAATATGAAATGCATGCCCACAAACAGGTATGTGTAAGTTCGCGCTAACGAATGCTGAATTTGTACTTACAAATTAAACATAAAACTTGCAACTCTTGCCGACCTTCCTTGAAACAGGGGTGACATTGACAAAGTGAATTATTTTTTACACTTTGGGAGGACTGAGAAATGCGAGAAAATTGAGATAAAGACTGAATGAAAAAAGAGTGGAGGTCTATAATAATCTATAATCTATAATCTAAGTTGCAAGGATATATTCATTTAAAGCTCTCAGATGTATGCCCACAAACCAACAAGTGTAGTTCGCGCTTACAAATGCTGAAAGTGTACTTACAAATAAAATCCAAACCTCAAATGAACATAAGCCCCACAACTTTTGCCGACCTTCCCTGAAACAGGGGTGACATTGGCAAAGTGAACCATTTTTTACAGTATGGGTGGTCAGCCTCATACCAACCTATAAGTCAAGGAATGGAGGTCGTGAAAGAATTTGATTATCTGGGAAGCAAATTTGAGTCGAATGCGAAATTGACGAAATAATTGGAAAAGCGCGCTAGTAGAGGAAGAAGTGTAATGGAAACGATTGGAAGAATTGCAAGAAATAGGAAACTTACGAAGAATATGAGATCGGCGGTCCACAATGGCATATTGGTTGGTGGAAGTGAGGCTTAATGAATGTGAGCTGAGTAAAGTATGTAAGTACGGTTGAAATGGCTTACCTGAGAGCAATGGCTGGAAAGACACTGAGTGATAGAGTACGTAATGCTTGAGTGATGAACGAGTGTGGTATAAAAGAGAATATGAGAATGAAAGTACAAAAAAGTACGATGAGATGGTTCAGACATCTTGAAAGAAAGGATGATGAACAACTAACGAAGAAAGTGTACAAAGGAAATGTCAGAGGAAAGCGCAGAAGGGGAAGGCTGAGGAAAGAATGGTTAGACCAAATAGGTGAGATTGCGAAAGAATGGATTCTGCAGAGTGAGAATAAGAGAAGAGTATGTATGAAAAAGGTGATGACAGCAAAAAGTGGAGGCGCATCTGCGGAGGTACCGGCCACCCCTAATGAAACGGTGGCAGGATACAGTACAGTACAGTACTGAGGTCAGCTTCATACCAACCCATGAGTCGAGGATCTTTCTTGTGTAATTGGTACTTTTTCAAATAAATCAACAAAATATTTATATTCATTTAAGTATTTATATGCCTATATCCATATTGTACGAGTATGCAGGTACACACCGCGGTGGAATAAAATTGATTTATTATTGATATATTACATTTTTATTGAAACGGCATAAGCTGGTAGATGATTCTAGCTTTACATACGTCATACAGTGGGTAAATTTTTGCAAGAAAGTCGAGTACAGATTCTGTGCAATTTATTTACTTTCTTGCTATAGCCGAAGGCTATAAAGAAAGTTATGATTTGGTGTGAAAAAAAAATTTCGAGGTTTTCACGGAAATGAGTTGTCCTGGTGCAGGACATGCCAAAAAACACTCTTTCAAAAACGTCCGTCTGTATGTATGTATGTATGTATGTATGTATGTATGTGTGTGTGTCACTTTCCAAAGTATAAGACCTAGAGATACCAAATTTTGGCTACATCAACTTTTTTTGACATGTATTAAGTATGAATAACATGGCATTACACCAACTTGAAAATTCAAGATGGCTGCCATACAAAAAAAACATAAAATTGCACTTTTCTCAAAACCGGCTCCAAGAATTTTTCTTAAATTTTCAGAGTTGCCATTTATTAGTTTTTAACTTAATAAATTAGTTATGGCAATACTCTTACTAATCTGTGTCTATGGGCTGCCATATGAAAAAAAACAAACGATTGTGATTTTCTCGACAGTTAAGGGGTCAACAAAAATATAATGTTCTACAATATTACGGACAACATAAATTTCTACAAATTTACAAAAAAAATTTTTTGAAAAAATAAATATAAAGCACCGTTTACACGACCTGAAATTTTAAATCGAAAATATTACAAAAACCTATTAAAATGCAAGATATTTAAATTTGTTTTAGATTTGATAGAAAGAACAAGCTTATCACTTTAATTCGTAATCATTTTTTTTTTACTTTTTTGAAAATTCAAGATGGCTTCCGAAGAGCTGAAAATTTAAAATTCGATTTTCTCAAAAACGGCTCCGACGATTTTTCTTAAATTTTTTGTGAATCCATTTATATAATAGTGCTATCTAATAATTATAATCATTTCTTCATCATAATCTCGATTTAGGGAGTTGCCATATAAAAGAAAAAAATAATGGAAAAATTCTCGGCAGTTAGAGGGTTAATAAAAAAATAATGTAGTACAAATGTAAAATAATAATAATAACCTATATATTGCCATCATTATTTTTTCCAAAAAGTGAATCAAAAGTATAGCCGCCATACAAAGTGAAAATTTTCCATACAAAATGTATTAGCAATTTTCTTGGTAGTCAAAGGGTTAAAAATAGATAAATGGCTGCGATTCTTAAAATTTTATAAATACCAATAATAATCAGTCGTTACTTTTTCAAAATATAACTAAAAAGTTTACCCACCATACAAAGTACTAGTTTGCATACAGAAGGGTTCAATGACCATCTATAATAATCTAGAATATAAGTTGCAATGAAATATAAACATTCAAAACTAATATGAAATGCATGCCCACAAACAGGTATGTGTAAGTTCGCGCTTACGAATGCTGAATTTGTACTTACAAATTAAAACCAAATCTCAAATGAACATAAAACTTGCAACTCTTGCCGACCTTCCTTGAAACAGGGGTGACATTGACAAAGTGAATTATTTTTTACACTTTGGGAGGACTGAGAAATGCGAGAAAATTGAGATAAGACTGAATGAAAAAAGAGTGGAGGTCGTGAAAGAATTTGATTATCTGGGAAGCAAGTTTGAGTCGAATGCGAAATTGACGAAATAATTGGAAAAGCGCGCTAGTAGAGGAAGAAGTGTAATGGAAACGATTGGAAGAATTGCAAGAAATAGGAAACTTACGAAGAATATGAGATCGGCGGTCCACAATGGCATATTGGTTGGTGGAAGTGAGGCTTAATGAATGTGAGCTGAGTAAAGTATGTAAGTACGGTTGAAATGGCTTACGTGAGAGCAATGGCTGGAAAGACACTGAGTGATAGAGTACGTAATGCTTGAGTGATGAACGAGTGTGGTATAAAAGAGAATATGAGAATGAAAGTACAAAAAAGTACGATGAGATGGTTCAGACATCTTGAAAGAAAGGATGATGAACAACTAACGAAGAAAGTGTACAAAGGAAATGTCAGAGGAAAGCGCAGAAGGGGAAGGCTGAGGAAAGAATGGTTAGACCAAATAGGTGAGATTGCGAAAGAATGGATTCTGCAGAGTGAGAATAAGAGAAGAGTATGTATGAAAAAGGTGATGACAGCAAAAAGTGGAGGCGCATCTGCGGAGGTACCGGCCACCCCTAATGAAATGGTGGCAGGATACAGTACAGTACTGAGGTCAGCTTCATACCAACCTATGAGTCGAGGATCTTTCTTGTGTAATTGGTACTTTTTCAAATAAATCAACAAAATATTTATATTCATTTAAGTATTTATATGACTATATCCATATTGTACGAGTATGCAGGTACACACCGCGGTGGAATAAAATTGATTTATTATTGATATATTACATTTTTATTGAAACGGCATAAGCTGGTAGATGATTCTAGCTTTACATACGTCATACAGTGGGTAAATTTTTGCAAGAAAGTCGAGTACAGATTCTGTGCAATTTATTTAGACTTCTTTTTGTTTTGTTTTGAAATGTAAGAAAATGTATGGAAAATGTACAAAGACTATATAGACATCTAGCGGCAAAATTAGGAAGTTTTTTTTTTTTTTTGATATTTTTTTTTATTTGATACAAATAAAAAAAACAACGAACAAAAAAATAAAAATGGATTTAAATCTGTAATCTTAGTTGCAAAGATATATTACAGCATATATTACGCAAGAAAACTATGTGCAATATACACATTACCTAATGTTAAGGGGTTGGGCTGCGTAGCAGCCAGGGGCGAAGCCCCTAGTATATCTATAGTACCTTGTCCTCCAATTATCCTCCTCTCATTCTAAAGGCAGTTTCTTGTTGTTCTTGCCATTTATCTCTGTTGGTTGCTATCCTCTTGAGCTGGAAATGAAAGAAGACAAATATGAGCAGTTTCAAATTTCATGAAATTCTTGAGGAATCTCTTGTTTGTCTTCCATAGATTTTCTTTCAAAGATATTTGTAATATAAATGCTACATCTAATCGAGTGTCCTTTTAGTTTGGTTTTTCTATTTAATATGTGACTTATAAAATACTATACCATACTGTAAAAAATGGTTCACTTTGCCAATGTCACCCCTGTTTCAGGGAATGTCGGCAAGAGTTGCAGGGCTTATGTTCATTTGAGCTTGGATTTTATTTGTAAGTACACAATCAGCATTTGTAAGCTCGAACTACACGTGTTTGTTTGTGGGCATACATCGGAGAGCTTTGAATGAATATATCTTTGCAACTTAGATTATAGATAGACTTATGAACTCTTTTCTTTCTTGTTCGACCAGTACCACCTTTTCGTTGGACTTCCTTTCGACAAACGATCTTTTGGTCGTCTTCCTCCAAATTTACATCTTGATCTCCTCTTTACTAGTCTAAATGTAGGAGGTACAACAACAATAGGTATCAACCAACAGTCGACAAAGTTAAAAAGAAATGGAACTGAAAATTCAAAGGCTTGTTTACTATGATTCAGCAAGCATGGCCGTTCTAATGTAAATGAAAAATATATAATGTCCTCTCCGCAATTATTCAATAATTTCTTTGCTTTCGTTATCGATTTGTGTTGTTTCATTGTTATTGTTATGCTATATTTACGAATGCAACTTTTATAATTTTTCTCTGAATCCAAGAATATAAAGAAAAACATTTAGCCGAATCATTTAACATTACTGCTGGTTCACATAATGCTCTTCAAATAAAGCCTGCAACTCTTGCCGCCCTTCCCTGAAATAGTGGTGCCATTGGCAAAAGTGAACCAATTGTGTGGATAGCTTTTGTACCAGCCGTTAAGCAAATAAAATAATTACATTTATTTTACGAAATTGATAACCACAATAAATATTAATATCAAAGTATCAAACTTAAATAATCAAATTACGCTGAAGTCAATATTTAAAGTGTCTCAAATAGAAATAATAATCAAAATGAGACCAGATATTATTGCCAAGTTATATAATGACATTTTATAGTTCGTTACTAGCCACGGCAATTTTGCTCCGTGTATGAGTATTTTTTGCCTACCTCGGCTCAGATATTTCGCAACTCTGCAAGGCGGTATTGTGCTGCTTGGAAAATGTACCGGCTCCAATATGGCGGACTATTATTGATAATAATGTGATATTATTATCAAAGCACCGGTGTACCCCAAGCAAAAAACGTTTACGTTTGATATCAATTATAAGTTAAAACGTAGTGAAATTAAATCAGTGCCTCCTGTGAGCTTTTTACTTTCCAAACATTTTTGTGAAAACGCTAAGATTGAGTTTGTACGTAAAGTTAGTACTTGGGGTACTATACCGGCGCGGTGGTTAATTGGATGAAGTTTCCAAGTCATAACCATTCACTTCAAATGCAATTTTTACAGCACGTATAATTTCTAACTATTTCAAAACACATAAGCATTAATTGGTACCTTAGGAATAGAGAAAACTTATATACTAAAAATAAACATTTTCATACACACCGTTTTCTGTTTCAATCCTAAGATTGGTTTGCACCAATGTTCGTCTATATGTTTCGCTATTTCTCCTTATCCAAGGCAATCCTTTTTAATTCCTGCACATGTCTGTTTACATATCCTGTGGAAACTCTCGACGTCGTCGTTCTCAGGGGATGGTTGCCTTGATCGGCATCTCAATTATGGAACGCAAAAGACCTTCCTGTCGCTTTGTGGTATATCGCCGTTTTCGACAGAGTTTTGGACAGGTGTCTTCCTCCCTCGATTCTTTTGAGAACCTAGTCATTTGTAATAGGAACTTTCTAGAAAATATATAATTTATATTTGCACGAAGTTTGCATTTTTTCTTGAAAAAGGTACTTTAGAAACATAAAAAGTTTATTGAGGAAGTATAATTTGTAATAACATTTCCTTGACTTATAGGTTGGTATGAGGCTGACCACCCATACTGTAAAAAATGGTTCACTTTGCCAATGTCACCCCTGTTTCAGGGAATGTCGGCAAGAGTTGCAGGGCTTATTTTCATTTGAGGTTTGGATTTTATTTGTAAGTACACAATCAGCATTTGTAAGCGCGAACTACACGTGTTTGTTTGTGGGCATACATCTGAGAGCTTTGAATGAATATATCCTTGCAACTTAGATTATAGATTTCACTATGAATCTACAAAAATAAGGGTGTATGGTTTAGCAATTATTACACGGCTACATACTAATCAGGGGAGAATATCAAATATTACAGGATCGTGATTGCAGTGTTCGTTATGTTAAAAGTCTCTCGTATCATTGTTGAAACTAAAAACCCTGGGAGTTTATGTTCATTAACGTCCGTTATTTTTAACGTTAGCTTATGTGACTTCAAACTGATAATAAAGACTTTCTACATGATTGACAGAAGTGCCTCCTTTTCATTCAATATACAGTCGCTATGCCAATGTTGAAAATACAGAACCTAAGTATGGATTTTCATAATGTGATGTTGGATGGACAAAAAATGCTTTACGAGAAAGTCATAACAATCATTAAAGCTAGGATGACGTATATATCTATAAATCTATAATCTAAGTTGCAAGGATATATTCATTTAAAGCTCTCAGATGTATGCCCACAAACCAACACGTGTAGTTCGCGCTTACAAATGCTGAATGTGTACTTACAAATAAAATCCAAACCTCAAATGAACATAAGCCCCACAAATTTTGTCGACCTTCCCTGACACAGGGGTGACATTGGCAAAGTGAACCATTTTTTTCAGTATGGGTGGTCAGCCTCATACCAACCTATAAATCAAGGAATATAAT